>JARQTI010000506.1:512174-740288 GCA_030142655.1 Trachelus tabidus
GGAATACGGGAAAATAGACGTTTCAAAACCAGCAGCTGCCGCAGCTACTATCAACTCTTGGTGTGCTAATAATACGAATGATCGTATAAAAGATCTGATCAGTCCTGGTTAGTTTAATAGTTATTTTTGTCTGATAAATATTTATGCCTACATTGTCAGTTGGTTATTTAATTTTCCACTTTTTCTAATTGCAGATGCTATCGGCGATGATACTAGATTAGTACTGGTGAATGCTGTTTACTTCAAGGGTAACTGGAACGTTAAATTTCCTAATGAGCTCACCAGAGACCAACCCTTCCACATCAATTCGAATACAGTTAAGCAAGTGCCGACTATGACAAGCACTTCCGTCTATTTGTACGGTCAGCTTGACAATCTTGATGCCAAGTTCATTGAGCTTCCCTATAAGGTATATTTGCATGGGATAGTTATTAGTTTCGTTACGTTCTTGTTTTTGTCGAAAATTTGACACAAACTTTAATTTTTCGTTTCAGGGTGATGAGCTCAGTATGGTTATAATTGTGCCTAACGAAATTGAAGGACTTCAGCGCATTGAAAACAATATTCATGAGGTAAATTTCAGTCGGTTAGCAGAGTTAGGTCACAAACAGGAAGTGAACCTCTACCTACCAAAGTTCAAAATTGAGACAACCATCGAACTCAATGATTTACTGCAAAAGGTAAATTGAGCATAGACGTAAATTTTTATTTATCAATATAAAAATAACAGTCCGTGATCCGCAAATGATCTTTCAGGTGGGCATGACTGAGATGTTCACAGATGCCGCCAATTTCTCAGGCATTTCCGATATCCCTCTTAAGGTGAGCAAGGTCATCCAGAAAGCCTTCATCGAGGTCAATGAAGAAGGCAGCGAAGCTGCTGCAGCTACCGGTAAGTGACATTCTATTGGAATATATGTGTCACTTTTTTCTATTCTTTTCTTTCGTACCTCATCCTTATATCTATTTATCTTCCATCTTCCTCCTCTTTAATGGGCCTCTGAGTTGATCGGCGGAACTATTCTCTTCATCTTCTTTATCTTATGAACTTCACTTATCTATGTGCGTACATCCGCCAGTAGGATTCCCCTCTCTTGAATGGAATATTCTTTGCTGTTTTTTTCTTTTCTGTATTCTATTACTCTTTACTTATGGGAAGAAGTATCGGTGGCAGTGCAGTTCGAAAATTCAGTATGCAGAGTCTGTGTAGCTTTTTTCTTTTGCTTTTTTGCTTACTACTGACGAGTTTGCTTGTGTACGCCAGCCTTCCAGAATGAGTCGGAATATGTTTATCGGAATGGTAACCCTTGAGGACTTTTTGAAAAGGATGCTTTTTTTAGAAATTCTAAAGCTAGTTCCTGTTACCCTTATATTTATTTCTTTTGCTTTATTATATTTTATTAAAGAATATATCATTTCATTATTCATTTCCGTCAAGTCGAACCACGCTCCTCTTGTTGTACTACCAAGTCTGGTTATGCCCACGTCGCCATTTATTTTAATTTTCTTTCTGCGTTATCTCAGCCAAGGAAGATAAGTAAGGAAATAGTAGAAGTGTAAAGTAAATCATGACAAAAGATAAGAGCGGCGTTCGATACTCCTCCAAGATGATTCGCATTAATCTTTCGAACTAATGATCGTTAATTGATTCTGGCAGGTTTGATGATGAGGCCGTTGTCATTGAACTGGTCGCCGCCAAAGCCGCTCGAATTCCGGGTAGACCGTCCATTCTTGGCGACGATCAAACAGCGCAATGTTGTACTATTCATGGCCAAGATCCTGAACCTCTAGGGAAATTGTAGAGGGCTTGACGGAACGAGGACTAATCCAAAACCAGAAAAAGAAATAGAAAAGAAAAATAACTCAATATGATGCAGATATAACTAAATCTGGGGTAGGAGAAAGAAAGAAATGGAATCAGGAATTTGTTATTTCATTTTCAGGATTGAAGATGACGATGAAAAAAGAAAGTGTTCAGCGGCCATCAGTTACCACAATGAGGGTCGACCGTCCCTTCTACTATGCGATCATTAAACATCATCAAGATTCAAACATCAAACAGACCCTTGACCTCTTCCACGGTTTCCTGCGTTTTGCTGCGTCTTCATTAGGAACGGCTTAAGCTTTAGTCAGTTTTATTAGAGTTTCTCTTGCATTTTCCTTTTGAGTGCCGTTTTGCAAAACTTAGGTTCTTGAATTGTTTTCTCCTGAGAGATGAGGTTGAGTCTTCGTCTATTTCTTAATCTGCAGAATTCTCAATGTGCAGGGCATTCTTATTGACAAGTTTATAGCTAAAATGACTTACCTGTCTCTCCTATTGAATTCTTGAGAGCTAATCGTAAATGTCTTATCTATTGTACCAGCATGGTACGATCAAAGGATTCTCATTAATTAGCCAGTTGTCTTGGCATCCCTTTGGTTAATCTAAGAAACCCTTTGTCCTCAAAGTTATTCCCTACTGACCTTACTTTCATTTTATTAGACATAACTCATTAGATAATTTTTGAGTATAATTTGTCATATTTATGTCAAGTAAAAAAACCCACCTGTGGGTGACTTCTAATTTTAGTGTCCTGTGATTTTTATTTTTATTTGAATTTTAGCTATGATACTTGCTGATAGGGCATCGGTGGAACCAAGTGATAGCCAGATGAGGATTGATCGTCCATTTCACTTTGCGATCATTCAGCATCATCAGTATTCAAGTACCGGACAAATCCTAACCCTCTTCCACGGATGCCTGGACAATCCTGAATCATAATCTATAAGCTTCGCACTTTGATCATGAAACATCAGATAACTCCTGGACATTTATTCACTGGAGGCTCACTTCCAATATTTATTATTTTTTAATTTCGCGCGTTAGCACTGCAAGTAAAAGCTGTGATTCGCACAGATCATCCATTCTTAGGTGACACCGTAGACAGCTGTTACAAATCCATCCTCTTCTATGGTCGTATGCAAGACCAAGACAGTGTCTTTATTCATCCATACGCATCTAAGAGACGTGCAATTACTTTTACAGTACTCTCAGTAAATTTCAGAATACATCCTATGTTCTTTTGATACGACTCCAAATTTTAAATGTTACTCTTAGCTTTGCACCATTACCAATCATCCCATAAACATTTTCTAGAGCAAATCAACCTTCGCTTTGTTTCTTTATTCTCTGGTTATGATTTCTCATACGCCATTCAGCCCTCTGTAAACCTACGTTGAAATAAGCTCAGCTGTATCTCTATCCGATTTTCGATCTTGCTACCTAATCACTGATCATTTCCGATCAAGTAACTCTATTTCCTCCCTTGGAATGTCTTACTTCGTTATCATTGACTGCTTTTACACAGCGGTCTAAATTAGTTAATACTGATCTAAAGGAACAGACAAATAATAGACATTTTTTACTCGTGAAAAATATTTGGGATTGATGAATTCCTTTAAATCAGCATTAACTAAGCAGGTTTAAGACCGTCGTGTAAACGTAGTCATTAGACGTTCGTCAAATATCATTCTGTCCAGTAGCAATGTTTGTGCACCTTAAACATAAAGCAGATTCGTTTGAATAAAATCTTAACGATATATTTCACAGTATATTATTTTAATCAAACAGATCAATTAAATATTACGGGCGTCGTCTTTGCTCTCGACTATAATATTCTTTTCACCCTATTTTTAGTTGTGCTGTTCGATGTTATGTCTCATTCAATTTTCGTGTCTAGTAGGAACGGTGGTTTATCACATGTTATTGTCATCACCCGAGATACTGCTTAAAGTGGATCGACCATTCTATTATGCCATTGTCAGTCGCACTTTGAGTACGGCTCTCTTCAACGGCCAAGTAAAAGACCTGGAAGAAGCAGCTGTTACGTTAACTACATAGCTACTCTGAATAAAATCAATAGTGTCGCTTCGTTCGATCGATGGACTATGACTACGTTTCCACGACGGTCTTAAACCAGGTTAGTTAATACTGATCTGAAAGAATTGAGCAATCCTAAATATTCCACACAAATAAAAATGTCTATGATTTGTCTGTTCCTTTAGATCAGTATTAACTAAACCGGTTTGAGAGCGCCATGTAAACCTAGTCTATGTTAGTTTTCATCGATACGATATATAGGAAAGGCAAGAACAATGTTAACGAAAAAGAAACACTTATTTTATATGCTCATAAATTTTTATAGTTACAGCGCTTTTAATGCGTAAAAAATATATAGTATATTGGATATTAAAGTATGGTACAAGAAGTTTTAAATTTTATTTTATGGCTATATTTATCACTGGGATATATTGTTTATACATATAAGAGAATCAATTTATTTTATCACTAAAAATCAATGCCAATCAACCCTTAACGGTCACGCTTCAGCGGAGTTTCCAAAAGGATCGTATAATAGGTTGGGGTCACCGTGACTCCACGTGATAGTTAAGAATTAATAAATAGATAATATTAAAAAGAAATTATTTCAGAAAAGATGCGAAGAATTGAAATGTCGGAGGGTTAAACGAAGAAACGATCTTAGTTTTATTGACAACATACATTTTCAAGGACCGTTTGTGTTTTTTTTATATTATACGATACGCTGTATTGATAAGAGGAAAATAATCTGCATTTACAACGAATTAGATATATTTATGAAAATGTATATTCTCAGCAAACACAATATTACGTGTGACGCACACGTAAATTACCTGTGATCTTATACAACCCTGGTGTCACATAAAGGAAGGCTGACATTGCAATTAACATTTGCGTCACTAGTAACATAGTGTCTGTTGGGTTAGCTAATTATGAAATTAAGGGAAGCAATTACACAAACGAAATCAGATCGAGATTGCACGTGTAAAATATATAAAGTAAAACATCCAAATATTTTCCAACCTCCTCCATTACACTTTAATATTCTTTTGAATCATTCATTTTCTACTTATCTTCATCCTTGTGTGAAATGTGTGGCGTTTTCGATGACCTTTACGTGATAATCGTATAACCTTTGTCTTGAGTGTTGTGTGAATTAAATAATAGATGACTAAAAAATTATTATAAAAGCTATGTTACTGCTTGGTGGTAGGGATAATGCTGCATTTTGACCTAAAATGGCTTCGGCAATACGAACCACAGAGCTAAGATTACATTGCAATAATATATTATCAGGACTCACTGTTTCCGCTACGTCGCTCAACATAGAACCGATTCAAAAACTTATACTCCGCGTTGACCGGCCATTCTACTACAAAATCATCAAAAGAATTGACGGCTCTTCCTCTGAACCTGCGCGACTTTCTCTCTTCTCCGGTGTTCTCAGGTCTATAAATTAAAGGTAAATGAAGTTTTCAGGCGTATACGATGCAACGATAAAAGTTTTACAGATCTAAAAAGCACCATCTTCAATTCTTATCTTGTACCTTGCCGACGCGCAACTTTCGTCTTCACTCAATTCACTACTTGACCGATTCTTTTTCTAGGTGTTGTCTTCATGATCCGCGGCCCAAGCCCACCAACGCCACCCCCAATTGTATTTCAAGTTAATCGGGGATTTTTCTTTCTTATTAAACAAAAAGGTGTCGCCATCTTCTCTGGCCATGTCCTGGATCCATCAAGTGCATGAATAGTGACTTCACCCACTTTTCGTCATAGGTTTCTTCCAGTCGACTACCCCTATCCCAGACACAGCACCAATAAATCTAATATATCCATATATGTATACACATATATACCGTATACATATCCTGTAACCTTCAATAATGTAATCCATTGTTTCCTTATACTACAAAGTATTCGTATACGTAATGGCAAAGTATGAATAAAGCTTTTGTTGAAAACTTGCAACTCGTAATTACATGTATTTGTAATGGAGCTTCTTTAACTCCTAAGGAGAGACCGTTAATGGGGCTGTGCTAAGTTATCTTATTTGTCTAATTTTCAGCGGTTGTTACCATGACAAGGTCTATGGTTATTCGTCCGACGATTGAGATCGACCGGTCCTTCTTCTACGCTATTTTACATACTGCACTTGATGAGAATGGCAGGCAGACATGTACGCCATTATTTACTGGACACGTTACGGAACCGTAAATATGTGCAGACTGTTTCATAACTGTATAATTTTAATAGCTGTGAGGAACCTATTTATCTAGAGAACAATTTTATCTTCAGTGTTCATATAATTGTCTTGTAACTCTGTTTGATCAAATTATTGCTCGATATTTATTTTTAGCACAACAAAATTGTACTTTATTTATTCTCTACTGTATGAGTAAAGTTCTATCAGGATTCGTTGTCGAATGTCAGCGGGTTCTTAGAACTCATGTTGTTATCTATGGAGATTTAAGGATATATGGAAGCTTTATTATTCTCGTATTGGCACATTGACGTGTACATTGCAACGTAGTACAATTTATAAATTGCATATATAAGGCACTTAATTTGTGTCGCTCTCTAGAAAATTATAATTATGTTATGGCTAAATATAGTAATAACAAAAAAAGGCACAGATTCCCGTTATACCATCTCCCTGGTAAGTAATATAAATTGTATGATATATGATATAGTATTAATTAGTTATCACGTGACATCGTTATTACACGATAATTGTAATTGCACGAGATAAGAAAGTATCCGAAAAAAAAGGATTTTTCTTGTGTACAATAACACGTATATATTGTATTAACTGTAAATTCTTTAACATGATACTAAATAAAAATTTTCTTTCTCTTTAATTCGCGTAAAATAAGGCGAGTCAGCTGTTAAAGATAAATGATAAATTGACGTCTTATATTCTGGAAGACTTCGATTAACTTATTACGCAATGAGGTGCGTCGGATTTACCGGATTTTCCAGTAGCTGCCGATCCTGCAGTACCAGTGGAAGTAATGGAGCCTCTTCTGGAAGACGAGGAAGGTGGCATACTGCCAGTAGTGTCCAGGAATTCCTCATCGTTTTCGGAATCCGTATCTTTGAATTGTTTATTAGGTAATAATTCGTGGACGTATTGTTCGATTAAATCACGATTGCGCGCCATAATGGCATTTCCGTTATTCGTCATAAATGGAGGATGTGCGTCATCGTTGCGCGAATAGATACGCTCTGCGTATAACTGTTGAAGACAACGAAGAGCTTCATCGTCGTCCATGGAATTTCTATTGCCTTGGAACCGGATGTCCGATGTAGCTGCCGAACCGGAAGCAGGCTTAACAAATCCCATTTTTCCTAAGTAGTCATTCTTCTGTATGTCTCCTTCAGAGTTAAGGGTATTCAGAATGGGATCCCCTGGATTTCTATAAATGAAACCCATGGCGGGCAATGTATTTAGATTATTAGCTGCGGATGGTTTCTCATAAAGGGAGTACCTGCCACCATCTCCAGGTAGCATCTTCGAGAATTTCGTATCGCCGGCAGGATACGAGTATCTGTCACGTAATGGTGGCTTCGGAGGAGGTGGTATATTTCCGGTAGGTTGACCAGGATGCATCTGATTGCCACCTTCTGACTGAGCGTTAAATTGCTGGTTGGATCCTCTAAGGTTTGACGGAGCACTAGGTACCCGAGTTGCTGCTTGACGATTACCAAATCGATTATCCTGAGTACCTGCTGCATTTCTCCAGCGTGCACTGTTCATAACCAATCGTGCCAGCTGTTGAATAGTTTGTCTAGGCTCGTCATCGCTACTGTCACGTTCGTGCAGTGGATGAACTTTGGGTGGTGGAACTGGAGAAGGTGGCCGTAGACGTGGTCTTGCCGGAGTCGACGAATCCGATGGCTCTTCCAGTATTTGTTGCTCTTGTCTATTTAGTTGTCGTAAACGTTCATAACTCTCACCTTGTCCGGCCAAAAGATTCTCATCAGATTTACGTTGAGCTATGCCGCCGTTGTACTGATAACCACGTTCATCCTGGGGCCCAGTGTAACGATTGTTATTGCGTGTTGAGTAGTTATCACTTAAACAATTTTCACGCTCAGACTCTAGGAACGCTGCTGTGAGGATCATGGCCGTAGTGGGTTCACGCTGCGTAAATAGTCTTCTGCGAGCTGTCAATTCTTGGGTCATCTTCTCCTGAAGACGAGCACCCTCGATTCTTTCCTCTAGCTGCTTCTCCATTTGGAGGAAGGTAGCTGTCTCACGGATAAGGGACTTAGAATCCATTGCCATTGATACCTGCTGGGCGATACGTCTCTCGGCTGAGGATTGCGTACGAGCTGCATCGAGATTCATGTTAATTCTGAGTCCTAATTCACGTTGGGCCCTCACAAATGGAGATTGGGAAACTGGTCCCAGTTTAGACCATATGGTACCCAATTTCTTAGGACTATCAGG
This sequence comes from Trachelus tabidus, assembly GCA_030142655.1. Classification (NCBI taxonomy): domain Eukaryota; kingdom Metazoa; phylum Arthropoda; class Insecta; order Hymenoptera; family Cephidae; genus Trachelus; species Trachelus tabidus. Next base: position 520,490 of record JARQTI010000506.1, read on the forward strand.
ACTTCTAGGCGCTGCTACTGGTCCTGGTGATATAACACCGGGCCTTGTCACAAAGCCTTTTTGGTTCACCATTTCAATCCGGGTGTTAGCCATGGTGCAAGGTACACGACAAGGTTTTGGCGGTACCAGGTCCAACTTCGGCGGCACAACGCCTGGTTTCGGTGGGGGAACCAGGCTTGTGATCATCGGGTCTGCCGGAAGTTGAGGAATGTCAGCAACATCCCTTTCGGGACTCTTATTTATCACAGAAGCATGTACCACATTTAAAAGATGATCTAAACGGTTCTCTAATCTGTTCTGACGATCTCTGTCCAAGTCTAGGAACCGCGAAACCATGTCATTCTGCGCAGCCAGGATCTGAAACGTAAGTATTTATAATATTATTAAAGGAATTGATTAATCAAGCAAATTATATTCATCTTGGACCAGAAAAACTCTCATTACCTTGTTCACAACGTCACTCTGGGAACTCAAAGCACTGATCATAAGTTGTTCTAATTTTTGTGCCTTCTTCTTTCTAAACGGAGCATCTGGCATAGTATCTGTATTCATGGCGAAGTCTTTCTTCTTCTCTAGACTGTTATTGTTCTCAGAAGGCGTCGGCGACTCTTGCAAAAACTCGATAGATAATGTATCATCATTGAATGTTGCGTTGTTTGTTAAAGTTGTGAGATCTGCATTGGGCAAATCTAAAAAGGCACGGTCCAGTCTCGATGGTCGTTCAAAAGTTTCATTCAACATATAAGCTTTATCGGTCTTAGGTGTTTGACAAAATGCATCATTTAGATTCGGTGCTAAATCAGGCGAATAGCTTGGCGACATAGGTGTGGCAAGATTCAAATTCGGATCATAATGTTGAGATGGTACTGTCTCTCGATATTGTTTGTAGTTCTCCATAAAGTTTTGCCGAAACGCTGCTTTACGAGGTTCCTGAGGCATGGCACGATTATCTACTGGAGCGCTTTGCTGCAGTTGGTTTTGTGTTCGTAACATATTTTCTATTTGTGGATTCTGGTGCATCCTGACCATTGTGCTCCTTGGTCTTGAAACTTGATCCAATGAAACACCTTGTTCGACAGTGTGGAATAGGTTTTGTTGAAATGCAGGATTTATTTGTAATAGATTTTGGCGTAGTAAGTGATTTTCTGCCTGTAGTAAATTCTGACTCAAAAGTGCTTGATTCTGTTGCATGTTTTCTTGTATTATTTGATTCTGCACATTCTGCACAGTGTTCTGGTACGGCACTTCACTAAATCGATTATTGGGCAAAGAATTCTGTCTGTATGTCTCACGAATTGGTGATTCATCAAGAGGCATAGAATTTTGGCGAAATTTTGTAGTCATGGGAGTAGCTCGACGCGCTGTATTAGTAGCAGCATCTCGTACAGGAGAGAAGGCACGATATGGTCGTGCCAAGACAGTTTCGTTTGATTCTGGAGAATCAGGATAATCTTCATCGTCTTAAAAAAAAATAATTAAAAAATCAATGAAATCATTTTTTTATACAAGCAATAAGTTATTAACAATGATCCATACTCGGTGGTATATCCCACGAAGGAGACAGTGCTTCAGTTCTCAGTGGTACATCAAGCGGATCCCTATATTTGTGTTTCATCTGAATATTCTTATTTGTCTTAGCATCTTTTGGTGGAGACTTGATGTTGGCTGAGCATGATGAGTCTATAGAAAGAAGCAACAATATACGTAAAGAAAAAGTGAAAGGTGGAAAGCTGTGATTTGAAAAGAAACAAAAAATATAGTACAGACTAATAAACTGAATCAAAAGAAAAAGAAAGAAAACGAAATGGATGCTTCTAGTACACATACCCACAGTATCAAGTCCATTAATATTAATATTCTCAAGTCTTTTATTCTTAAGAACTTTGTCAATGGATTCATAATATTGCTCGACGCCCGCTCTGGTACCAACCCTCTTGGCTTCTCGATAACACACCAAAACTTGCTTCATTCGCGAACGACATTGTTTACCGGAAACATTATATCCCTTCTTCCTCATATAACGCGCCACACTTTCCCATATTAACTGTGGCTTAGTAGTATATTCCAATTGTTTCTGAACCTGTTTGTCAGTCCATACAGATACGAGTAAAGTAGTACTCTCCGGAGTCCATTTGTATTTAAGATTTTCACTGGAGTCGCTCATACTCTGAATAAAAGGTACACCTGTTACACTGCCAAAAGTAATGAAAGAAGAATTACATTTAAAGACACAATTTTTCTCAGACACTCTATTTACTCGCAAGTGTATGATCACACATAGAACCTACGTAGGACTCCACTGCGTGGGATGCTTGACTTTAACGAACTTTCGTTTTGAATCAAAATGACGTCGTGCGTTGATGGTGGGAGGCAAAGGGCACTCTGGACTGCTCTGGACCTCAGGAACAAGAAACGACCAATACGCCTTCATGTGCGCAGAGACCACGACGCCTCTAAATCTCAACAAGTGCTCCAGCATTCTTCTTAGAGCCGTAGACTTGTTTACATCTGCTATATCATATCTTTATTACCTAATGTCCACAATCTGTTTCCCTTTAATATTCCATTAACTTATCATCTAGTTTCCTCTCATTTGTGCAGGTACTGCTGAATATTACATCCCCCTATAATGTCCGACCGCAGACGACGCCACAGAGCCATGTTGCTCTTATTATGGTCAAACATAAGCCTTAAGCCGGTGACGCAATATAGACTATTCCCAGTGTACTATAGTTTGTTGATCAGTGTCGTTTGGCGGGTTGCGTCGTAAGGATGTTTGTTTACCTTGTGTTCCACGTAAAACTTAAGTAAATGGTAAAAAAAAGAACCATTTCATTCATTATCAAGCATCCGTTTATTGAATTGCACGAGAACAGAATATTAAGTTTCGAAGGTCGCTTTTAAATTCAAGAGACGAACGGCTCTCTTCGAGTGTACGACATTGAAATAAACACTGTAAAGTAATTGAAAAACGTAAGTTTAAGATTATAGAAGTAATCATTCACCGCTGGTGGTAGTAAAGAATAATTACCTAACATAAAGTCGTGCTGGGAGAACTTGACACGTCGTACGTCGAAGCTTCTAGAAACCAGGTCGAAGGGTGGCGAAGATAAACATTGGTGGAATTGAGTCACATCAACAGGATCTTCGTCCATACATACCATACATAGGGATTGAAGATAGAAATAGTATCTCGTTGGAACTGCAGAGTAATGAAAGTAGAACGGGGACTGGTACTGCATCAAAGTATGTATCTAGCAATGCACCAGGTGTACCAGTGAAGTAAGCTTTAACCTAGACTAGAGGAAACTGTTAAGGAAAAATGCAAGGGATCGTAACCGGCGGAACAACGTGGTACGGTGAGTAGAATAAAATTTGACAAAGCTTAGAAGTTGCGGTTGTATATTGGAAGTATAGGAATGCCGTTACAAAAAGGCATCGATCAGTGAATGGGGTTGCAATTATACTTGGTAAATAGCAGCTAGTAGCTTGAGCGTTTCTCTATTTTTATGGACGTCACTATAGCTTTAGCTGTAGCGACGTAGCGAACGTATGAGAAGTGCGTGTTTGATTGCAGCAGCTGTTTAAAAATTTGTTTCACCGTTTCTCAAAGAATATTCATTGGCACGCATGCACGGTTTAACGATGAATCGGAGTGTCCAGTTGTGAAAATTCTAATCGATAAAGACTGACGAGTTTTCATTTATATGCTGCGACGCAGAAAAATGGGACGTGCAACGTTTGCGTAGGTCACCTGAAGTGAATTATGGTGGGGAGAAAAAGACCCTAGGATACATTTACTAAAGGTATAACAGGACCAGGTGGTTTTGCTGAAAGATACTTTGTTGGTTGGAGTAGCTGTGTTTTTCTTACTACATATTGCAGTTGGTATACATGTCTTTTTATAGTGGGTAAGTGAAATATCGGAAACCACAGTGTTTTAATTTGCTATGAGAAACGCAATTATCGCTGGTCATTAGAAATCAGAGTCCTGGTGTGTTAGAAAATGATATGGTGTCATGAGGTGAAGAATTAATCGGTTCTGGAATAGAAATGCCTTTGTGTCTTCTTCCGTCGTTCAATGCTTTGAGTACTGACTCGACAAAGTCCCGGAAACGATTTTGCTTCTGCCTATAGCTGAGAGGCATGCATACGAAATGACGTTCACACTCCGAAGTTACGCAAACCACTGGCAAGGAGTCCAGATGCAAAGCGCGTGGATCTTCTTCAAGATTCCAGAGCCTACTACTAGGGCTGAACACTGAAGGGAAAAGAGATTGTAGTACGTTTGGCGCCGCCACTGTCAGGTGGCAGCATCGTCGCACGGCTCGCTCGCTAGCGGCCACCATTGTTGAATCCTGCTTTGGTTGATGCCCCGACGATTTTTTGGCCGAAAATCGTAAATTTCCCAGCCCCGCACGGGCCTCGTGCGTAAGGTGCGTACCCGCCGAACAAGCCCGCGAAGACGAGTGCGAGTCCCGCGTGCACCCGTGCCGCGTCCTTACCCATCTACGTTCCGTGATATTCTAGTGAAATCAAGTGTGCCCATCGATTTACGCGAAAGAAAGGCACCCATGTCCGTCGTACGTCGGGGTGTTGCTGTGTGCTACAAATCGACGTCGTGCACCTTGCGTGCGTGTCGCCGGTAACAGTCCCTCGTACTTTACACTTCCCGTGTACAAGTTTCACGAGTTTCTGTAGAACCTCTACCTCTCGACATTCGGAACGTCTCGAGGAAGAGACATCGAGTGTCCACCGGTCCGGGCGAGTGCACGCTGTACTTTCGCGCTAATCAAAATACAGCATCTTACGGTTACTTTGAATATCCTGAGGACTCTTACTACGGAGAAGGTTCTCGCCGACGTATTATTTATCTGTCGTGTGTGTGTTTGTGTCTGCTCGAGGATTTATCATCGTTTGTACTGTATGCCACTGCATTGTCAGATTTTCACGTTTGGACTCTCAAACTCGTGCACCCTGGACTTGTGCCTTTGCGTCAACTAGTCATCGTGTTCACGCGTGTTCCGTGTTGGAATTCGCGAATATCTTACCAGCCTACGTCCTCCGCCTTCTCCGTCTCCTCCACTCTTACACACACACACTCTCTCTCTCTCTTTCTATCTATCTCACTCGGTCACTCTCTCTGTCTTCTTTTCACTCTCCTTCTCTTTCGCGCGAATTCACCAACGCCGGAAGGGATTACCTGCCTCATAATCCCTACGAGTCTGTTCGCGTTCTTGACTCCCTATTGTGACGCTTTTATATTTTTATTCATTTTCATTCTCGTCCTGGAGCTACTTCCAACAGTCTGAGGAAATACGGGACATGTCCTGCACCTCAAAACCGTTAGCATTCTTCGTACTACGCCCGCGATCCTAACACACTTCCGCTTTCCTGGGATCTTTTCGATAAAATTCGACGCGTCGTGATATCCTTGCGGATGTTATTTCTTTTTAGTATTTCAAAAAGTCTCGTACGACGGACTGCGCACTAGGGATTGTTTGAATAGACGGAAGGGTGCCGCGAAGGCGGGCCAGCGTGGTAATTCTCGATGTCCACACCCCGACGAGATTTTCTTGTTTACCATTTTGCTCTTGGAGAATATCAGTGCTTGTGTCGTTCTATCGTTTTATATGAATCCTGAATCGGATTTTTATTCTTGCCTCGTGTTATCCTCGTGTGATTGAACTTCTGTCAGAGGCTGATTATTGCCTTGGATAAATTGAGTTGTACTGCTGTGTCCTTAATTAATGGATAATTAGTTTGGATATTATAGGGTAATGTCGTGGCACGGCCCATCACACGGTTTTGCACGGGAATACACGCTTACGGTACTCCAATTTACTAAATCGCTCGGTTATACGTGAAAATTACGTTTGCAATATGGTTGTGGTCAGTAATGGTGTATACGCGTAACGTGAGCCTTTAACGAGTATACCATTTGGTATGAAGCAGTGGCCCAGATTTTGGAATGGGGCCTGTGCGAAGCGAGTTGTTGTTTCTATATTGAGACTCGGTATCAGGTGATGGCTGGTAAACTTCGTTTCGATCATAAGACCCCTTGTCCCACTGAACACTGATATAGCTTTCGGTGGAGGTGTTTTATGGTTTCAATACTTGCTTGCAGAAACCAAGAGCACGAATATACATACAGCCGAAGTGGAAGATACTACATTGGGAAGCCTCGATCGACTGCCGTACGATCGACGGTTTTATCAGGATACAGAGCATATTAAGGAACGGCAACCAAGAATTGAAGGACTTCAGCATGGTGTGACATCCGATAGATCCTCTGCTGCTCCCAGCAATGGTACATATCTTTCATTTTGTCATTGCTGTTATTATTGTTTCTGTTTCTTTTTATTCTTACTCGTACTAGGTGTCACACACAAGTTTTATAGCGCATTATATAGTTCTATATTTTCCTTAACTTGTTCGATGACTGGCAACTTCGTATTGGGAAAAATAGTTTTTACCCTCATGGACTCCCAATGTTTTGATGTAATGATATGTTAGATAGTGAATGTTCCGTTAAGGATAATGAACACTTCATGTTTTCATTTCAGGGTTGCCAATTCTGGGAAATGCGCCACAATGGGCGCCTCCAACGAATTACGTGCAGCAGGACTATCAACAATCCTTGGTAGCACCGGAAGACATATTGAAAGCGTACGAGTCGCATATCAAGAGTATAAACAGTGAGCAGGAAGGTGACATTAACACCATCCACGCGAGTAACATCCTCAAAGCCGTACAAACGGCGTATAACCTTCGAGCAGGTTTCCTGTCACCCGATCTAGGTCTGTTGGGACTTGGTGCCCTGGGCCTACCTGGAACTTGGTCCTGGCAGGATCGTCCTCAGAGTCTGGACACGCAGCCTGAAGTAAGGGAACATCAAAGCCTAAATTCATACCCAGAGTTTGGTTCGACCTGGCAGGATTCTCAAGCTGTCTCCCAGTCGAAAAGCACGAACAAGCACACAGACAGAAAGGCGAGTTCCCACAATCTCTCAGAGGGTCATCCTGACATCGAGTGCGCCAGAAAATCTAAATTGTCGTTGTCACATTCCCATGAAAGCAAGCACGGCCACGCGGATCGCCGTAATAGCCGGAGCTTTTTACAAAACGATACGATTTTGGCGCACGCCGACGAAGGTACGAAAGAGAGGAAGGGCTCAGCGGAGAACCCTTGCACCGAAAAACCGCGTGAACATTCGACAAATCTAGAGAATTACTGTTACACAAAGTACGGTGAGTTGGCCTGCGGATTGCTCAAGCATTCCGATTTGGCCGATCCAACCTTGACTCACAAACATCAGAAATCGTCACGCGGAAGTGCCGAAAGCTCGCGTTTGAATGTCGATCGTGGAGCCGGTATCAAGACGGAGAAGTTCGCGGACGAGGAAGTGAATAGAATCGACGATTCATCAGCGATAAAGGTGTGCAAACTGCCTCGTAACTCCTGGGAGGATTTCGATATGGCCGGACAATATCCTGGACACAGCCGACCGCCGGTTGGTACTCCTCCTCCGCAAACGGTTTGGAACCACCTCACAATGACACAAGGACAAGGTACTTCTATAGATATCAAAGAAATTTCTTATTTACGTTTATACTTGATTAGCCCTAATGATTTATTAATCAAGTTTCAGGGTTAAATATTCATCCTACGGCTCTGTCCGGTGCTGCTCTCAATCCAGCTGGTTTTTATACTCATCCCTCGATGGCCCGGGCGTCCCACCTAACCTCTCAACTGACGCCACAGTTAGCGCATACTCAAGCCCCACCAACGTGGCACACGCCAACGATACCGTCGAAAACAGTAACCCCTGCCAACGCACCAGGCAACCCCCTCTTCAGTTTACAAATGCTGGTGGACAATCGTCAGAACCAGAACCAGTACAGGAATTCCCCGGGTTCCCAGAGTACCCTAGACCTCTCGGCAACATCGGAGATGGCTGAGAATTACTCGAGAATACCTCAGGATACACCTATTAGTTTAACGGCACGAAGTGTAGACAAGGGTAGTCGAAATGGTAACATTATATCACCCCCAATACCGCTTAACGGGGAGACGTCATCGGACAGCGGTATCAGCTCGTCCGTACCCACGCCGAATTCCGTGAGCGAACCAGTTTCCTTATCAACGAAGGAGATAATTACCCCTAAGATAACCGTGAAGAATTTTGAGAGCAATCTGCAGGGTGTGGCGAATCTGCACGACAAGATCAAGGAGATTAGCGTTGACAGCTTTGCCCAGAAGGTTATTAATCTTCCGCCGAGTGTGACGATCGAGAGGGTAGTGACAGAGAAGAAGGAACCGGAAGTAACGAAGACAAAGGACTCGTTGAGTGTTATCGCGCAAGTGCCAAGGAATGTGTTGCCGGTTATCGTCAACCTGACTTCCAAGACGGACAAGGACGTGACTGACAGTCCAAGGCAAGAACCCTCCTCTGAGAGGGAGAGAAAAATAGACGAGACCAGTGTGAGGTCTCCCAAGAACCTTCCAAAACGAGGCAGCAAGAAGGGCGTCGATTCGTTATTGGAAAAGCTTGAGGGCGGTAATAAAAAATTAGGGGTTACTGAGAATATCGGATCGGTGATCGTGATGCCAGTGGAGGAGAAGGACACGTGCAGTGTAAAAAGCATGTCGCCGGAACGGCAAAAATCGAAGTCACCTAACAGGGAGGATGAGGTCGTCTCGCCAGCCTTCAGTAACGACGACTCAAACGACAATACGAAGCAGCGGAGAAAACGGAAGCTAGAGAAACCCGTGAGACTTAGTAAAGATTCGAAAACTGAAGTAGAAGACATGGAATTGGAGCCTACGGAACCGACGGAGCCGAGGGTGTGTGAACCTCCAGCACCTAGTGAACCCGTTGTGCCTGTATCAATTCCGGTAAAGCCTGAGGAGAGTATAGAGAGAGTAGAAAAGATAATAGAAGAAAGAATAGAACAAAGGACAGTAGAGAGAACAGGAGAAAGAACAGAAGAGAGGACCGAGGAGAGTACAGAAGAGAGAGCGGAAGAGAATCAGCCAATCAGGAGGCGAAGAAGTAGCGAAGGACCAGCTACAAGTCTTACACCTACCAATCAAAGAGCAAGAAGAAAATCCAGTGACGATGCGACGGAATTCTCAAAGGTCACTAGTCCTAAGGGTGTAAACAATGCAAATCCTTTTAACGAGGTGGAATCCGAATTAGAGAAAATGTTTGCCGGTATCGTGGAGGCGGATGTGGATCTTAAGAAGGAAGAAGAAAAGCAGGAGGTCGTGACAACGGAAGTCAAAGACGAGACTGTATTAAAAGTTGAGAATTCAGAGAATAACAGTGTTGTCCTGATGACAGAAACGGAAGCATGTAATCCTACTGACGTATCCTCGACAGTCGACAGTAAACCGTCGCCCAAAAAAGGTAAGAAGGCCAAAGGTCGTGGCGGCAAAAGAAAAATATCAAGGTCCTCTGAAAATATATTTGGTACATCCGGTGGTGGTGAGACGCCACAAAAGGATATAAAGAAGAGACGAGCCTCCAAGGCGGCGAGGAAACAAGAGGTATCAAAAAAGACAAAAAAGAACGCGAAGATCGATGGTCTCCGGGAAATAGCGTATGATTCGGGATCGAATGCCAGTTCTATAAGATCTAGAGGTCCTGTGGTTCACGTGGAGGGTCCTAGGGATAGTCCTCTGAGCGTTCAAGTGGTGAACGCACCCAGGGAAGACGAAGAAGAGAAAAATAAAGAGAAAAGGAAAAGCATCGGAAATGGTAACGCAGGACGCAGTAAGAGGCTCAGTCATCAAAATGATCTCGATTACAGAGGTCTGTATATTTATATTAACTTTATTATAACTGCAATCTCTTGTTTACTCACTCAGATCTCCTTCTTAACCTCTGTTTTATATATTTATCAGGTAAAGTTAGTAGAGCGGGTCTCTTCAGTTCCACATTGTCTTCGCGATACGACGCACATACTACGGATTCCACGTGGGTTTGTGTATTTTGTAAACAAGGTCCTCATTGTGTTGTACCTGGAGATCCGTCCAGACCCCACCCGAACCTCGCCGGACCACATATAGCCCCAGGAACATATACAGTACGTACTGTTCATTGACCCAGTCAGTTCTCTGTGTAATAAAAGTATACAATAGTCTGATTTTTGTCATTTATTTACTTTCAGGTTCCAGCCGGTGTGCTGAGCGATCTCTTTGGCCCGTACCTGATAGGGAAGGAACGTCTGGAGGATGGCATCCTTTCAGCGGACGAGCAGGAGATCTCGACGGAGCAGAAGAAAGGTGGGAAAAACAAGAGGAGTATCAGGTACGCAGGTCTGGCTGATCAATTCTCAGCGAAAATGGGCAAGAAGAAGAGGAACTCCGTCGAGAGTAATATCAATGCTGTATTATTCACGGGGATGACGTTACTCCCGGGCGAGGAACAACGTTGGGAAGTCTGGCTACATGAACAGTGTGCGGTGTGGGCAGCTGGTGTCTATATGGCAGGTCAGTTCGACGTTCTTCCATAATAAAACCTTCATAAAATTCACTCCGTCCAACAACATCACCTCAAATCTAAGAGATGGTCATTGAAGTACTCCTGGGCTAGATACTAAAATTAAAAACATTTCAATCTTGTTCCACTAGATGTTGTAATAAGAGTCTCAATGAATTCGATTATAAAATTGTGAATAATCCCAGGTGGAAGAGTAACGGGTCTCCAGGAAGCTGTCTGGGATGCAGCCAAGTCTGTGTGCGGCGCCTGCGGTTTAACGGGGGCGAATATTGGCTGTGTGAAGCGCGGCTGCAAGGCCGTTACGCATTATCCCTGCGCCCTTACCAAGGGTTGGCTCTTGGACACGAATCAGTACATACCCAAGTGCAACCTTCATCGAGTTACATGAGACATCGGTGAGTCTGTGGACATGGACGAGCTGAATAAACCGCATCCTGTAGATGATGCTGGTCAGGCTTTAATTAGGTGCCACCGAGCGACGGTCAAGAGACGAGCTGTAAGAGACTAGGAACAAAAAAAATGTTTATGACTGAAGATCGCCTTTCTAGTGGTTAAGGTCCATTACGATTCGCGATGGAACGTAATGGCGTCACTTTTCCTTTTTGTCAATCGTAGAAACTCTTGTTTCCATGAAACTATGGATGTCGCCATGGAAAATATTCGATGAGGGATTCCTTTATTTCTTTTTTTTTCTTCATCAACATGGTTATCATATTATTAGAACTCTTTTGACCGAGTGCTAATGAACTGTATGAAACCGTTACGTTTTATCGCGCACGACTAATGATGGTCGATAAGAATGTTTCATAGAATATGAAAATTTAGCGATAAAACACGGGGAATGATTGTCGAATGTTCTACAAGCAAAAAAAGATTGACGCGCTACACACGATGGATCTACGTATGAGCGATATGTGTCTGTCCTAATGGAAGAGATGAATTTTTGTTCCTATGTACAAGATGTTTAAGAATGAGCATGATTAGCGGTCATTTAATCATTTTCTTTCTAATCGTATCTGGTACTGTTTTACTTTGAGACATGAAAAGCGTCCAGGATCGAAATCGACGTCGGTTTAATTCCTTCTTATTTTTTTGTGGACATGTTTCTCAGTGCCCGATCTTGACTAGTGGCCTTTCGACTTGACGATACCAATGAAGACAAACTCAATTTATTTGAAAGCTGTAACTCTCTTTTGCCGAACTTCTCGACTGCATCAACCGTATGGGTGAAAAAAGGACGCGTTCGAGAAAAAAGAAAATTGAAAAAACTATTGTACCGCTGAAAAACCGTAGTCTCTCTCGCTGATATGTCCGGTGAAATTATTTTCTAATATTATGTATCCGGCATCGTGCCATTTTGTTTGTCGACAACTTGTACAAAGGAGCTTAAGGAAATTCTCATGAGGATTTGTTTCCGCGAACGACGTACTGCCTATGTCACGCCTGGGACAGCGACGGGAGCCTGAATTGGCGCAAGAGGAGCGGCGAGAGAATGAAAACGAAGATAAAAGGGAAAAAGTAATTTAACGAGAGAGAAAAGGAAAACAGAAACGAGAACACGCTTTGTTCGTTGATACACGACAGAGACAGCCACATTAAAATGCGTTATTTCGATTCTCCTGCGAGCATTATCAATTCTTATTCTTGTTTCGTTGCTTTTTAAATATTTATTGGACAATAATTTTGTCGATCGATTAAACAGTTTATCGCCGAAAATTCATTCTCGTGCCGCGATTCCCTAACGATTTCGTCATATCCTGTAAATACTGAAACTGTTATTACGTCTTTGCGATTGATAAGTAAAAACTTGTACGGAATCGTATGTCATGGGTTTTCTTGTCGTTTTCATAATTAAATTTTATCTACAGGCGTAGCGACGCGCTCTCGCTCTATATACAATTTACACGTATACATTATTTTGATGGAAAATACCGAACAATTTCCAGTATATACAATTACGTCAGCTTTCATAAGAATCTTGCGGTGAAATTATTACTTTTTTTTTCTCCATATAATAACAAAATATCTCATTAGCTTCCATTAACTTTTTTTACAGTCTGCTTTTGTTTGTAAGTGAAATTTACAGAGAGAGAAAGAGAGAGAGAGAGAGAGAGATTCGTTCAGTCATCCAGAGAACGACTGAGCTGACAATTATTTCTAAATGAAAATTTATACTGATTCACCTCTTTTTTAAATATATTTCTTATTTTCGAAAAATCATGCTGTTTCAAAAAAAAAAGTAAACTCCACATACAGGGTTGTTGATCATATCCCTATATAATTTTTATTCTGCATCTAATCCATACACAGAGCACAGTCGAAAAAAATAACAAACATTCAAGACTCGTTCTTCTTGCGTTCGTTTCTTATTTTCGTATGTACCATGCGTGTTTCTTTCACTCTGTTTGAGTGGGGAAAAAAAAAAGAAAGAAAACTGGTAACTAAAAGCCAAACTAAAACTGGCAAACTTATCTTTCGCTGTCTCCGGCAGGCGTCGCGAATCAGCGACTAAAGACGTTAAGGAAATCTATTTGTAATATAACGATCGAATTAATCGCCACTTATTCTTACGATTTACTATATCATTACGCCTATCGAGGCAGTAGCTATTATTAATATTATCATTGATTTTACATGAGTAACAATTAATTATCGATTGTTTATTTCTTAATTGCGAATTATCGTCATCACATTACACTTGAGAGTAACTGGACGTCAAAAGTCCTTTAAACTAGTGTCTAATAATCTTTTTATATATTATTATTTCTCCATTCTTTTACTTTGCTGTGACAAACGTAACAAACGGCTGCGGAACGCGATACTCTTGGCGCATCGGCGAGAAATATAATAGACGATTATTTGGGGTAAAACTGTATAAAAATAATATTATTATAGATTGTAATGTAAATAATATTACTATAGCGTAGGTAAAAGAAAAAAGTATATATATATACACATATATATATAATTATACATATACCATAGCATTAGACGTTCACCCTAAGCAGCTCCCTTTGCCAGATCCTTCCCTCCCCTGGATCCCCCCTTCCCAAGCACAGTACGATAATTAATGAGGTAATCATTTTTAAATAGTACCCAATTAGATTAATGACGGAGGAATTATCAAAGATAAAGTGAACTCTTTGTACATACATACTTATATCTAGTAACAAATCTTGTGTAAAAAAAGTGACTCTGGTGGCGAGAAGAGAAAACAAAAATGCGGCATTTTATTTAGTGGCATAATATACGTTTTAACGTAAGGACATCGACGGTCGCCATTACGAGGTGGCTGTTGGATCTTTTTGTTATTACCTTTCTTCCTCTTACGTTTTATTTTATATTTTCTTTAACAGCACTTGATTCCACTTTTTTTTTGTTTTCGCCTTCGAATCATTTTGAACAAGCGCCACCTCGCAATGGTGACGCTGGCCGAGAAGTCTTTGTACGAGGATAGTAGCGAAAACAAGTAAATAAAAGAGAAAGGGGCGAAATAAGGGAAAGGCGAGAGGCGGAAAGTGTAGAGAGAATGAACAAGAAGCAGCCAAAAATAACGGTTTAGGTTTGTTAAGGTGATAAGAATTTTTGAGATATAAACAAAACGCTTATATTCTACGGTCGTGTATGAAAGGGAAACAAAATTTTATCTTAGGCGAGTAACCGTAATGTTAATTGATACTTGTGATACAAAAAAAGAAGAAGAAAAAAAAGAGAAGTACTGGTACCCGAGGTTGAGCTGGCGCGAGAGATGCGTCCGAAAGATATGTCGTGTATAGAAAGAAAAAAAAAAAAGAGACTAGTAAGAGTCGACGCGTACGAGTGGAACGTCATTTCGTTTTTTGGACGGACACCGAGTGCGGGGCGTCATGAAAATTTAATAGAATTTATGTGGATGGAAAGAGAAAGCGAAAGAAGATCGTAGATTCGCATAATTTTATTTTAATTATGACTTTTTGATCATGATTTTTTTTATTTGTACTTTTAAACATCGAATCAAAGACGTGTACGCTCTGCGATCATCGCGGATCTTTTCATAAAAGCGACAGGAAGGCGCGAGATAGAATAGAGGTGACAAGTATGTTTGGAAATTGTATAATAAAAATTGGGTTAGGTTAGTCCGAACCGGTCCCGAGGCGAGAAAAAAAGAAAGAGAAAGAAATTCAAGAGAACGTTAACACACGGCACCAAAATGATAATTACATCCGCGAACCTAATTATCACGATGCCTAAGTAATTTGTATAAAATATAAATCTGTAAAATAAGCAAAATGGAAACGTCGTGGTCGAGGCCATCCGAAGTGTGTATGCGTGCGTACGTGAGAGAGAGAGAGAGAGAGAGAGTGAGTGAGTGCGTGAGATACTCGGAGATAATGAGATGGACAAAGAAGTGTAAAAGGATGACGAGACTTGCGTGAAAGGATTGTGAAAGAATGATGAGGCCAAACGAAGGGCGATAACAGGAACAAGAAGAAAAAAAAATGATAATTATGTATCGTTACGAATTGTTAGATATTTTTACGCCCTTCCCCACCCACATCCCGCCATCAACTCCTGCCAGTTATTCAAGTCTGTTGCACCCAGTAAATTCTGACAACAAAAATTTTCTTCCCTCCTCTCCTCTCTCTTTGCGGGCTCTCGTAGCAATTCTATAGTACGCTCCTGAGATCCTTTTGCCCACCCGTGTCTCCCCCCCCCCCTCCCGCGGTCCTCCACCCCCTGAATCATCGATCCCTTTAGGTGTACGTATTTTTTGTGACCTGGTTTAATATTAATAATCGTTAAGGAGGATTATCGGTTTCACTCTCTATTTAATTATGTGGAATGCTAGAAGATCCCGGCGGATTGTATCGCGGTCGATTCAACAATACGATTAAGTATACATCTTTGTGTAATATAAATATGATGAATAATAAAACACGATATAAATCGCAGATGGCTCGCGATGAAGAATGTTGAGTAGCTCGCCCAATGATATTTTCAAAATGGATTCTACTTGGTCGCGTGTGGGTCGTTCTCATCAATCATCATATTAGTACGTTTAGATTTGTCACGGAAATTCTTGCGTCATTTCGCTCGATCTACATACGAGTCTTGTAACTCGTGCGGAGCACCGTGCGAACAATAGCGCCCACAGCGATCGAAGGTGCGAAAAGAAAGAAAAATAAAGTATGTCCGTCAGACTGTAATTTCAGCTGGAGGGAGATAGAAAAAGAATAACGAGGAGTGTAGCGTCTCGCGTCATATTGTATCAGTAAAATATAATTTTATTCATATTACAAAGGCAATACCAGACTTTGTATTTGATCAGCTAAAACAAACGCGTGGATTTTTGTATTTATTACGCCACGCATACCACTTGCGGACTCTTATGGTTTATATGGTCCACGTACGGTCGTGCATCTGACTAGTGTAGTTGCTATGCCTTTACGAATACAAATAGCCCGCCATTCAAGTATGAGCTTCCGCGCGTGTCACGCAGAGCGCGCCAGCGTCGCTCGAAGCTTCGTTGACCGCGAGACTGCCGTCCTGGCAATTTGTTTTTTCAGTATGTCACCGATCGTCGTCAGGTGTGGTAACGGAAGCCCCGTGGCTCTTGCGGCAGGGTTTACCGCGCTGTTATGAACTGTCGCGGAGTCTCGTGATCGTTTGCCGTTGCGCTAAATAAATAATGTCGATGCAAAATGGGTAACCTAGCGACAGTGGTGAGACTCGGTGTTGCGCTCTTACCCTGTCTTGTGGATTACGCGTGGGCCCAGAATGAGTCTCTTGGTAAGTAATGAAATATAATAACTCTAAAACAGTAGCTCGAGTCAGTGTATCTACGAGCTGCGAGGTGTCAGGTACACGTGGGAAATGTTTATAATCGTCCGTGCCTTGTTACCATAGAGATGCGTGGTTGAGGAATTTCTTTAATTGGACGTTCCTCGCTCATTCTTGTTATCACGGAATTAAATTAACGAGTGATAACGCATCTTCTTTTCTCCATCAGGAAACGGCTGTGTCTACGATAATCGTTGTCCTTCCGTTTCAGTGATAAACTTTCGAAAGTGACGGCGCTTTCGCGCGCTTCGTACCAACTGTCGTGTTATATATATACTTTCGGTAACGAACGACAGTGTTTCTGAATAATTGCAACAGCCTGTACAGATCGCTTAACTCTTTCTGTTGACACAGTCGCGAGTATTGCTATGCCGTGTAACGTCAAAGAGATAAATAAGAAAGTGTCATACGGTACAGAGGAAAGGGGGATACGAACACGACGACGAAGACGCGCACGTCTGTACAGCTAGAAACGTATAATTTAATTCGTAAACAAAAAAGAGGATTAAGAAGATAAAGATCCTGTACAAATGACGCTTTCACCGAAAATGCAATGACCTGCCCATCCGCCGTGGCAAAGAATAATTAAATCTTCTCAACGGACAATTCTTTCGGTGCGAAGTAAATCGTTGAATTTTCGACTTACTACGAGCGAATAATCGTTACCCATCCAAGGAAATACCGCGCGATAACCAAACTGTCATTCGTAACGTTCGATGCACTCGTGGAATTCTTTCAAATATTCCTCCGACAATACACGAATACATGCACTTGATGCACTTGGTCAAATGACCAAATATAGAGTCTTAAATCTTTCGTCGCTCTTGTTTATTTTTTTCTTAATCATTGTTTCCGTGGGAGTGATAAATCCTGCAGGACTCTCTTAAGAATCACGTCTTAATTGCCAGCAGTATTTGCCGAGGTGCAACGCACCAGAAATCCTTTCGAGGCGAGGCAAGAGACTTCGTCTCGAGTTCAGGTGAAAGGATGAGAAAAACAACTTGTCGCAATCTTATAGAAGTCAATTCTTCAGTCGTATCGGCAGGAATTCCTATTCGTGGTCGGGTATTCCTTTCTTTCTTTTTTAATTCCCCATTCATTCCATTTCCTGCCGTCATTTTGGCATTCAGCGTCTAGCAGGGTAATACCAGGTTGCTGAGGATAAAGGAAATATGGCAACATTCATAAGTACGGTGTGGATCGTTTTACCACACATACGTTTATGTCGGTCAGGATCCTCCGGTGGATGCTGCGATCTCTCGGCATTTTTTATCTGCAGCCAAAGATGGAATCTCATCGATATATGGGAATGGATTCAAAGGCAGAATCTTTGGGGAAATATCGTTACTTCTTTTTACCCTAGCTCTACAGTACTCTTGACGTATACGTACATACATGGGATGCATAGAAACCGGATATCAGATACCTTGTGTACCAGTTGCTTCGTTTCAGCCGTAATATTTATTTTTTTCTCCCTTTTTTTTTTAACTTATCGTGTACACGATGCAACGTGGCCGTCGAGGCTGTCCAGGCACCGTGGTAGCTTTAATAGCTGCCGGTGTGACGTCACACTGATAGCCTGATAAGCGGCTGTATCCTGTGAGCTAAGTTCTCAATGCACAACTATACCATTATACAGATGGAATGATTGCTCGACATTTAATTGCTCTTGCAGCTAATTGTAACTGCGGGGTGTCGCTTTTACAAGTCGCCGAAGGACGTTGCTTGGTTTTTTTGAAATTTATATATTTTTTTCTCATTGATTCGACCGAATCATTTTTCTTTTAATCAATGCGATCCATCAGTCGGTTCTGGCGATAACTTTGTCGCCTCGTTTGCCTCGTGTTCTGAAAGGTCGTCCTTCGTGTAATTTGTAACCTCAAAAAGAACGTCATTAATGATCGACCGATTTATAACGTAAAATCATGTTGAACTTGTATCTGCACGTGAAAGATAAAAATGCGTTAACCCGTGAATCCTAGTGCGATATTATTCCCCGTTAAAAAAGCATGGAGCAAGGCTGACTTCATCGCCACGCGTGTGATGCCGGATTAAGAAAAGGAGAAAATTGTTCTGATGAAGTTTAAAAAAACGAATTAATATTGTCCAATGAGAAATTTGCATATTTACGTAAAATGAAGAAAAGTGTAATGTGCCATGATCGTACCTAAGGGTGGTGAAGTTTTTTAAATGTCAGGGTTGCTAATGCTTCTGAATTTTCATTGACCGATTAATGATCACAGTACCTATAATTTATTAACAATGGACAGTGGCCTACTATAGAATTTAACTGTCACCCAAAGGGGATGGTCTTTTCTTGTGTACATACCTTGAAGATAAATCCAGGGTCCTCAGTGCTCAAGGTAAATCCGGATTGTACGTCTTATGTATGCCGTTTACTCTGAGGGAGAAGGAGAAGTAGAAGGTACAGAGAGATAGAAAAGTGGCCTTCGATTTTCTACGGTACCGTTTACTTCGTCGAATGCGACCTGACCCATCTGTCTGCGAAGTCGACGGTTAACATCGTCTACGCGACCTGCATTTTCCGCTTACTCGTGGCCTAACCTTAACGTAACCTTTAGCGGCCTACTACCGGAGCCCACTCCGTCGTTCTAGACTCCGAAGCAACAGTTAGTACCCGATGACGCCCATAATACGTACATAGTCAGTCGATGCTCTTTTGACAGTCAGCATTCCTCGTCATTCTTTAACATCGTCAAACTCTTTATAGTTATTTACAACGTCTCGTGGTAGCCGGGATCGCACAAAAGATACACCCCGGGCGTTGGTGCCACGTCGGAATACAAATAGGCTAGTTCGAGTATCCTTGTTGTCAGTATTGAAACGTGAACATAAAAAAAACAGGCCTTGCGCTACGCCATTCTAACCTCCAATCATTGGAACGACGGAGTGGTTCCTTGGGTCCTACGCTGAATACTGCGTTTTCATCGATACCTACTTCCTCTTTCGTTCCTTTTTCTCCTTCGATGTCTTCTTTTGAAATAATTAAATCCGCCATGAAGTTTACTTCGCGGCGTCCTCCGCCTGCGCGCTCTAGCGGCTGAAAAGTGCAACTTCTACTCAAGTTTTCCTGCGAGGAAAATTTCATCTCGGCACGGTAGTCGAATGGCTTATATTTACTTTGAGAAAACTCTTACTCGGATTACTCTTGTGTCTACGGAGGACACGTTTGAAAGAGTTTTATACTTACGGTTAAGTGCTGTTACGTCTATAGCCAGGAACGCGAAATATCGGTTGTGGCCCAGAGACTGCGGTCTGTAACTGACGTCGCTGTACGAGTGGTGAACAAAGGAATTCTTTTTAATCGCTTTCAAGAGGATTCAGTGAGGGAATACGCGTGAGAATCTAAAGAAGGCCCAAAGTAAGTCTGAGAAATGTTTGATGACTTTTCACGAGGATTTAGGTTAGTTCTTCACAGTCTCGTTATATGCTTCTTCCACTGTCTTGAGTTCCGTACGATTGTGCTAACCATTCGCGACGTGTCTCGTTATCGGGGTTAGCCAGGCGTTTAAGGAGTGCGAAATAAGAAATGGCTTCCTAAATAAAAGAGTCTGGTCAGTAAATAGATAGCATTGTGTGAATCCTCAAGAACTCCCTCGGACTCTCGTGCCTCTATTTCATCTCTTTTTCTTGCCATCGTCTTTTTCTCTCTCCTTCATTTGCCCTTTCGTTCACACGAATTCCCCCGTGAATCCAGAGGCTGGTACTTTTGCGTATATATCAAGTCCACAGAGTCTACGTGGGATACAGAGGATACGGAGGTACTAATGTCGTGGCAGACTAATCGTTACTTCGCGAGAGCAATAATGTGAGAAAATAACCGCAATCGGTGCTGGGTGAACGTTTCGTGAGGAATTCACGCGATATTACAGAAAACAAGGAGCGTCGAACCTTCGCTCTAACGCTTGATACACATTGACGTGGAAGGGAAGTAGAAGATAAAAAAAGTAAAAGAAATAAAAAGCCTAGAAAAGAGAAAAGTAAGGAAAAATACAATCTCAAACGGATACCACGTGCTCTCGTAATAGCCGGCCTGGATATGTCTCATTGTTTATACCTTGCGTAATCTCGCGCCATTGCTGACGCTCTCGAAGCCACACAGCCAGTTACACATCGTGTGATATTTTTATTTGAGATGACTGTCCGCCGAATTGTACTATCTGACTCAAGGCCTAAATTTGTGCAGGTCGATCAGTAACGTTCGCATTCGAAATCGAACGGTCCGCTGTCATTATACTGAGAAACACGGAGGCTACTGCCGGATTCAAGGAAAATAAATATGACGAGTAACGATCATTTTTATTCTATTAATTATTAATAATAAATTTATCATCCAATTTTCGCTACGCATTCACCTTGTTTTAAGCGTCGCTTTCGAGTCTCCTCAGTCTTGTTTTGATCAGTTGCTACACCTCGGTGCCACAATGGAGGTAGACCTGTCCGATCCTGTCTTTTAACGAAGCGTCTTGAAATACTCTACGTAGATCTATATATAAATCGATGCAATTATAGATACAGGACGCTTTAAAATTCCACCATAGGCAATGACTAGGCTTCTAACTACATACTGTGCTACGTTGTAAACTAATCTGTTACGAGATATACGACCAAGAGGTTATTACCAAGGTACGTGCAGTAGCGTAGATGGATGTCCGTTGAATAATATTTTTTACGAAATTTCAACGACAAGGTAACATTCCAATTTATCCCTTGATAGAAGTTGACTCATTAGGAACTAATACTTGATACGATACTGAAAATTCTATGGTTCGTAATACTCAAGTGAAGCTACCAACGTGTATTTTCAGAGACGCGTACAATATATTTCTGTGTTTATTTATCATTGCACCCACATGTGCGCGTAGAAAATGAAGTTGGCGACGATATTTATAATACGTCTAGACTCTGTTTCTGTTAGACTCTCTCTGTCTCTCTTCGTCTCACCTTTTTATATCCTAGAAAAAATCCTAAATTTTCTATCCTTCGACTTTATCCAAACTTCGTTCGTCGTTCGCATCTGTCAGAATTTCTCGCACGACCAAGAAATTCCCACTCTTCTCCTTGCGTCTCCACGTTTCACCTACAAATACGAAATTACAAATGGCACCGTGTTTCGCGGGCACTGGGGGATACACGAAAAAAAATTCTCCGGTGACTTTCGACGTGTAAAAAGATGACGCAAGTTCGATTAGGAACAGCTGAGCATGCAGGTGCAGAACACGGTACAGTCAAGCTGTTCCCCAACTCCACTGTCTGTTCCCGCTGCTGTCACCATGACGGTTCACCGTCTCCTTACCTAACTCACCGTAAGACTGGACACACGCGTAAAAACATTTTACAACTCGACTCCAACGGCCAGGCCTAATTCTAGGTAGTAGCGAGAAATGCTTTGCGAGAAAACTCTACCAACTTTCGATCGGCCACGCTACACGTAACCACCCGCACGAAACGGCATTGTTACTCGCATGTTAGCCGTAGACATTGTGTACTACCCATAGTCGGTTAGTATACAGATATTTACTGTACAGAGAACCACAAGCCTGCACTAAATGATCTTGCGTTACGTAGGGACCTCGCGCCCATGTATGTACTTGTAATAGGAAATATTAGACTTTTTTTTCTTAATTAAGAAAACATCGACGAAATTAAAATCAGGCTGTTAATGTTTCCCACGTGTCTGCCTTTACATACTTACTGGTATGTATGTGTATTGTGACCGAATCGTGTCACAGTATATATAGTCATATGTCTTGCGGACTTTTATTCGAACTCTAAACATTTTCTCTGAATACTTTTATACGTCTCTACGTGGACAGCATAGAATCCTGTGTTTTTTCTACGTCATAGTTTTCCTGGGAATCGTTTTTTCTTTTCGTCGATTACTCAGGCTTTGTTTTTCTTTTTCTGTCGGTGATTGAAAAGAGTCGATGCATTCGAGTACATTTGTAGCACGTTATGTGCTACACGCTTGACCTTACAGAACTAAATTTTAATGTTTATCGATCAAACATGGCTGACGCACTGGGACTGTCTGTGCGACACTTGTTATCGGCGACTTCCGGTTTCTCGTGAAGCAGGACGACGCTGGGGAATTGCAGCTGCGGTATTTTTGGAATCTTTTTTTTTTGGTTATGTTTCCTTTGGGCAGCAGCAGTGGGTCATGTTCTTTTTTTTTAATTGCGACTATTTAGTCTCTAGCTTGAATACAGTCGTAGCGTCGTTTATCATTCGTAGCTTGAACCACGAATTTCCTGGTACGCTTTTGCCTTTCTTGATTTTACTCGTAAGAATCACTTGGCTTCCGCCCAAATGATACTTTCGTATCCTGATTCACGATTAGAAAGTATCACGGGACTAGGGTTATTGTCGATAGAACAATTTTTATCAATTACAAAATCCTTTTTACACTCATATATTTAGCAATTTCGTCATCCGTACCAAAAAACGGGAAAAATCGTCCTTCGTTAACGAATTTCTCTCTACAGGCGTCACTATTTTTTTTTTTACTCTCCTACGTTTCCTGCCTCGCATTTCCCCTCGGAATTCGTATCCTGCAACTGGTTGCTGGAAACCAAATGACGTTACGCAGGATTCAGCCAGATGTACACAATATGCCAAACTAGCTGTCCAAAGTGTAGAAGCAGTGACGTTATTCTCTTACAGGAATATATATATATATTACCAACGCGCCAGAAAAATTAGCTACTCATTTATTTAAACGGCAAATACATACATCTTTTATGTATGCTACATAAAAGATGGCCGACACGCTTTTCTCTCGATTCAATTCCATTACAATTAAATTTGAATTCAACTTAAAGTCACTGAAATTCCATTGATTCGCGTAGTAAAAGCCACGTGCATTTGACCCTCGTATCACCCATTCGAATGACTCAAATATTCCTAATCGAAGAATAGTTATTTTTTTGTTTCTTTCACGAATTTCCACACCCCCCCCCCCCGCTCCCCCCTCATGTTACATATTCATTATAACGCAGTCGCCAGTATCGGTTCACCTCGTACGCGCTTTTTCTGCATTATTTATATTCTCATTCGCTCGTTCGCTGAGTTATAACTGTACAGCGTCGGAGCAGTACGGTATAGAAACTGCATTAACTAAGTTACGTAATGACTGGTTTTCTCAGAGTACAAATCCCGATGACTTGTGCCTCCTTCTGTCTGTCTACCGAAGCGTCTCTTTCTAATTCCTTGAATTTTATGTAATTCTCTCTCTCTCTCTCTCTCTCTCTCTTTCTGTATCTCAGAATCTCCTTTTTCTCTTCTTACCAGTCTCTGTCCTTCTCTCTCTCTCTACTATACTCCATAATGTATAAAGAGTACGTTGTTCCCTCCTTTAGCAAGAGAGAAAGAGAGAGAGAGAGAGACAGAGAGAGGCAACTCGAGTAATTGCAAAGTACTGTTATGCCTTTGTCGTGTACACCAGCGTGGCTTACATAGAAAATGAAGGGAGATGAGGGGTGAATATCTAATGCATTCCCCTTTCGTCGGTACGATTAAGTTATTTGAATGGTACGTTGTTGTTGTTATTATTATTATTATTATTATTATTAATTCTCTAATGGTCTCAATTTCTCACCGCAAAGATCAGAACGACCGGATCTCTCTGAGAAGATAACAAATTTTCAGATCGACGCAATTTCTTGCAATCGAGAGAAAAGAAGCGACACTGAGATCGACTTGCTGACTGGACAATCGCAGTTGTCCTCGGGCAATGACGCAACGTCATCGCATCATCTTGCACCGATAATCGATTAACGGTCATCCTAAGTCACGCCAACGTGCTCCTATACCCCGTCCGAGGGGCGAGTGGGGGCGAAGGTGGTGGGGGGTTATATAATCTGGCAATTAAAATCTTAATTTCGTTCGGTATCGCCGTATATATTCTTTCCACTGGTAATCTATGCTCTTTCATTTTGATGAATGATTCGATTATCCATGTTGTCTCCCTTTCTACTTTTTTTTCTGTTTTTTTTTTGACACAACAATGGCCGACTACGTGACTAGCGGGTTCTCTCGTTTATCTCGATAACTCTTCCAGCGACACTTTTTGTTGGTACGAGAACGACGATCAGTGATAAAACTTTGGTAATTTTTCTTTTTTTTTTTTAGTAGTACGTATACTATCTTTTTATGATTTAGTATACTTTTTCCTATGTCCGTTTTTTTTTTATCGCACTGCCTTCGGTGCACGTTGAAACTGCTTTGATATCGGCGGTCCCGGTCGCTTCTGTGCTTTTGACAATTATACGAATTAGTGCCAATCGTATTTGCCGCCCTCTGTCACTGCCAAACGGACGGTTTCCACAACGAGGAAATAATCGGGGCTGGTTAAACTGGCTGGGCCATTTGCGCGTCGTGTAACACGGGCTTAACGTATATCCTATGTATCTTTGTATTACATGTGGTATATTGTTGGCCCAGATACTTCAATTGACCGTGGGTACGCGACTGGGCCTACATACGTGTCGGGAATGCCAATCCGTATTTCCGTCCTCGTAAAATTGAATTTTATTGCACCCGAGGAAAATCGACTGATTAGGTGGAGAAGTACGATCGAGAGTAATGTGCCTTAAAGTACTGAGCTATATGTATATATATGCACGTCGTGCGATTATACCACTCAGAATGGGAAGGAGAATCAAATACATTGGGTGCTTTCCACATTTACATGACTTTTGTGTCGACTCGTATCGACTCTCATAAACTCACCACTCTAACAGAGTCGACGACACACGGCGACAGAAATCAAATGGAAAGCACTTTTGGCGACACGGTCGACTTGTGCAAGTAAATGAAAAGCATCCATTGTTGGTGGTTAAAAAAATAAGAAAAAAGAAGAGTCAAATATTCTCTACCTGTCAATTTTCTTTTGTAGACACGTGACTTAATTTTCAAATGACATATGTCAGTTTGACCTATGGTCAATGGTACGAGGCGTTTTCCCATTCATTCCTAATTATCGAAATGGATTTCCTCGTCCTTCGGGATTGAATGTGAATTGGTGGTTCCGATCGACGTGCAATTCCTGGCTTGATTGCTTGGCGTCTGCTGTAGAGTCAAAGAGGATCTTTCATTGATGAACTAACGATTGCGTCGATTTAATCGAAGTTGACTAATCGGAGTAATGATTTTGATGACACCGGTTTTTTTTCTTTTTAACGTCATCAGAAGTCTGACTCGATGATTATTTTGATTGTGAAAAAAAGAATTATTTCCCCTTGTCATTCTACGAAATGGGGTCTGTGGGTACGAAATGTCGCAATTTGTCCAGCTACCATTCAAATTGGAATATTTCCTTGATTTTACGCTTGATCGGGTACCTCTTTCCAACTGGAGCAATACTAGTGCCCAAACGGTATAGCTGTTCTTCCACCTTGTAAAGTCGCGACTATCCGATCCGATCTCTTTAGCAGGCCGATTCGAGCGAAATCGTCGAAATTTTTACAGTCAGTCACGATTAATGACAGTTGCTCTTTCACCGAAGCGGATACTTTCCTCGTGATTCTCCAGTCCGCCATTTTATCTCGGCGATCGCCTCTTTGTCGCCGACGATGAAACGCCATGGTTTCTTAATGAAAAAATATGGGTGAAAAATGAGAAGTTTTGTTGACACACAAGAGAAGCAATTTTTTAAAAATCGTACGTGGCTTCGCATGAAATCACTGATTTGCCTTTTATTTATTTACATGCTAAAATAGAAAAACATTAATATTTCAGTGCGAAACTATGCACGGGCTTGGACCGTAAGAAAAATTGTATGCAGTCACGTGCCGCTTTACTGAAGACTTTTTTGAATGTGTCAAAAAAATACTATTTACTCGTGAACACACTGTAGACACGGTGTATTCAAAAAGTGACGTACACCTTAAGGACAAAGGCCGTTCGATAAGTGACGTAATGGGCATTACACGACGCTCAAATTACAGCGGTGACGTCATACCCGACGTAACCCAAGTAACGCTCATCCAAGTAAACACGTTTCCCTTTTTTTGTTTCCTTCAACCATGTATTTCTTAACCCGTGTGAATGCATGTACGTGCACCAGTGTTTCCCATATGCGGACAAGGATTAGACAGTCGAGCACTAGCCAACGCTTCTCTAACGTGGGTCTCTTTTGCTGTGAACCGAGAGGAAGAAAGTAAAAGGTTGCCACACATGCGGGAGTCACTTCGGGGTGGCATGTGCGGCCGGTTCCACCATTTTATATTATGGTCTTTGTCCTCTCGACCAATTCCCCTCGTTAATCCCGTAGAGTTTGCTTTCCGCGACGTTAATTGACGTTGGTCTTAGGCGGTTTTTTCGTCTTATCGCTAGTCCTCGTTTTTTTTTCACTTGTCTTTCCGCTTCCTCTTTTTCCCCTTTCGGGAAACGTTGGCGCTCGATGGTCTCTCGAAATATTCGTTAATTCCACGCGTAACGCCGTTTATACGCAATAACCACTTGGACCCCACGTCCACTTGTTCCTTTCCTTCGGATAAAAGATAACTCGATACACACCGCGCAATGTACGCTTTCATTGTTTCGCCACGACGTGACCGATACTCGGCACGATATTTACGTGGGTTGCATTTTACATTTTGCCGTTTCCAACGGGTCTGAAATAGAGTCGTTGGCTTGGCGGCTTATCGGCCTCCCAACGGCCTTGCAGAGGTACTCAACCAGGAATCGATGGAATATATTGGTGCAGGATGTTTTTTTTCTTGCGCACGTTGTTTTGGCTTCGTTTTGTATTGACAGCCACTGGGACCGATCATTATTCTATGGTTACGTATACGTTCGCTGACGATAACAGTCACGGACTGTGACTGTCTTTTAGCCGTTGCGATTAATACATTTTTGACTGGCTCGTGACGATGATTGTTCTTCGGTCGAATGAGATTGTCGATCGGGTGTCGATCTAGAATAATTATAATCGTTAATATACTCGTGTTTAGAAGTCTGACGGAGCGAGAAGTGCTAAGGCGAACGTACGAGACATCGTCAAGGACCCAAAAAAAATTATCGTCATCGACTGGGACCAGTTCGATGCAAGAATCTCGTTTCGACCAGTCTGACTAATCAAAACGGGGAACCGATCGCGGTCACCGTGACCACAGGAGACATCGACCATTTTGCGATTTCGCCTTTAGGGACTTTGGAATACGTCGAGGAGCATTGAATACAGTTGGTGTTAGCTCACTGGTAAATGGTAGATGATGAGCGTCGCAATTCATTGCGGGCAGGAAGACGAGCAGTTGAAGACTTCTGTTTGTTGGTTAGGTTAGGTATCCAGCGTACCGACGTCACGTTCTGTCTTCCGGTAATAGCCTGTATATCTACGTGCTTAGTCGTAATTCTAGAAGTCTCTTATCGAGTGATAATGATAGTCGAGGAAATAAATATTCCTAAGGTTTTTCCTTTTTGTTTTTGTATATCGCACCAAAGCTTTGCGCCTCGTATCCGTGCACTTGGTTAGTCCGTAGCACAATGGCCGACCACTTGCGAACCGGATGATTCGATCATTCGCTTCAGAGTCTGGAACGAGTGGACTTCCGGTTCTCGGATCTCTCCCGAAAAATATTCAATTTCATTTTACATCGTGAGATTGAACGAGGGGGGGCAGGAACGGCTGCTAGACTGGGCTTTGTCGTACGATAGCCGTGCAGTCGACCGGGCGGATCAAATTCATTGGAGCGCGACGGTCGCGCGCCCTAGCGGAAAAACTCGTGGACTAAGTGGTGACATCTTCGTGAGGAGGGTCGAAACTGAAACGGGGCCAATTACCAGGGCGACGCTTTGTGGTTCGGGGTTAGCGTCTGCTTATGATCTTACAAATAAAACGTCGTCTTATCCATTCTCTTTGTTCTTTTCATTATTGTCTTTTAATATCTATGTTATCTTGAATGTGCCACTGTAGGAGACTCGTTGGTGCCTTATACCTAACTATACCTATCTACTTGCCGGCTGGCCGCGTATTTGGTGTGGAAAGATTCAGGTTTCGAGATATCCTAGGAAGCCGGTCGTTATACGTTGAGGACGGCGCCCATGCATTGCGTCAAACATAACTGTAAGCATGTTCTCTCTTGGCAGTGTACATAAAAGAGTAACCTGAAAATGGAGAGGGGCAGACACTCGTAGTTGTCGTCGAGAGAAAAGCGAGGCCGTTCGTCTCTTATTTTTCGCTTCCATATTGTTCTATCCTTTTCCATCCTTGTTCGCATCCTATATAACCTCTCTTTATTCACTTCCCATCGTACCATTTACGTTCTACTCTTTCTAGGCTCGAACATCCAGTCGGATAGCCGGATGACTTCCTCTCGACGGCATCGTACCACTTCACTGACTCGTTTACCTCCTTCCACCCGCTGGAACTTTCGATCCAAGTCCACGTTCCTCCTAGACACCTGGGCCAGCACCGTATTCCCCGTTCGCGCTTCAATAAATACAAATTCTCACGAGCCGATTAACGGCACAGCCATTTTTCACTGCGCTCAACGATTTACGATATTCGCTAGGAAAATTTGGTGAAATTTATGCTAATCATTTAATCGGTGAAACGTTTATTGCTGTGATTAATGTCATTACAGAAAATATATATGTATAGACGCACATATAAATACCGAAGATAACCGCAATATCGTCTCGGTTAGGAGGTAACTGGATAAATAACACAGCAAGATGAGCGCTATGATTTAATGGCAGACGAGATATCCAATACGTGGATCGATTAAAGAATCTCTTGGGAATCTCGTGAGCGATCGATCCTGTATATAATTAGAGATAGCGACCAGGAAACGAGGATTCATTTTGAAGGAGCCTATATAGAGAGAAATCAAACTCCTACTTCACAGACACCAAACGATCATCGTTACATGGGATACGAAATGTACAGAACCAGTCTGCTTACCTCTGTGTGTACATATATACAGAAACGCAGAAAATTACTCTTTCACATACGCAGATACACATGTCAGATAAGAAGCCTCCTACTTTTCCACAGTAAACATAGTCTTTGCAAAAATTCAATAAATCATTTAACGAAAACCTTGACCTTTCACACGTAATATCATAAATTCCTTATCGATGAATCACTGTATATACACACTCTGCCCAGTATCTGCATTGGGATATGTACCACGTAATGATCTTATACGTTATGTTTGTTCTAGCGTAATGTGCTGTAAGAGTATTAAGGCTGGCATTAAGTATGACTATCGATCATTCGTTTTTCCGTGAGACAAGAAAATTTGAAAAGAATTTTGAGGACAGCCGTCACATCGTGGTATAAATCGACGACCTCCAGGGTTCACGAGCGTTACCTATGCGCCTGGTGTGTGTACTATGGTAACGTATATATATACAAAGTACACGCTCAGATAATCGTGGGCCACACGGGTACATTTTCAGGGTGTTCTCAACTTGGTGAATGTATCGTTTCAGAGCTCTCCTTACCCGTCAAGCAACACCTTCTCCCTGGCAATCGCTTCGACTCAGGACTTCAGTAGACCCACATAATCGAGAAACCAGCAACTGCATTCCTCATATGCGTACTAATAGAGCAATAGTGTCGGAGACACCCTCTCATCTCCATATACGTCTTCGCAGTCATCTTCCTGGCTTCTGGTCCATACAGTTAGCATTTGCGAAGCGAAGTCGTATGGGAATGATATCCAGGCTCAACCTTAGGTCAGGATCCTAGATCCAATTTTATGAGTTGTAACAGGGATACATAGTCATGGCTGTACGTGCCAGCTGGATCGAGCGCGATCCAGCGATCTATAAGTTTGTAAGCGGAGGCATATCTCGATCGATCTGCAGATACTTATTATTATCTGAAACGTATACGAGGCCTTGGTTATTCGACGGGGTCCAAGCATTTGGCCCATTGCCCCGAGCTATGGATCACCGATCAAAAGAATCCGGGCCGAGCGGTTCGCTTCGATGTCGATAATATTCAATTATTATCATAACCTTAGAGATCATTGGTCCATATGCACGTCGAGGGAATTCTGTGATACTGCCGGCGGATGTGCTCTGATTGCTTATGCAATTCCTAACCCCCTGTGCGCCCTGCTGACGTGACTCGCTACATAGATATATCTTCTACCCATGCTCCATCTCGCTATCGCAATAATGGAAGAGGCTGCGATATTATTTATTGTGGAATCGAAAGAGGCTACTACGTTATCGCACGCTCGAGATTATCCTTTTCCTGGTTATAAAAGGATTCGCGTATCGACGTTGTAACTTTGCTGGGTTACGGTTTCACCCGGCAGATTTTCTGTGGAGACTTTTTTTTTTTTATTAAGGTTAAATTATATTTGATTCTGCTTTTATGTACCAGCTGAATCGCTTACCGTTACGTTTATACTGTTTTATAATAGTTTTACTGGGATATCCTCTGGCCGCCTTATACTTGGCGGTTTATACGTATAAGAGCGAGGGGATCCGCCATCTTGTGAGAAATATGTTCCGTTTGACCTTCCGAACAAAGGATTTCGAAATCGTTAAACTGAATACAGGCGTACTTGTATTATGTGTATACCTTGTACCTTGGTTGTCTGCCTTAGCACTGCACCTATTTCTAGTTTTATGACTTGAGGGTACCTGCCTACCAAGAGGTATCTGCCTGGTACCCACCTTTTGTAGCTTTGTATTTAGAAAGGGATTTCTTGCGTGTTTCAGAATGCACCGACGGACAGTCTGGATGCTTAAGGTGCAGGGGTGGTTCCTGTGCACGGTGCGCCGTTTTACTTCATCAGGGTGTGTGCGTCGATACCTGTCCATCGGGTCACATCGCCGATTGGTCAACTAGGGATGAGTACATGGGCCGTATTTGCAAGGAGACCGGATATATGTTTGGTCTCACCGGTAGTCAAGTCGCTATACTCGTTGGTGTCGCCTCTGGGGCTACTATATGCATCTTCATAATAATCTGCGGGGTCATCGTCGTTCACCGGAGAAAGAGAAGAGCAGCAAAGATGGTTCAGCAGTTTGAGGACAGGTGAGATTGTTTTTTTCTGTGTCTGATTTCCTTTTTTTTTCTTACTTGAGTTTCACTTTGTTGGACATCGAAAGCGCTGATTTTGATTTGTGTTGATTCGTTTGTTTTGGCACAGTGCTGAGAGACGAGAGTTCCTGAAGCACCTAGCTACCCTACGAGGAGAAGCAAACACGTTTCTAGCGATGCTGAATGACACCAGGAGACAAGTCAGGGAACTTTACTATTCCAGGAATAACGGGGATGGCGCTGTTGGTATTCAAGCGTACAGGTATGGGGAATTTTGTATCTTTGAATAATTGATAGGTCCCATGCCGTTGCTATCTGTCTGGGCTCATTTATTTATTGGACTTCTTTGCACAGACCCGTTCTTCGTGATCTTGCCCGGATCCTCGTTCTGGTGAACAAGAGGGACGCCGAGATACCAGTGCCCCCAGAGGACTGGCAGAGACTTCTAGCCTGGGCTGAACGTCTTCTACGAAGATACAAGAGACACAGCTCACCCGAAGTAAGATTGGACATTTGGAAGGTCTACTTTGATTCTTACTGCGTTCTATTTAATGGCGAAATGTTGAATTTATTTATCTCTTTCTTACACGCCCAGTCTCTAAGACAGTTTGGTGAGTCGCATGTGCCAAGGAGAAGGTGTAGAATCCTAGAGATTTATAGACCAGATATGCTTTCTACTGTACATATCAAGTTATTACTGTAACCACATAACGATGCTCTCTTAACTAAGAAGCATGTGTACCAATAGCATTAGAGTGAGGATACCCATGAGTTCACATAGAGTACACGTAGAGTCTCGTCCAATAGTAAAACATCTGAATTTCAAGGTGGCTCAGCTGGTAACGTTTCTGCAGCAACCAGCGACCTCCGTCCAGATGATGCCGGCTCAGCCGATCACCATAGCAACGCCAACACAGCCACCGTACGAGCCGCGTGCTACGCCAACGAATCTCACGACATTCCAGCCGAATGCACCGCTCACTACGTTCCAAGCCAGCGATAAGTCCAGCATAAGTCCTGCCAGCTCCAGCTTGGGATACGTCAAGGACAGTCCGGTTGGCTCCAGCCTAGGACAGAATAGTTCAAGTGTCTACAACGAGAAGCTCAGTCCAAATGGATCCACAGTGGGTCAGACAACGCCTCTCGTCTACGGGGAACAGAAGAGGGTTCAGCACGTAGGGTCACATCTACAGGAACTGGCCATCTCTACCTTCAATCACAACTATAATTCCCCTGGTACCTTGTCACAGGTCAATCTTACTCCTGGCGATGAGGATAGTAATACTCTTGATCGGGAGCTCAATCCCCAGTGGGAATTTCAAAGTGCCGTCGAGGCCGCCAATTATACTATACTGTCCGACTGGTCGGCGACTCGTGACTACCTCATCGATGACTTCACGATCCTTGGCTTTAGGCCCCAGGACGAGATCACCACGGAATTGTGATCTTGTATTTCTCTCATTTTCCTTCTGTCTATAAGTATAGATTTTGGTAAAAAAAAAGTCATAGAAAAGTATGCTGAATGATATTATGTCGACTTTTGTTAATGGATTCTGGAGATATTTCTCTTGGATCCGCGACGGTTTTGCATTCTTGACTTTTATTCTAAGTCAATTTGAATAGCACTTTGGAATACAGTCGAGCCATCTATCCGCTACTTTAATCGTGACTTTGAGGCACTGTAACGCTGTGACGTTTTCGTTGAAGAACTTATACGAGCGAAAAGTACGTAAAAGGAGGAACGCATCGTATTGCCCGATATTGTAGAATGCTTTGGATAATTGCGATGCGAATCAGGTGTTATCAATGACTTTTATAAGCGTGTAACAATTGGGACTGAATCTCGTGGGACGCAAGACCCTTTAAACATATCCAGATTATTCAGAGCAATAGTACGCGTTAGCAGAAACACCAAATAACTGTAAGAAATTTTTTTATATAAAAGAGGAAAAATGAAAATGGTAGTATTTGGTGTTTATTTAATTCACACGTGTATGTATAATTATTGCGACGATTTTATATTTTTAGTCCACTAGTCAACATACACATGGTCGGTTAACGTACATGACACCGGGGGAAAATTAAACTTTGTTACCCTCTCTGTCTCTCATTTTCTAACGCGCGACGACTATGTTTACCTTTCTCTTTTATAATTATCCCTTCTGTTTAGAAATGAATTTCAAAAAATCTCGAATCTCGTCCGCTAATGTTTCCCAGTGAAGCAGCAATATTATTATTAATTGTTGTAGTATAAATTAAAAAAAAGAATCCTGTACGCGGAATGTGCGTATCAGTGCATATGCGTAACAAAGACCACGACGGGTCGTCTGTACAAATTGATGTAAATAACGGTTACAATTGTAGTTTAAATGTTAATGATTATTGCATATCGAATAATATATATCTATATAAGAAGAGACAAAAAAGTTTTGCACGTTAATATCATATTTTATCATATCCAATATCCTTTTCCCTGCCAAACTCTTTAGAATATTAATATACTTTTTTTGAACTTGTACATACGTTCTAAAAAAATCCGCGTTAAGTAATGTCGGAGAGAAAAGTGCAAGACCCACCCGCAGGATCTTCGTAGATATTGGTTTCTACCAATGGAAACACGGCCAGCGACATTCCATTGCGATTCGAGCTTGGCGAAGCGCAGAGAACAGGAAACGTGCGACATGCGCGCTCAACCGGAAGGTGCGCGCGCATACTGGCGTATAAGAGATAGCGCACTTCAGATATTTTGCAAGAAAATAAGCCACGTATACGTCTGGCTGTTGCGTTAAGACGCTTCAAAATAAAAATCTCGTCGATAGAAGCGATTTGGCAACTGTTCTAGGGTTATGTGGAGCAACTGTTCAGGTTCTCGACGGACGGTGCCCGAGGCGCTCATGTTCGTGCGGGGTGGCCGAGGGACGCCATGACAGTCGTCGTATTTTCTGTAAACCGCGAGCGCGTACGATCTTGCAGTGAGTTTTTGGAAAATAGTGACGCGCCCCGACGTCCCCGGGGGCTTTGGACGGGTGCTAGTTGTCCCGGTCGAGCTGCTGGTTGCTTCGGTGATATAGTGGAAGAGCGTGGCGAGGGCGCGTGGCCATTATCCTGGGATTTGCTTGTGGGTACTGGTGGTGAGGTGAGGCGTCAAGAGGCACCAAGAGGCGTCCCCCCTTGCGTCGGGACGCGCGTCCCCGTGCCTAAGACAGCCGTACGGCTTAGGAAACGAGATGCGAGAACCGCCGACGGCACCGTGCACCACGTGAGTTCCATTCCCCGAGGCTCCTCTTCTTTAGCCCGAGTATTAGCCTTACTTAGAAATCTCCTTGTCCTGATACCCCGAACGCACCTCCATCTTGTCTTGGCCCCTTGTCCCCGTTCTACGCTCTCTGATAATTGACGCGTCATGTGCCGACTACCAGACCAGAAGGTGGTGCCCGATTACTCGACGCGGATCTCGAGGATACGGGTATCACGCCCAGTTGAGTAAATTTTCATTAACGTTGCCATCTGGATTATAGTCTGTTTCTTGACCCTTAGTTGGGTCTGTCTTATATGGAGAACTTCGGACATGGCCTTTGTCGAGTATGGGTCATGGTATTCGATGACTCACCTTCTCATGTTTTTCTTATGGAATATTCATTGAGTGTTTTGAGGTTAATGAAAGTTTAGTTATATGTCATTATTTTTACTCTTGATTCAGGTTTTCCCATGATTTTTTTTTCCATTGTCTGGGCGAATAACCTTTCAGCGCAGTCTACACGTGATCAGTTCCTATTTTTCATTATTGTAGTGATAACTGGATACAGGTTTCGAGGTTATTAGAAATTTAATTATACGTCTAATTTTTGAAGCTATTACAAGAAGATGGAAATTTTTATTTGATTGAATTTTTTTAATGTTTCATATGTTGAATATACCTTCTTATATCCTCTCACATCCACGTCCACTGAACATGGCGTAATCATCGCACTGACTTTTTTTAAGGTAACATTAAGACAGTGTTTTACTTCTGTATTTTGCAGGATGATAAATGAGGACCATCAGAAGAGTTTAACTAATTATCTTTATTGAACGAAGATGAATAGTGAGCAGCATGCATTGCCAGCGACTACGCAGGCTCAGCAAGAGGTGAGAAATTATTATTTGTTCTTGGGCTATTTGCCAAACTACAAATGCGCAATGATTTATAGAGTCACTATGAAAGGGCACGCGAAAGGGATTTTTTTTCATAGTAAACAGAATATTATGTTTTGTCCTTTGGACCATCGGCTTTGTTCTTGAAATGTACTTTTGTTTTTAGATCAATTTCTTAATTGTGCTCTAAGTTCCCTATGTTTATTAGTCTCTTTTCGTTTTCCTTCAGATCCCATTTCGAACAGGATTCAATACAAATGTAATTCGCCAAGAACGAATGTTTGGGTCCACTGCCTGTTTGTGAACTATTTTTATTTCTGTGAGGCTGGATGGTAAGAAAAGAAGCTTCTTCAAAGTACTCAAATCCTTCTCTATGACTTTCTATCTTTCTTTGACTCTCGTGTTTCTCTCTATTTCTGTAATTCCTGGGCATTAGTCATCTTTCGTTATTGCTCTGTAACCCACAGTATCTCGTAACTATTATACATAGCAACTTTGCTTAGTAACCGCTTGTACATAGATAACGCAGTAGATTCTCATTCTTAATTGTATCCTTTGACATATTATTATTATAAATAATTAGTAAGAATCGAAACCTTATGTATTCTATAAAAATGAATCATTTTGAGTTGACATTGACAAACATGTTCGAAGAATAAGAAATCACTTGCATTCTGGAAGAATTAGATTCGGGACAGCCCCATATATATTCAATGATGTGAATTATAAATATACAATGAAGGAATTTTGAAAATATCCCAGCCATCCTGTATATTTGAACTCCACGTACTTAGTATACATCTCAATGAGCACAAAGGTCCTACCTGGCGCATTTGTCGATTGGAAAAGTGAGCCTATTGCATGTTAGTCGCATGCCCTGTCGATGTCGTACAAATGTCTGAATGTGTACCGGTAGGAAGTAAACTCGGGTCAAAGTGGTCGTCCTTCGTACCCAGGTGGTTCGACTAGTTCAAGCAGTCACAACAATGTAGGAAGCACCCGGAATTCCTCTGAGGAGCAGCGCGTAGGTACAGCAGTAGCGTTAGCCTCCTCGGTAGCTAAATATTGGCTCTTCACCAATCTGTTTCCCGGGCCGCTACCCCAGGTCTCGGTCTACCACCATAACCACCAGATCTCCTCAAGTAGGAGTGGTGGTGGTGTTGAGGCATCTCCAAAAGAGTCTTCGTTTAACCAGGAAATGGCGTTGACCTCGAATTCGCATCATCAGTCGACGACTTCGCATCATCATCATCATCAAGCTTCGATTAGCGGCGTCGGTCATCACGGCTCTCTGCAGTCCAATCAGCAGGTTTGTTTCCATGTAGATGCACGACCAGTTGTAGCACAGTTACGCTTTGCGCCCTGGAGGACTTTTATACTTGGTCGTACAACAAGGAGACCCGGTGTTATACACCCAGGAGCAGAATGAGTCCCCACGCTGTCTAAATGACCCTCAATATCATCTAGCGATGACACGGAGTTGAAGATTCATCTTCGATTTTCTATTTCCCATCGACGTTCATTGTAGCGTTATCGTGCCTTGCTGTAGATAGTAATTTTTTTGATAGTACTTTCTTTGTTATGCTTGCTCTTTATCTTCCTTTTCTTTGCTTCCATACTGATTCATCTCAGGTTGTTTCTTTAGTTGTAAAGTAAATAGTACAATTACTTAAGATGCTTCAGACTTAATCCATAGCTCACTTTAACGTTCTTGAACAGTAGCACTCTACAGTCATATAAATATTACCTAAATGGCTAGGACTTGTAATTTTTTTATAATAAGAATGGTACATAAAGAATATGTTGCTAATCTTCTTCGCAGATTCCAGGCTCTCTTCCTGGCCTTAGCCTAGACGGGACGCACATTCCCGCAAGTGTCAGTCACTTGCAGGCGGCGCATGCTCAAATGCAGCAGCAGATGCAGTCGCAACAGCAGCAGCAGCTGCACCAGCAGCCGCAGCAACAGCAGCAACAGTCTCATCATCAGATGCAGCAGAGTCATCAGAATGCACAGAACAGTGGACCAAGCTCGCAGAGTCAGAACTCACAACGGGATGATAATAAAGTAAAGGACGAGGGTGGTAGTTGCACTACGGAACGGTGCAGCGATAATCAAGTCCATTGTCAGGTCCAGTGTGATCTTCAGCTACAGCCGCCACAGGACCTTCAGCAGAGTCTCATGCAGCAACAGCAGCAGCAACAAATTGGCGTCAACATCAGCGGCAGTTCCACTGCGGAAAGCGGAACTCAGAACAATTCAGAGAAGCCCGAGAAGGAGAAGGAAATGCGTCAGCTGAACATGGCACAGTAAGTTTCTTAGGTTTAACAAAAAATCATGAGACCTTGGCCAGTGTCTCCACTGGTTATTTTTTTTTCTTACTTGCAGGTTTCAACTTCCCGATCTTAAACCTGGTGGTCATATGATGGACGTTAGAACGGCCGACGGCTCGGTCGTTAAAATAAGCGCCGGAAACGAGCAAGATCTAGCAAAGACTCTTGGCGTAGAGATGGTACAAAATATGTACAAGGTGAGAGGCCTCCTTATAAATGATGACAACGACCATTGAGAAATCTTTCTAGCGGCTAGTGTCGTAAACGAAAAAAAAAACGCGCTTCTGTCATCAGGTAAATGTCGAGGATATCAATCAACTGTTGGCGTACCACGAGGTCTTCGGAAAGCTGCAAAGCGAGATAGCAGCTGGTACCACTCTCGTAGGTGGTACCGTACCCACCCAAACGGTCACCACCATACAAAATGGAACACCGATAGTACAGCAAGTTCAGCTCAACAAGTTTGACATAAAGACAAGCGACGGCGAGGCCACGCCCGGACCAAGTGCCTCGCCCGTGTCCGTTGGCAGCCATGCCTGCGAGATCTGCGGCAAGATCTTCCAGTTTCGCTATCAGCTTATCGTGCACCGCAGATATCATACTGAAAGGAAGCCATTCACGTGCCAGGTAAACGAACGTTTCTCGAGTCCGGGTCCGCCGTTACTATAAGTATCATTATCGAGCTCGGCATTGCTTCCCTCTGATATACTTCTATTTTTGTTATACATTTACTTACAGGTCTGCGGAAAGGCATTCACCAATGCCAACGATCTAACTCGTCATGGTAAATGTCACCTGGGTGGATCCATGTTCACCTGTTCAGTCTGCTTCCACGTGTTTGCTAACGCGCCGTCCTTGGAGCGCCATATGAAGCGTCACGCTACCGACAAGCCCTACAATTGT
Source organism: Trachelus tabidus (assembly GCA_030142655.1). NCBI lineage: Eukaryota > Metazoa > Arthropoda > Insecta > Hymenoptera > Cephidae > Trachelus > Trachelus tabidus. The sequence goes on from JARQTI010000506.1 coordinate 559,216, forward strand.
ACAGTGTGCGGAAAGAGTTTCGCTAGGAAGGAACATCTAGACAACCATACTCGCTGTCACACCGGCGAAACACCTTACAGGTGCGTTCACAATGCTTTGAAGTACAATGATTCGCTTACGTGATATGTACCTGTATGCCTGTAGCTCTGAGCTTACCGTGTCCCACATGAATCTTTAACCTTTCCTCTCACTCATCAGGTGTCAGTATTGCGCCAAAACTTTTACACGCAAGGAGCACATGGTGAACCACGTTCGCAAGCATACTGGCGAGACTCCGCATCGCTGCGACATATGCAAGAAGAGCTTCACTCGCAAGGAACACTTCATGAACCATGTCATGTGGCACACTGGCGAGACTCCGCATCACTGCCAGGTCTGCGGGAAAAAGTACACGCGCAAGGAGCACCTTGCCAATCATATGCGTTCCCATACCAACGACACGCCGTTCCGATGTGAGATTTGTGGTAAGTAACTACGGTCTCGTACGAGTCTTGTGAATACGTCATTACGGTTATTTTACTGTAACTTAAAGTTCACCTTCTTTTACATTCCATTAAGTTCCACAGGAAGGGGTACATTAGAAAAAGTCTGTCTCACTGAGTATCATTATACGTACATTAGGCGTGTTTGGTTTTTTCCCCCTCTTAATTGCCGTTTTTTTTTTTGTTTGCCTATTCGATCCGACTGCAGCGTGATGCATGACTATGATTGACGACGCCTTAACGAAGGGATTGTTGAGGATACTTCGGTATATTTAGTTGTCTATTTTCTAGGCATTACTAATTTGTGGCTCAATTTTTTCAGTATTTAGGTAATGCTAATCTAAGTTGCGCATGATAACTCTGTAGCGTAGCCAAAGGAGCTCTTCGTAACTAGTCGTCGTCGGCTTTGAAAATTCGTTCGTGTTTACATTGAGTGTCTCCACGTTGTGTAATAGGATTCACACGGCTGCTGCGCACTATAGAGATCCAAGTTTACACAACGCGCCAGAGACACGCGCCGATGGGGCGATTCCAAAAGGGAGAATGATAATTCGAATCGATCACAATTAAAAAAATTAAAAGGGATCAAAGAGTCACGTATTAAACAGGGGAGGAGGGGGGGGGGACTTTAAGCTATAAAATTTCAATCGCGTTTCACAAACATGTTGCATGTTACATATTTTGAGGATTAATCATTCGAACCAAAGTTATATGTCCAAACGAAATAATTTTCAAGGTAAGTACCGACGCATGATAAAAATCATTGAAACCGTGACCAAGTGACCTGCAACGTTATAATATTGAGAATTAGCAAATTGTCGAGCATAAAAAGAAGCGTCTAATGAGAAAGAAAAAAAAAAGCCAAGAGCAGCATTACAGTGCCTCCGCCCTTATGCCAGCGTCGTAGTCTTCGTTTCGGAGTTAGCACAAACTCACCTTAAACGCTAGTAGCAGGAGTAATAGCAGCAGCAGGTATCGATGGTGGTAGCAGTGGTAGTAGCAGCAGCAGCAGCAGCAGCAGCAGCGGGGAAATAAAATTCGCGAGAATTGATCGCGCATCGCATCAACCCCCCAGTCGCGCGGGTCGCGCGCATTCCTTTACAAAGCTCCCCTCTAACCTTAGAATTGGTGTCTTTAGCCTCGGGGTCGGTACTCCGGCGTTCGCGTTTCGCGTTTTCGACAGTGCGCCGGGCAGCGACGCGTCTTCGCTCATTGTTTTCATCGTTTCCACGTACCTACGCGTACGCGAACCCTCAAGAATTTTCGGGACCCGCTTACGTGCGGAAATTGTGATGGCATGACTTGCTATTTCGTAAATCTGAGCGGTTCGTATTATTTATCATCGAATACTCGTTCTAAGCGTACAAGACACACAGACGGGCACGAGCCAAACAGAGAGACTGCAAGGCAGACACGTAACGCAGTGAGAGTGGCATCGATTTCCGGTCGTCTGGAACCACGGGTCGTTCACTTCCTGTCGTGCGTCACTCACGCGTTTACCTTTGCACGCGATTCGATCATTTCCTTTGTATGGAGTGACATTAAAAAAATTTTTTTACTGACAGGAAGATTTTTCGACTTGGGTGGATCAAATTTTTTTTTTTGTAATTCCTATCTTTTCTCTCTCGCTTCGTACCAAGCCCGTGACTTGGATCTACGTTCTAATACCAATGACACTTTGGAATATTATTTCACCAGGGAAAATTTACATTCACGAAAAAAATTCTCGCGCCAATCGATCCGCGACCCCGTTTACTTTCTCTCTTGTTTCGTTCCCACATTTCGTTTCGTCATGCTGATTTCGAATTAACCGCGCTTCGGACGCCAATGGCCATAAGGGCATCTGGCAAAATACGTTCTCGTGGCTTCTTTTAGGCTTCGTATCGCGACTCCCGTTGTCTCGTTACGCTTTGTGACCGCTCCAAGTCGGCTCACGCACCCACGATATCACGCCGGCCGATAAGGAACATTTAATCAGTAGGTTTCCATTGTGCTGAATATAATGGACGGTCTGATAAGGAATTATCGATTTTACATTCGTCTTACGTACACCTATTCCTGGGAATTAAATCGCGAGACTCAACACGAGCGAACCGGCCAACGACTCTGTCTCTGTTGTTCTTGCGTTATCGATTTATTGAAATTACCGAATTACATTCGCTGCCGTTCGGCCACGGCGTTACTCTCGCTTCGCGTCTTTCCCGTCTCTCCCGATAATCACAGGGACGGCTGCCTTGAGCAGCTAAAACTTTCTTTCGCTCACAATCGCCGCTTCCGCTCGTCTGATAATCTTCGTCCCATCCTGTCTCACCATTTATGTCCCTACGGTCTCACGTACACGGCTCTTTTAACGAAATCCAATGCATAAGCATTTCCAAAACTTTTAACCTTTGTTCTTCTGTCTCTTGCATTCAAAGGTCAATGAAATAATGTTCTTTTTTTTTCATGTACAGAGTGTCGGAGACCGTAACACGATTTAAGGAAATTCGATGTGAAATCTTTTTTAACAAATTTTGGATCATCCAAATTCACTTGGATAATCCTAACCTGCAAGGTTAAAGCATTTGACAAATGCATACACATACACACAGACACACACCTATGCATATAATGGATTTATTGTGAGAGCAAAGAGACTTTGGAATCGTCCCATTCGATTTAAAGATGGGAATGAATGTTGGATCCAGGTGATACTACATAATATTTATATGCTTCCGTTTGCTTTTGTTTCTCGATGCTAATACAGGTAAGTCGTTCACGAGGAAGGAGCACTTCACGAACCACATAATGTGGCACACGGGCGAGACGCCGCACCGCTGTGATTTCTGCTCGAAGACGTTCACGCGAAAGGAGCATCTACTGAACCACGTTCGCCAGCACACGGGTGAGTCTCCACACCGATGCGGCTTCTGCTCCAAATCGTTCACCAGAAAGGAACACCTTGTTAACCACATCCGCCAACACACAGGTGAGAGCGGTTGGCAGATGTCATCTCACGGGCAACCGATCGTAACGTTCGTCTCTAACAGTAGCTCACTTTTGGGATTAGCATATCGAAGAGGAATAATAATAATGATGATTAATAACAAATTTTATATATATACACACACATATATATATTTCAAAGTAATAAAAATTATAATCGGTCAGGGATCGCGTCGGGGCCAAAAGTGTGAACCTTTATCTTTGCTTCTCCAATCCGGCCGCTCGTCGGTCTCTCGTAGCTGTCACTTTCTGCTTCTCATGATATCATCTTTGGTTTACTTCATCCTGTCATGCTGATCATTCGTATGGCTTTTGTATAACGTTAATGGGATAACGTGCGGGCTGTTTTAATTGGGAAAAAAATTTTTTGGAACTAGCCGTAGATCTTTTTTTTTTCTTTTTTTTTATATTTGACATTTCACGCTGTCGTCGTCCACGTGTCATTGGTTCTGCCTGATACGCCACTCTCATAATTTTTTTAAAAGCGTATTCTAACTTTTCTGTTTTCTCAAAATATGTTGGAAGGATCTGCTATGGATCTTTTCTTTTTTTTTTTAAGTTTTACTACAATCATTCCTTCCATCGGTTATGGTCTCTGATCCCTTGCTTCGTTCTTATCTGTCGGTCACACTTGTTAGGCGATGCTCCGACTCCCTGACCGATAAGCGACTCTTAACTCGGCTCGAAGTAAACGAGATAAAGAAAACATGAATGATTCTAATGTACAGGGTGTCCCGAGTCTCGCTTTGTATTTCGCTGTACAGCTAATGAGATATCGATGGAATGTGAAAGTTGAAATTGTTGATTTTTCTTTCTTTTTTTAACGCGTTTGTATCGTCACTTACAGACTTCCTGTACAGAAATTTTTATTTCTTCGAAATCATACGTGATATCAATTGCGATTGCGAGGAATCGGTCGAAAAGAGTTTTTGGTCGTCTTTCTTTTCATTATTATTTTGTTGTAAAATTCTATCTATTTCACGCTACGTCAGATTCAGACTTGTATTCGATGATCTCTCGTTACTGCACAAGCTGACTTTCCTCGGACGTAACGCATGGACGTGCCGATACCGACGAATGGATCCCTTTCAATTGTTCCTAATCACTTACCGTTTGGTCGAGATTCTGATATCTCTGTATTTAAAGGGGGAAAAAAAAAAAGATAAAAGAATGTCATGCCGGAACCTCAACCAATCAGTATACCAATAAAAACGTAGATCACAAAGATCATTATCATTATGATAATAATTTTGTATATAATTTTTCTTTCACAACGTATTATCCTGTTGCGTATACAGAATGAGAGCTTGAAAATTGTGTAATGATGAACTTGATTAATTCCTCTTGAGACTTCCGTAGGATTTTACGAGGAACGTACCATCCGTTTCTTATCCACTGTAGAATCCTTCGCGAGGATTGAGTATCCGGCTGGCAAAAAAAACGTGTAAGCGAGTAGGATCGAGTGACAAGTGTCTACGGGGGGGATTCCCCGTACGAGCTGGCATTCGGGGAATCCCCGTAGACACTTGATCTGTTAAGGAATGGGACATTCGCCCCCTCGTGGTACTTCCGTGCGTTATGTCGGGCAAAACTCGCCTTGTGCAGGATAAGTCCATGTCTGAATGACGAGTTAAGGTTTTGAAAAAATCGTTATGAAATACACAGGGGAGACGCCCTTCCGCTGTCAATACTGTCCGAAAGCGTTTACGCGAAAGGACCATCTGGTGAACCACGTCAGGCAGCACACGGGTGAGTCACCGCACAAGTGCCAGTATTGCACCAAATCGTTCACGCGGAAGGAACATTTGACCAATCACGTGCGTCAACATACAGGCGAGTCGCCACACCGATGCCACTTCTGCTCCAAGTCATTTACACGTAAGGAGCACTTGACGAATCACGTCAGAATCCACACCGGTGAATCGCCACATAGGTGTGAATTCTGTCAGAGGACGTTCACTCGGAAAGAACACCTCAATAATCATCTCCGTCAGCATACCGGAGATTCGTCGCATTGTTGCAATGTGTGCTCGAAACCGTTCACGAGAAAGGTACGTTGGCACTCCTGACACGAGATACTCTTTTTCCCTTTTTTTTTTAGGATCAATGTTATTCTATTAAGACGATTGGAGTAAATTTCGTAAAAAGTTTGATGACAGATCATCGAAGATCATGAATTTCTTTCAAGTAATAAAGTGGTTTCGTACGAGAACACTGTCGCTATTATTGGTTCAGTTTGCCGTTTTGAATATCGCCCAAGTGTCATAAATGAGGACGAGGCAGATCCGTTCGCTTAGTCTGACTCTTCTTATCTTGTTTTTGTAGGAACATCTCGTGAACCACATGCGATGTCACACTGGCGAACGTCCGTTCGTCTGCACCGAGTGCGGCAAGAGCTTCCCGCTCAAGGGAAATCTCCTATTCCACATGCGCTCCCACAACAAGGGAAGCAACGCGGAGAGACCTTTCCGCTGTGACCTTTGTCCCAAAGACTTCATGTGCAAGGGCCACCTGGTCTCGCACAGAAGATCCCACTCGGACGAGCGACCGCACAGCTGTCCGGACTGTGGCAAGACCTTCGTCGAGAAGGGCAACATGCTGAGACATCTGCGAAAGCACGCCGCTGAAGGCCCACCTACGCAGGTCAGCACGCCCTCGGCAATTCCTCAACCGGTTCTGCCGATACCCGCTGCCGCGGTACTGGTTGGTCATCCTCTGGCTGCTCCGCAGCCGCCTCCAGTTGTTCCTCAGCATACCGTCGTGGTTCCAACACCCCCTGGTGTTCTCACGTCGTACTAAACGGATGAGATGAAGAAAGAAAAACCAGTGCATATCGTGCAGGTTCGTGTCGCAATTGCACAAGACGCCAATTGTCCCGGTTCCGAAGAGCCCACCCTTGTCTGCGATTATAAGTAATTAGTGAAATGGTTGAGTGATCAATATGTAAAGTATGTGATACCCCAAGTGAGATGTCCCGATCCTCGTAAGATTCAATTCAACGGACGTCGCCTATATTGGACACTCGAATCCTGACGATTTAGCTGTTATGCACGACTACGATGGATTACCGACTTATGGACGCTCTAGAGATCCACCCACGTGATATTAATGTATCATCGTCGGCGGGGATTTATTATTATTTTTTTTTCTTTTCTTAACGATCGATACACCTGACTCGAGATCTTTTCTCATGGATTCTCGAGTTCGTGCCGTTACTGTAAAATGGCCAAGTTGATGTGGACCTCAGCCGAGAAAACTTCAGCTGAAAACTGAACTTGGCTCTTTAATCGATGATCGTTCAGTCTAGTCTTAGATGAGCTAGACTCAAGCGTTATTCACAGTGGTACGCACAACTCAACTGACCACGCCCTTTGCATTTCTCTTGTACAGTTGCGATAATGAAAAATCTTTATCGTCTCATCGTGGGTACAGTACGTAACCATAAGAGTCTAGCCAATGGGATTTCAGCTGTCAGTTTTTTCATTTTTTTTTTTTATGGTCCAAGAAAGACCTCGTCATTGCGCAGCTATTCACGAGTACCATCCATTTCACTCGGATGCTGTACGGGCACTACGTGCACACGAACCGGATACTACGTACAGTGTGAGTTATCTCGCATCGACTGTACATACTAGCTTATAGGAAGTACGCGTTAAGCATTAATTTTTTTTCTCTTTTCTTCTTTTCCGTTCCTTTACTATAAAGATAGGTGGAAGAGGAGCGAGTGAATAAAAGTGTATCACTTTTATTAGTTTTGCAATGCTCGGTCGGTAGACTTACGAGGGGTTAGTGTTTAACGGTGGAACGAAAGGGAAAGAAAATACGATTTTAAGCAAGGGATAAGACAAGAAAGAGGTTTTACACATTTATTTCCACGGTACGCACTATTACCTGTGACGTCGTCGCGGGTACGACGTCACACTAAAAGCGAGAGGATGCAAACCAACATATATAAAAAATATTTTATATTTTCTAATCGGCGCGTAGATTAAATCTATACATACATAAATATATATATATTTAATGCTATACATGTAGATATGTAGTTTGTCAATAATGCGAACGAGAGAAGAACGTAGATATTTGTTTTGCGTTCGACGACTATGCAGACTCGATTTAGGAACGTCACACCATCCATCCACGTTTCCTCACGAGGTGTAGATACTTAGGTAGCAATTTGCCAGGTTTAATTGCTAGTGATTACTCTCGAGTTTATATTTTCCTCTGTCTATCTCTGTCACATCTCTTTGTCTCTCGTTGCATTAAGTCTCTTAGCTGCTACATCCGAGTGCAATACGAACCCGCTGCGTTCGCTTGTAATACGAGAGTGGAAGAAGTAAAGAAGAAAAAAATAATACAAGATTGAAGGAAAATAGAAAAAAAAAACACGATATAATCACACAGCAATCGGCATCGAGAGGATCGTCGTGCGGAAAAATTCAATTTCGTGTCATAACGTGACTCTTCATTATTATTTATCCTTCGTTCTGCCGGTACACAGAGAACGTATGTTTCTTTTTTTCCTGTGAGATGCGCGCCGTTATGATTGAAAATTTGAATTTTTATCACGGCGACGTCACTCACCGATCCCACGCCAGTTCAGGTTATCTCCTAGCGTTTCGACCAAGAACTACGACTCCGCATTACGGCACTAGACTAATCGTGTAATAAGGCCATTGTATTTCGTATTTAGACTATAAGGTAAACGGATGCGTATGTGCGCTGCGGTATGACGATGCGAGCTCACGAGTTCCGTTCGCGGTCGGATTATATTTCTTCTTTGTTTTATATCTATTTACTACAATACATTTTGTTCGTAAAGGTTAAATTAGAGTAACGTGAAGACGATCTGTTCAAGTTGCTCGGCTTATTTTTGCTGGATATTAGATCTGTTTCGCTCTTTCTATAAATCTATAATATAATAATATTTTTTTTCTCTCTCTCTCGCTGTCATTTGTTACGCTGCTGCTCGAACGGTAATCGAAGGGCTTCGCCTTGCCATCCGTATCTTTAACATAATTATTGTATTATATAATTAAGTATCAATTTGGGTAATGGTGAATACCGGATGTGGATAACGATTTTAATACGCGCGGTAGCACACGACGTCAGTTTGAAGTCTTTAACCGTTGGATTTATCATGGTCTACGCCTCATCCCCTCCTCTACCCTCCCCTCGTCCCATGGACCTTTTCTCTAAGAATAATCCGCGTACTCCCTATCCAGGATACAATCATCCTTATCGTAATCCTTATCCAAGCATCCCCTATCCAATTGCTGAATCGCGTTACCAATGTGCCCTGACCCCTCTCCTCTTCACCAACACAATCCTAATCGCCACGTAGAATTTTAGAATTCGTATATTATATTATGATGAATATCAATTAAATATATTCAAGCAGCTTAGAAGGTCGCGTACTATTCGGAAGTGACGATGATGATTTATTGATTAGACGAATAAATGAAGATTTACATGAAAACGAGTTGCAAGGAACACGGTGGTAAATGTCTTAGAGGATTGCGAAAATGATGCACACGACACTGTGTTATTAATTGGAAAGGCGGAAGTACCTATAATATTTACATATAGAGCATAGACCTTTATTATATATATATATATTCTCTGAGGACATTACATAAAAACACATATGTAACACACGGACACTAATGCGGACATGTATGACACGAGTGACTTGATATGACATTATTGATTGCAATTAATTAATTGATAGAGGAAAAAGATTATACACTGTGACTTCTGTCATATTCGGGGTAAGCATATTATATATGTATAATATATATATAGCTTGCGCTTATATACATTATGTATATATACCGTAAATATTGTACGAAATACCTGTCGTAAAATGCGACTTACGGCGCGATTCTGCGCATAAGACTGACCGATGCTGCGCGCGCATCCGGTCTTATCGGCTGCGTGGGATGGCGCTTCCTGCCGCGCTTATCGGTCGTCTAAGGATGGGGAATGATGAGGAGAAAAAAAAAATTATGTAGCGAGGAGTGAATAGTAGAGGATAGTGTTTATATGGATCATTATATTATATTATATTATTAATGTATTATTAATAATAATATTATCTTACGTTATGACGAAGTTAAGATTAAGAGTTTGTTTATGCTTTTAAAAGAGAGGAGGGGTTCAATTTCTCGTGCGATAATCCTCAATAGGTTGAACGAGGAGGACAAAAGTTGTACACGGCAAGGAAACAAATCGAATTTGCTTAAGCGGTTGGATTTTTTTTTTCATATTACTTTTTTCGTCGTTCAACGCTACTCTCCCTGTCAATGGGTGTTTCGGTCGTTCTGATTTGGTTTCGTTTCCCCTCTGGAAAGACGAGTTCTTTTTGAATTATTTATAAATAATAGCGGGACTTTGTTAGAGGGAGACAACGATGATAGTGAAGATAAGACAGAGGTTTAATAATCGTCTTGTAATCAGCGCTGCCGTCACACGCTTTTTGATTCCTCGGGGCGCACGCACAGGCTACGGAAATTGAAACGTCCTATATGCACGTTAGGGTCCTGAGCGCTTTTAACGTTTGTCATTATTCTTTTCTTTTTTTTTTTATTCTATTTAGTCCTCGTTTCTTTTTGTTCGTCTTTTTCTTTGGGGGGAGGGGGCGGGGGGGGCTTTTCTTTCGACGAGCACAGCGACACTCGTCGAGTCTGATTCAATGCGCAATTTATAAAATGTTCTCCTTTGCTATTCTCCCATGGGTTGATTGTCGAACGGCGCTTCGGGCTCAGAGCGAAGTAGGGGTGATGGAAACATAAAAAAAAATAAAGTAAAATAGAAAGGTTATATAAGATTACAAAAGTATGATTTACAATTTAGATAGACAAAGAGGAAGGAACATATGTATAGAATTTTATTATGCACCATTGTAATATTATGTATCCCAGTTGTGACACAATATACACTGGTGTTATGTTAAATGTGAGAATGTCGTGTATCACTTTATTTATTGTTCACACTTCGTTGGACCATACACCTCTGCTTCCGTGTCTCTTTAATCATCAGGAAGTCTGTAATATCTAATTGAAGTCATTTCCTTTATTTTGTTCTTCGCAAATTTACAATTAAATAATAAAAATCCTGCTTGCGTTTTTCTCTATCGGTAGTTGGGTGAGCAGCGTGCGTGTGTGCGTGGATGCGCGTGTGTGGGTATGACGTTACGCTAATTTGCTATTGGAACGGAGGCTTGTGGGATTATTGAAGGTCGTTCACGTTGACCGCGTCGCGACGCCTTGGGAAATCACGTGCGACGTCTCTATAGACAATGCTCGGGAGTGGGGGGATGAGTGGGGAAAGTGATACTGACGTTCATGAAACTGATGTGTACATGCTGCTACTCGGTTTGATAACGGATCGAATTTTAAAGCGCAACGGTAATTACGTATTGTAATTAAATATGATTGTATAAAATGGAGACGGGAGAAATAGATAGATTGTGAATGGGAGGATAGTGTGTGTAACATGCAATCTTAAACGTGGTACTACAATAAATGCATTAACTTTAAAATTGTAGTGTGCTTCTTTTATGCGTTCTTTATTCTTCGTTCGTGTCTTTAAATTGCTGACAGATACCGTGACGTAGTGAGGGTTATTGGTTTGGAATGTTTGCGCCTGGCGGTAGGCAAACCGCGATGCTTGTCTGTATGGTAAGTTACCAACGTTCCCGCAGTAGGTAAGGAAGAGTGGGAAGGAGTGAAATGCGAATGTGTTTAGCATTCGAAGAATTAAGCTTCGGACACTGGCTGTAGATATTGGTCCGATTCTTAGGGCATAAGTGGTGCCAACTGTGGGTATGCAAACGATGAAACACCATCGAGATTTACTAGAAAAAAAAAGTCTTTCGAACGGGACTAATTGGAAAGGTGTGGGAGCGATACTTTTTTCAGAAACTCAAGAAAACTGCGTTTTCACGTTGTACTTGCTACATACTTATCATGAATTTAAAGAAAAACTGTGGGTATGCATACGATGAAACACCATGGAGATTTACTAGAAAAAAAAGTCTTTCGAACGGGACTAATTGGAAAGGTGTGGGAGTGATACTTTCTTCAGAAATTAAAGAAAACTGCGTTTTCACGTTTCAATCGGAATCGAACCCCTAGTCTGTCTCGAGACACCCACGGAGGTGTCACGAACTGGTTCGCGCTCACGTGCTATCTGTTGATAGTTTTTCTAGCCTTGTTTCGATACGGTATACCAAGTTCTCGGTCGCGTACTTTTCGCGTTGCTCTCGCGACATCCAAGTAATTCCGTGGATTTTCTGTGAGTCTTCCGGAAGTGCAGTGCTGTGCCCTAGTGGAGCGCCCACCTGAGTGTCTCCTGGATGCGGTTCTCGGCCTTCACGGATCAGCTGCACCAGCTCCGGTGAGTGCATCCAATTTATTAATTGGTGGAGGGATTTCGATATTACAGCTCCGATTCGTTCCGTCACAGTTTTTCTTTAAATTCAAGATAAGTATTTAGCAAGTGGAGCGTGTAAACGCCTTTTTTCTGAGTTATTTGAAAAAGTATCGCTCCCACACCTTTTCAATTTGTCCCATTTGAAAGAATTTTTTTCTAGTAAATCTCGATGGTGTTTCATCGTATGCACACCCACAGTTTTTCTTTAAATTCAAAATAAGTATGTATCAAGTACAACTCGAAAACGCAGTTTTCTTGAATTTCTGAAGAAAATATCGCTCCCACACCTTTCATGGTGTTTCATCATTTTCATACCCACAGTTTTTCTTTAAATTCAAAATAAGTATGTAGCAAGTACAGCGTGAAAACATCGTTTTTTGAGTTTCTGAAGATCGCTCCCACACCTTTCCAATTCGTCCCATTCGAAAGAGTTGGAAAAGAAAGGATACTAATCGCACCATGCGCTTCATTGCAAATATGCGTAAGGAGCTGGCTCTCAGTATTTTTTTCAGATTGTGTTTTAAACATTTCCGGGATTGTTCTCTCTAGTACTCAATCTTGGGACCCTAGTTCGGCTTGGAACTATTGTTAAATAATGCTGGAAGCTAGCACCGCGCTGTTGCACTCCTTAACGCAGGCGGCACGAGGTGCTGGCTTTTGGCTTAGTAAATCTTATCGAGCTTGCACTGTGCACTCGAATTTAAGATTACAAGAAAAATATTTAGGCAGTATCTGACGAGCGGCCTCGTTCTAAGGTTTGCTCTGGGAACCAGCGTTAAGTTACGGAGAACCTGTGCCGGCCAGACTACACGTTCGTGATCACGTTTAACTCGGCTACGGCAGGATATGCATTATCGACGGAGACGATGATCACGAAATTCTACTCTTGGACTGGCCGCTTCGATTTAGCGCCATGCTTCTGGTATCGCCTAAAACCGTAGCGTTGTGCATCTCCCCACTCATCTCTTGTCGCACAAGAGCGGTTGAATATCTTGCTGATGCTCGTGTAAGTGGTATAATTTTTCGCGGGAGATCAGTGCAGAGGTTTATTATATTTATATCAGAGTTTATGCTACCTGATTTAAGTGGAGACGGATATATTCTTGAGGTATTAGGGAAAAACTAGTGTGGACTTGAGCGTACGATGGGCGTTAGTACTGAAGATAATGCTTCGTCCTTACTGTCTGCACCCAGCAAAGAGAAACCTTTTATTGTGGAAAGAAAGACAGTTGATTATGAGGATTATTCTGTAAGATTCTCTCAAGAGAAACAGGACTACTCCAAACAATTTGCTCATGTATATTCAGCAAGGCTTAACGAGTTAAAAGATATCCTTACAAAGGAAATATGTAAAAAATGGGGTTGGTTTATTTTTTATACATTTTTTTTATTCATAAACTAGTAAATTTATGGCTTACTTAAAGGTTACGACTTTGTATTGTATTACCTCTCTCACTATAGGAAGTATTCGTATTGCAAAACTTGCTGAGTTGGAAGAAGTTGAGAACGAGCGCTGTGTTATAATTGGTACACAGTTCAAGCACCAACAATGGAAACCTTCAATTTTGAAAGAACTGGGTGAGGAACCAGACTCGATACCGACAGTGCCAAGAAATGATTACTGTTCCGAGAAAGATGTTCCTTTCTTAGAAGATGAGATGCTGCGTGTAAAGCTTGTTGGAGACAAGGTCGATATAAAAGATATAGTTACTGGGGTTGTCTGTGCAGTTCTTGGACACGAGAAGTCAGATGGTACCTTCGAAGTATGTCATCCGTACACTTGATTCAATGCCCGAACCAACTTTTGAAGTTTTATTTTGTAAATACGCTTATAACAATAGGTTGAAGACTGGTGCTTTCCTGGCTGCGCACCAAAAACTATTACTTCAGAACCTATCACCAAGGGAAAAGTATTAATATTATCTGGCCTAGATATGGTTCATCGTTCACAGTCGTTATCCCAGTCACTTTTATCAGAATGGATCTGTGGAATGGCTGGAAATTCAGTAGCTCAAGCAGAAGAAGCTTCCATTGTCCGTGTTATAATTGCTGGTAATAATTTAACCATACAGAATATTTATATACATACAGAAATATAATTACGAGTCACTAATTAACAAATTATAGAATTAATACTTCTCTTAACCAGGAAACGGTGTTAGATCTAGTCCAGAGATTTTCTCTAGCACTGGACTCTACAGTGGAAAAGCAAAGGACCGTGAAGTTTATAAGGAAACTGCTGAAGGAACGAAACGCTTAGATTCGTTCATCGGTGAGTTAGCGCAGTGCTGCTTGGTTACCTTAATGCCTGGTCAGCATGATCCGACAGGTGTCATGCTACCACAAAAACCATTACATCCTTGTATGCTACCAAAGAGTTCAAGGTACAATTTTATTTGTCAATACCTAAGATCGCTTTGCAAACAAATAATGATATTCATTGAAATAATCACAACGCCAATCTTAGATATGAAAACTTCACTGGTGTGGCCAATCCATGGAGCGGTAAAATTGGTACCCGTGTATTCCTGGGCACAAGTGGTCAGCCTATTGAAGATATTATGAGAGTGAGTGGATTGGCAAACGGAACGCCTTTGGAGTGGCTTGAAAAAACATTGGATTGGAGACACCTGTGTCCCACCGCGCCAGATACTTTACCGTCTTATCCGTACTGCGGAAAAGATTTGTTTATAATTCACGAATGCCCTGATATATATTTCGTTGGCAATATGGAAAAATTTGAAACAAAATTGTGGATCGGTGAGTTTCTGTCTGCCAAATTAAAAAAATACTTGTCCTCGGCTTACTCGACCGGTTCAATATGAAATTCTTATTTTAGGACAAGATGGTCAGAGGGTCAGATTAATTTCGGTTCCTCAGTTTTCAACAACTAATAAGGCGGTCTTAGTCGATTTGGAGTCATTGGATGCGCAGATCGTTTCATTTGGTACCAGCTGATAAGCATTTACGAATATTCGACTTTAGAAAACCAGCAGTTTTATGTGAAAACTTGTATTACCTGTATACCTCGAATTTTGTACTAGCAACACTTCACGTAATTTTTCTATAAAATATAAAGCATACAACACATTACCGATCAGCCTCTTTCATGTACGAAACTAGAAAAAATTTACGATACTTTGTGCTACTTGACTAAATCGTACTTTCGTGTGTGTCAAATCATCAGAGAATTAAGCGCATATTGAAACACACCGAGTTGAGGTTTGAATTGGCACTTTTATTTTACGCAGTTATTCGTTCTGAAATATAAATACATTTTTTTGTACAAAATTGGTTTGATCTATTCCGGTGAGATTTCTAAAGGCGCGGAACAATATCATCGTCGTACAGCAGGACAAGAACGAAGGGAGACCAATAAATATAAAGATGATAGAAAACGAATGTAGTCGAGTTACGGAAGAATGAAGATGTACGATAAAAAATGAGAAACAGCAACGAAGAGAATGATACCAAAATAGAAATCAACTGTAACAAGGAAGAAAAGATAATGAGATCTCGCAAGACGTGATAACAATATGACAAATTGAAAGCACGAGACTCTTCGATTTCCAACAGTGCCCTAATAACAATATTGCCAAAGAGATAGAAGAGTGGCGCTCTTTAAATGACAAAACAGAGAGAGAGAGAGAGTCAAAATGGCGCTAGTGACTCGTGTAAAACAAGAGGTTGTTGTTCAGCCATTAAACGTAAAAGCACGCCGTAAATGAAGTTATAAAATTTATATTTATAATACACTTTACAGATTCGTAATACCATTAACTTAAGGTGCATGTCACATTACCCACAGGTATATATAACAATTGACAGGTAGCTTCTGCATATAGTAACGACGGCGTTATTAAACAACGTACTGTGTGTCTGTGTTGGTGATAGTAGTCATCATCGGCTCCTGAATTCCTATTATTTCCTATCTCTTCGCCGTGGGGCGTATCCTCTCTTTTTCGGTATCCCGGTCGTCGGCAACCGTCCACTCGGGATCATTCGGATCCTCCCCTTCTACGTCGCAGCACGCAGACTCCGTGGAATCCGATTCCGGCGAATCCAGTGCGGCTTCCTGCAAATTCCCGGAGACAGCACGTTAACCATCAGCATTTTTTATATTTCCTTTTTTTCTTTCCATTAATTCTTTCTGCATCGTTCTCTCCGTATCTCTCATTGTATACCATCTCTCTCTCTCTCTCTCTCTCTCTGGTATTCCTCTGGTTTCTCTTATTTATTTCTCCGTCTTCGTTTTTCGTTCTCTCACTTAATTCAGCCCCAAATACTTTTTTTTTTCGCTTACAGAACAACATCGACCACGTTTATAATTATCTATGGTTAACTGTTTCCTTGCTTTCAATGACTTTTCATTGTCTCTTTTCAACGTAAGATGCAACGGTTACCGCGTATTTCCATTAGTTTCTCTTTATCTCAGCCCCTTTCCTAGTGATCCTTTGATATTATTTAATCAAGTCCTTTGTCATGGCGGCTGTTCGCCGATCAACGTTGCAGAATCGGATTCCATTGCTGGATTCTATGATAGAGGATTACCAGGGTTTTGTAAGACTATCAGGTTTCAATTGTGAATTTACACTTAATCATTCGTCCAAATGACAATTCATTGACCGTTTATCGATAGTGAGCAACGATGCCACGCCAACGCGAAACTTTTTCTTTTCCTTTTATCTCTTTTCTCTGTTCTACTGACTAACGAGTGACTATTAAGTACGTACCTCCTCTCCTTTGTCTTCTTCTCTCGAGCATAGCGGCGCAACCGATGGCTGCCAGTGTCCATCGGGCATCACTTCGAGCATCTTGTCGTAGATCTCCTCCGACAGTGGAAATATCCTTGGCTCGTATGGTAAAACCTAAAACAACAAAGCATATCGCAAACTCAATAATAATTAATCTACCATTAAGAGAAAAAAAAACAGACAAGTTTCCTTTGAGCACCATATGCATTTTCTTGATAAAAAAATATTTGTCTTAATTGCAATTCCTGCGCAACAATAATCATTGCTCTTGCCGAGTCATTCGTTGCCTGTACTATGTGAATTGCTTTTAATTGATACAGACTTGAGCTTCGTCGCTAAATAAATATCGCGCTCCTAAGACTTGATATTTTCTACAGCATCGCAGGTTGCGGTGTCAAAATGGAACCTTCAAAAATATATATCAAGTATCTTGGTTCGTTATACAAAATGACGATGATTAATGAGGTCGGTATAATTAATTGCACAACTCACTGCTAAAATTTTTAAGCAGCGTTCGTTGGCTTGATTATAGATACTGTCGTTAAAGCCGACACTACAAACGCGTGAAGGCTTGATAAGGTATATAAAATTAAAAAAAAAGAAAGTCTACTTCGCAAACACGATACGTAACATCTGGATGATACGATACCGCAGAATTCATTTAGCTGACCCCTAATAATTAAGTATGATATTAAACATTGACATCGATAAAGATAGAATATCCCATTGCATATTTACACTAAGATAAATCCCTTGTACAATCTTAAGCTACAGTATTTACAAAATAAACGTTACAAATGTGACGCGGCGCCGAGAAATAAATAAAATTTATGACATAACAGAGACTCTTTAACGACCGTTCCACTCGTATGCAGACGACGCCTGTGCTATTAAAAAGAAATAAAAAAGAACTAGAGCTGTTTAATCACGAGTGAAATATATATTCGTTCCCACTTGAAATATCTATAGGCGTTATCGATCTTGCTAATTGTGCTCTTAATTGCGTACAATTTGATGCGAGTGTTTTGATCGTTATCAAAAATCACAAAGGAGCATAACTAATCGATGAACGTAACGACGGCGTTATACTTTCACAGAACGACGACTGTACCCAAGGTAATAAAAAGTAACGGTAATAGGCACGGGGGTTCCCCCTACGTATGACGAGGAGGAACGTGGGCGCTGATTTATATACAGGCGACAAGAAATAAAAAAAAAAAGTAATATATATAAGATTATAAAAAAGAAAAAAATGCAGGATCAACGTACAATAGTTACCTCGTTTTCGTCTTCCGCGAAAGACGTTCCCATCTCGTCTCTGGCAATTCTCGACGAGGATATGGTGCGTCGTCGAAAAGCATTTTGCAATGCCGAAGGGCGGCTGGGATCCGTCTGATGTTCCGCATCCTGGAGGATCGAGGGCGTGGCTGGTGGCGACGTGATAGGCGACGCGACGTCACCGCCGAAGTCACTCGCGTGAGGAGACATAGGATCTACGGCGTATTGAGATATGAATTACTGCTGTCCGACCATTACCAACTTTTGTTTCCCACTTATTAGATAAACATAAAATTCTATCACTTCACTGCAGCGATCGGATGCACACTAGTTAGCCCATTTAGCCTTAACGATATGAGGCAAATGGCTTGCGTTATTTGAAAAATCGAATCGATAATAAATTTCGCTTCTAAATCGCAAACAGGGATATCCTAACGTACCTGGCGTATTCGCGCCGCTATCCGCTCGGCTGTCGGCTCGCCTATTGTGCCGAATACGAGACTGAGGTGGCATGTTCACGTAGGTCATGAAGCGTTTATTTTCCTCCCTCTCACTCCTCTCGTGCCTCAATGCTATCATCTCATCCGACACGTCCTCAATCTAATTAAATGACAAAAGAGAAAACGCTTTACTCAGGTTCTGTACGTTCATAGATGGGCGTCTATTTTGTAAATCCGGTTTTACACATCGAAGATGACGAGTTTACACTAACGATGGACTTTTTGAGAAATAGATAATAAGGACACGAAACTTGCTGACAGTTTGAAAATGACGTATAGAAATTAATGTTGTTAAAAGACTAATTTTATTGAACTCACATCGGTATCTTGACTAGGCCTACGCATGACGCCATTCTTCACGTCCATTCTCGATGGTTCCTCGCACAGCCTCCACCTGAAGAAATGATCACGTTAAATGAGGACGTAGCGATGATGATGACTTTTATAAGAGTATCAAACAATTATTACATCCTTAATTCATTGCGTGCACTCACTTTGGTGTCAGAATCTCCTTGTACTGTAACTTCTCCAATCTCGTAGAGGCGGCAACGCTGTACGGTATAACAATATTGTCAATGTCGTACGAATTCTGCCTCAGACGCCTAAAATGTGAGATACGTAATTATTTAGTGAGACAAATAAGTGAAGGAGATCCAAAAGAAATTGAATTAAAGCGTATCCCTACCCGTGGGGATTGGTACTCTTTTCTTTGAGTGGAATCTTCTCCACAGGTGTCGGAGTGTGCTGCAACGGGGAAGGCACCGGAGACGAATGCTTACTGGATCCTGAGAGGGCACTCGCATCCTCGTCATCTTCGGGTGGCGTCAATTTCGCGATCCTCTTCCTACTCATACCGTGAATATTTCTATCGTGGCTGTGCCGATTTCTCTTTCCCTTAAGCATCTTCCTCTTGATTCCTGTTGCGTGCACCCGAGAAACGCATCGTAGAATCAATCTTAAGAATTAAGAAAAATTTATATATCCCCACTTAAAAGAGTATACGCACGTGCAGTCAAGATAGTCGACGAAGACTTTTTCAGTCTCGCAGCATACTTGGTCCGGTGTTCAGGTATCTTTTTGCTTCTTCTTTCGCTGCTGTCCTTATCTTTGAGCCGTGTCATTCTCAAGTTTCCTCGTAGCATCTTCTGCTGCCACTCTACCGATTTCATGATCGCCTCCAGGTGCGTACCATGTGAAATTTCTAAAAGTAACGACAATGTTACAGCGCACCGTTAATTTATGAATTATTTCTTAGAGCAGCAACAGTAACTAATGATGATATTCACCATCGGGAAACGATAGGACTGGATGGTAACCAGGATCGACCAGGGCGACGCGTTCCTGTACGGAAAGCTGCTCTAAAGGTTCCTGGCTCTGGGTAGGATCTTGCCTACCAGTGCACAATGCACAGGGTGGTAAAACGTGATCACAATCACATCTCACTGTGGAAGCTTTAGCAGCTCGCTTGGAGACCTCGTGCAACCTGTCAACCTGTAGCAACTTCCGCTTCCTGTACATGCTCCAAACGAAGGGCCTCGTTCTACTCGCCGAGGACTCCGTCTCCGGCGAATTGAAACGACCCGTCGAACCTGGCAGGACTCCACTGTACCCATTTATCGTCTCCGTGTTCTCGAGCATCACCAGTCCCTTGCTGGCACGAACATGACGCTGAAGATCATTGTGCTGCCGTATACGGTACTCCAGGTCGGATATCTGTGCCTGCAGCCAAGTCCACCGGGACGCTACCCCGGCACGATCCTGGGCATATCGCCAGCCAGCCCTTTTGGAACTGTAAATGTTTTTAGGAGAAAAGAAAAAGAAAAAACATTCAGAAAACCTGGATGGATTTAAATGAATTTACTTATCATTAAATTGTTCTGTGCATTGTATTTTTGTAAGTTGATATGTCATTGTGAGTTACTAAAATTTAGTGGCCACTGGATGATTTTTTGACAAAATTAATGTTCATGGCGCTGCTATTATTTGTATCATGAGATGTTACTTCTTTCTTTCTTGTTCTATTAATATTAGAAAAACTACATTTAACATGCCAACATGTGACAGTGTTTTAATGCTTTATTCAGAAGGTGATTTGATCTTTTGTCATGAGAATTTATTCGTATAAAATTCTCTGATGCAGACGTTGACTTGATCATAATAATTATGTAACATTATTTTATTTGATCTGTCTCGATTGTGCCATCTATTGTACATTAGTTAATTGTACAACAATCAGGGGTGAAGCTATAGCAAACAATGTCTATCGTGAATGACACTTTGGTACCGTCCCAAAAGTAATTTCAGTACGTCTAAAAAATCTTTTCAAAAATTTAAATGTATATCAATGGCATACGATGATGTGAAAATTAAACAGAAAAAAATCTAGCATATATTACTAATATTTACTAATCAATGAGTGAAAGTGAATACATCAAAGATTAGTCAATGTTATTGTTTGCATAAGTTTTGTAGTGCAAAGGGATCCAATGCGTGAGAGAATTTGTTTCAGCGTAATTTTTATCACATTGATAATCATAGATGCAATCGGAAACAATCGAAAAGCTTTTTCAACCTTTAACATTTTACGTATTTATCAGAGATAAGTGTTGAGAAATTAACAGGTGTCTGGCCGATCAGAGTTATCTTGTGTTTCTTTTCCTTCCCCTTACTCTGCACTGATCCAACAATAGTTAAATTCGAAAACCGAACCAAGTAAAGTCTATTCGGTTAACGTAACAGAGTGATACTGTTTCCGCGGGGAAAAAAAGCTCAAAAGTGGTAGGAATTATTATGGGGACTAGCTAACGGATGTTAAATGTGTAATTTGTACCAAAAGCTTATTAGTTGTTACGATAGGTAAAATAATATTATGTATAAATATTGATTTCGCATGAATTGGTACATCTAATAGATTTCAGCCAGGTAGCTTCGACGAATGCTGTTAAATTTGAGTAAATGTCAGATCACAAGTATAATATACATACTACATATAAAAAAAATATGTATCCGCCAACATTATGAAATGTCACGTGAATCTAAAAAAAGAAGAATTTAAATTTATGGCAAATATTCGACAAAGCAATAATCATTGTTGTGTTAGGCTTAAGATGACGCAATACATTGAACAGATGACGCATTCGGTAAGAGCACAACTTTGTAGAGAGTGTTGTTGCAAATGATAGCAGAACTCACTTGAAACATTAAAAAGGTTTATAAAAGACGACGACTATAATTTCATTTCGAAACTTGTCGCTGTCCATTGTAGACTCACATGGGCAACTGCTGTTGATGAGGATTGTTGAAAGTCTGCATCTCGTCGCAGCTCTCGCCTCCACTGCTGGATGCTGTGCAGTCCGAGTCCAGGTTAGCCTGGACGATATGAAGTTGAGTAGCAAGAGGACCAGCAACATTCTCCACTTCGTCAGACTTAAGCTTAACCTGAGGCGTGCCGAAGACAGGATGACGATTGCTATTGCCTCCAGCACTGGCACTAAGGTTGTCCTTGGAACCAGCGCCAAAGTATCGACAATAGGAACGTTGTCTGTTGACGGTGTTGCTCTGTGCGATGCAGGACTTCTCGATTTTCTGTAGAAAGGAGTCAAGGCTGGTACTGATCTCCGGAAAATTCCTGACGTTCGACTTGGAGCTGATGTTAGCGAGCTCTTGAAAGAAGTATTTCTTGACGCCATGATGAGCAAGCTCAAGGACACCGGTGTTCTCCTCGGCAACGTGACGACCCACGAGCCTCGCCTGGAGCTTCCTCAGTCTTCTCAAGAGAAAGGCGCAGCGTCTCTCGCTCTCGAACTGCTTCTGAGCAACAGTGTCCTGTTGGACACGCAGAACGTTGACGGGTTTCGGTTGCTCGACGGCTTCGGCGATATTCATGTTGTCGTTGCAGAGACTCATAACGTCGACATCGTTGAGGAGATCGCGCTCGAAGGAGGTCAATCCCATTGGCAGAGAGAACATCTCCACCGTATCCGCTGCGCTGTGAGCTGGTTCGTTGGAACCTGCTGAGATGTTCTCGGCGCCTTCCATGGATTTAATCACCTGGAGGATCTCCTCGACGTTGTGCCCGATGTCAGGAACACCGCCCACACCGCATTGTTCTCCGTCCGCGGATATCTCAGCGCCAAAGCCAATTATCTGATCGACGTCCAGGTTCTTCTCGGCGCTGGTATTGCCGGAGGTGGTCAGAGGTACGTCTACGTTCGATTTCAAAAAGCCCATGTCGTCTGGTTGATCACCCATAGATGGGTCGTTCATTATAATGTCGCTGGCCTTTCGATCAGGACTGTCCGGCACGAGCGTACGTTCGCTCTCGCGCTCCGCCGATCCTTTCCTCGCGATCAGGTTAGATCCGTTCGCGAATGTCGACAGACTATCGAGACCGTTCGCGTACTTTGAGTTGATGACATCACGAATGAGGTCCTTTGAGATGCCGCGCAAGCACTGCTCGTCTATCTTCGACGGCTGCACGTTGGCGGATACGACGAATTTGGCCAGGACCTCACGCTTTTGACAGACCTGCGCAGCCTGCTCGGCCGAGAGGAATCCACTGGCCGGTAAGGGAGGGAGCAAATTCTCAGGCTTTTGTGGACCGCCTTCCGTCAGAGCAGGGGCCATCACTGCCACTGACGATGCCAGTGCTGCTGCCTCCACATCCAGAGGCACCCACCTGCACCTGCACCTGCTGCAGCCACACTTCTCCTGGGGCGTGCTCACTCCCATTCATCCATTCCTCTGTTTTGTTCTTCCTTCCTTCGTTCTCTTCGTACTCCTTCTTCCTACTGTGCTCCGTCCTAGCTTCTGTAGTGTCAATAAGTACCGAATAGGCAAATCCTTGTTCTTGTATAGGTTAGGGAAGCATATACTTTTCATCCAGTCTGTCAAGCTTCAAACAATTCCCACAGACAGGATATAATCTAGGGCATACAAAAATCATCAGATTAAAATCAACGCATACAATTCACTTAAAAACTATCACTGTCAGTTACTAACTAGATTGAGGCTATCAAAATAAACGACATATTTGAAAAAAACAGTAACTTCCACGTGGAAACTTTCCGCATGACTCACCTAGTGCCTCGGTACACGAGGAC
Source organism: Trachelus tabidus (assembly GCA_030142655.1). Taxonomy (NCBI): domain Eukaryota; kingdom Metazoa; phylum Arthropoda; class Insecta; order Hymenoptera; family Cephidae; genus Trachelus; species Trachelus tabidus. The sequence goes on from JARQTI010000506.1 coordinate 582,753, forward strand.
GAGGTAATTGTCTTCAACCGTTAAAATCCAGGTGAAAAGTAGCGTAATTGGCGAAGGGCGTCGTAATGTTGCAAGGGTAGAAAGGACACGCGTACGAGGTAGCCTGGAAAGACGTTGTTCGGGAGTGCCAGAAGAAGGCAGAAGAGATTGAGGAGCCAGACGAGAGAGAGTGAGAAAAGGAGAGAGTAAGGTAGGCAGGAGGGGATTTCCTATTGGTCGGATCGGCGCGGTGGGGGGATGGGATTCTATAGGGGATGAGCCTATATAAGCAAGCCACAGGGCAAATATGTATATCGCTATACAAGAATTCGACGTATGAAGTTCCAGAGATAAACTGCACTTCACTTTTAAACTCGTGGTCACAGGCATGTAATGGAAACAATCGAAATAAAAACTCCCGCCGCGTCTCACAAGATTTTCTAGCGTATTACAAGCACGCACAGTCGATACATTTCCACGTGATCGAGCGTCGGTGTCTCGACGGCGACGTACCCAAAGAGTAGGAACACCAGTAACAGTAATAACAGTAGAGCTAGCACTGCTTACAGCGTTAGAAACAAAATTGTATCGGTATCACTGATACGAACCACACGCACAATCATTACACGAGAATGCTATGTACACCCACGAAATTAAAAGCAGCGTCCTTTAGAGTAATCCACATCCGCAGTCAGTCCGGTGGCTCGAGATGTGAGAACAAAGATAAAAACATGCCGTCGTCACCAGAGCAAGAAGATCCTCTTCGACTGCATGTCTATTGCATAATGACGAGTAAAAGTCCGCAGGGACACGACGTGATGCCGCGTCTTCGTATCGCGCACGTTACTTTATCACATGAATAACGTAGAGAAAAAAGCGGTCGAGGAAATTTGACGATGGCGACAGGCTTAACGATTCCGTCGAAGTAAGCGTGTCCGGACGACCGCGCGACACGAACGGTAAATTCGACACGGCAGCCACAGCGAAGATAAAGAATAACAGCGACGGCAGCAGCAGCAGCGTCGGCGGCGGCAAACGACAACGTGAACTTAGGATGATTCGGAGCAAGTCGTAAGCGACTTCTTTTGGCTGTAGCGCGTTAGCGTACGTACAATGGCGGAGCGAAGAAAGAAGAGAAGAGGAAAGACGGGAAAAAAAGTACAACTCGGAAGAGCTCCTTCCAAGTCCGGGGATATATCGGTTTTTTGTGGGGTCTCTCTCTCTCTCCCCCTCTCCCTCTCACACTATGTTTGTCTCGTACTATTTCTCTCTCTCACCTCGCTGCTTTTCGATTCGTTTTATCGCGCGCACCCGCCACTGGTGAGAATTTTCTGCCTTCTTCTCTAACACCGCACCACCTCCTCGTCCTCCTCCTTCTCTTGGATACGTTACGCCCGACGTGCCGCACCACGAGAGCCACTGCGCAACACTCCGTACGCCGTGTTGGCGTTCGCGATTTTCACCGACGAATTCCGTCACACCCAACAACGCGCGCTACGGACTTTGCCAGGAGCAGAACTGTTTTATCGAGATGGAAGACACAGCGCGCGACCGTACCACACGACGACGACGACCACCGCAAGCGTTACACTCTGTCCTGCTCCCTCACTCTTTTTCTCTCTCTCTCTCTCTCTCTCTCTCTGTGTCCGACACACTATCTCTGTTCTATTCTTTGACTCTCCTTCTCTGTCTCTCTTTAGGGAACTGCTTATTTTCCTCTCGCTTCACTCTCCGCGACCAGCCCCTCTTGGTTCAAGCCGACGTTTCTTCCCACTCTCCTTCCGTACTCACTTATTCACTCACTCACCTCACTCTTTCGCACTCTACGGTATAAAGTTCTCTCTCTCTCTCTCTCTCTCTCTCCCTCTCCCTCTCGTAGGCACTCTTTATCCCTCTGTCTGCTTCTCGCTCTCACTCGCGCGCTCTTTGCCTCCGTTGAGTCCGTTTGCGGCGATCCGGACTCCGCGACTACCGTCAACCTCGAGTTTTTTGGCTGCTCGATTCCGTCGTCTTTGGTTAGTAAGCTCGAAAGTCACACAACGGTCGACGCGACCGCTATTTATCAATAGTATTGAGGAAATTCGAGCAACTTCTCTGCCGCTGCTTCTACTGCGAGGCGGACCGACCAATACTGCGGCGCCGATGCCGGATGTGCCCTTCGAGCCACGACGACCAATCGTGAGACATTTCATTCCCGAAATGGCCACCAAACGCTTGGGAAAAATGGCGCCGTTTTTAAATGATCTTTTAGGTATTTCGTTATTTTGTTAAACGTATTACGTATTCTTGATATAATATTCGTTTTTACTGCTAGCGACGGTCGGGAAATAGTTACAGAGATGTTTTGGCTATGTTTCATTGATGAAATTTATCAAAGGAGTAAAGAAACATTTGATTTTGGAAGGAGCGACAGCAGGCAGTCTGTCGCGCGCTTTTTCTTTGCGCACTGATCAAACAGAGTATAGATATATCTACCTACTGGTTTCGTACTATAGGGAGTTTAATAAATGCGATTCTAGTGGCTTTAATATCCTGTGCAACGTTATCGACTTATGGTTCATGCTGATTTAAAAAGTTCCTATAACGATCGTACATGAGAATTATTTAATGGGCGACTCTTGCCATTTCTTAAATAATCTACATTCTTGTATTAAACGTGCTCCGCCGGCACCTTGAGAATGTGGACTGTGTAATCGCGAGGGTGCGTGCGCTAACCGTGTATGTTAGACAACGAGTAACGTAACGATAAACAAATAAATTAATGTAGTGAAGAATAAATTTATCTGCTTCGTGCAACGTCGTCGACTTTGAATAGTTTTTAGTGCCGTGTGACAACGGTCATATATTTATTGAGAACTGGAGAATGCTTAGGAGTCGTGGGTGAGATCTTTGATTAACCACATTATCAGAACACGTTTTAGAATGCACTGTTGGCACGTGTCTGGCATTCTTTCACGACGTTTCAATTCCAATTTAATTAATAATAGCACAGCCCGAAATGCTCTGTGTAACCGTCATAGTCGTGCTTATGGAAAATGGGGTGGGCATGGTCGACGGATAGGTATTTGGTTTAGGGAGCAAGGTATCCAGGTCGCCAGAGCATGTGCTAAACAATTTGAGTTCATTGCTGCTCAAAGGGTGAGACGGAGTATGCAAATATTTCATCTTTATACAAAGATCTGGGACGAGGTTGCTCTCAGAGAATTTATAAAGTCATGGCGATGCAGAGTTGGAAGGAGCGCTAAGGAGTTTCTTGTCAGTGCTGTTGGTGTTAGCATTTACAATTGGGACCGGGAAAGGATATCGGATGAGGAGATGTATAGGTAAATTATATATTCTATAAGGATTTACTTTCTTACAGAAGTACAGGATTTGTATTTCTTTAATTCAGTGTTATTAATTTATTGTTTTACAAATAACATTTCACTAATGTTACCATTATTCGATAGGTTTAATAATCTGCTGGGGAATAAGTAATTTATAGTTATATAAATTTAGGTACAAGATAAGTTCAATACGCTTTATCTGTATAGTGACATTTATTATATAATTTGATGTATATCTATTCCGGAGTGTTTCATCACATCCCATTCATGAAATTATTATAAATCTCATACATTTTAGAGTTAATGTATTGGAATAAGTAATAAAATTATAGTCTGCAAACAAATAAATAATATCTGTGTTCATATTATGTTCATACATGTTTTCTTCATTTCCATTTCAGTTATAGTAAAGAAATAGATGGAATTTACAAATTAAGAGAATCCACAGTGACGTGCAACAACTGTCATCAAAGATTGGTGATCGACGTGACTCAAACTGGAATAGAGTATTGCAAGTGTCATGGAGCAAAAGCAGCAATTGCCAATTGCCAAAATGGTATATATAAAGAATATAAAAAGCATCAAGTTACAAAGTTGAGTGAATTCCAGGAGATTCGTTACTTTCAGGAGAAGAATGGCAGCCATTTATCGAGAGACAGGATATGCTTGTATGGCGAAAGGAGGAATCTGGTACCGGAGGACTTTATGCCTATAAAGTTTATGGTTCTTTTTCCGATGTGTCTGCTCATGATTTCCTGCAAGTTCAAATTGACATAGAGTACAGAAAACAGTGGGATCATACAGCACGGCAGTTGGAGATCATCGATACTGATCCCTCATCGAAAATGACATCTCATTCCTGCAGTGATATAATATATTGGGAGATGATCTGGCCCGTAAGTTTTTAATAGCTTTTTCCAAATAGCGTACGTCTGTATAAATAAATTAGACAGTTATATTTTTCTTTATCAGAGTTTATTCGCAAACCGTGACTACGTGTATCAACGGCGATGGTTGCTGAACAAAAATGAAGGATTGATAATTATTGTTAGCAAGGGGACAGATCATCCAAAGGCACCAAAGAGAACCGATACCCACAGGTAAATTTCTTTAATTATAATCCAGTCGAATTCTACAGTTGTTATCTAAGCAAGTCAATCAATCTTTTCTAGTTCTTGATATTTCCTTACGGATTGACTTTAATTGACTGTGAATACTCGCTGGATTTAATCGCTGAAATAATCGGTCCTGTGTCCACGTAACAGAGTTACCTCCTACTGGTCGTATATGGTGATAAGGCCTTACAAAGATTTCGATGAGTCAGGAATCGAATTTTGTTTGACGTACTTCGAGGACCCGGGTATCCACATACCATCAGCCGTCACTGCATGGGTTTCAATGAGCGGTAAGAGTTGAGTTTTTTTCCAAAGTAAAAATCCCTATTATTAAATTAACATCTCATATAAAATACCTTTTTTAAAAAAAGGGTTACCAAACTTCCTGTGTCGTATGAGACAAGCCGCGAGAGATTATTATAAGAACAAAGCAGCTCTTGGGGAAAATACGTTGGTACCAAAGGAGGAATCCAGTTCAGGCAATGAGGATATTCCAAATACAGTTTACGATGTAGAGGACGGGACTTCACCATCGTCAATTAAAAAGGAAAACCAGTCTGAGAAAGTGGAAAAGGAAAATGAAACGGAAGCGGCAGATGTCACAGCGAAAGATGATGTGGAAGACAATGAAAATGAAAACAAGGAAAAGGAAAAAGAAGAAGAATCAGAGAAGATAGAGAATCAAGAACATATACCAGAGGACTATGGATTCCTGCATTATTTTTTCCTTACTAAGTTGTTCGCTTGACATGCAATTCGATGGGGTAGTTTCAACGAAGGCACAACGATCGCAGAAATTCCGACAAATCGACAATTTGGAGTGGCGCAAATAATGGTAACTGCGGACTCAAATTAGTCAAGCTACAATTCTAATTGTCGTGTAACTATCGTGTGGACTAATAATTTTAATTCATTCAAAACTGGGTGGTAGTCACTTCGTGCTCTTGAATGGGAAGGATCAAACTATTTTGCAATACCACAAGAAATTGATCCTCATTGATCTGTTCAATGGTCGATGGGAATTGGTATGAAACTGTGTTAGATTTTCTGTCGAACAATAACATTTTGCATCAATTTTGACCATGACCCATTAGAGTTGTTACTAATAGACCTAATCGATGAGAGGAATATTTTTGGGATATATAATCTGGATATAAACAGACATACCATTCATTTAAACTAAACATCTTTGTGTATTATACATTTAATCTGTATTACTGAAAAATTTCAGTGTATTTATTAGAAAAGATCAGTCCTATTATTTCAAAAATATTTCCTAACCGCAAATCAAAGACGCAAAATATATCTAAACGGGTAGATAAAAGCTATAAATTAATCATATTTGTAATATAGTCAACGTAGTCTATAATTTATATAGCAAACAAATGATTTTCCACCGAATTTAATATCATCGAATGGCTTTCACTAATCCAATGTACAATACGAGCGAGTTCGTTGCCGTTAGAATTGAAAATTATTTTTTACTTTTAAAAAGTGCAGCGAACTTTCAACATTTAATTTTTTACAATTTTGCAATTGAAACGGTCATAGACAATTAATCGAGGATTCGACGATGATTCGGTGCAATGGCAGTTCAAAACAGACTGATTTTGCCAATTTAGTATATTGTAAATAAAATATTATACATCTCATTGTCAACGTTAAATTATATAATTGGACATGTACAATAATGGAAACGTCATGCTAAATAAAAACGGTGTCTTAATATTTTACTTACACTTTGTTCAGATGGTAATCATCCTTTGCGTACCTGGTGGAATCTGTCAGATCTGCTCATAGTTATATATGGCAATAATTTTGCGAAGTCAACATCCAAACATACCAGTACCGATACCACTTGAGAGCAATAATTATTCAGAGATAAGAAAAAAGTTACTCTTACTTTTGAGTTCGACACTCCTACCAAGGATACGATGTTATCATTTTTCACCAGGCATGCAGAGGACTAATAAAATTAATAATTAATGAGAATGTTACTCTAACATAGTTGCATCTTCAGCAATTCTGCGTCCACACTGTCCTCTTCTTCCCATTCACTTTTTATTATTTCATCAGTGAGAGGCAAGTTGACGTTGTCAATGGAAGAAAGAATTTCATCACTTTCATCTTCCAATTGAAATGCAATTTCTTCTGGTAAATTTTTTGGCTTTGACATGAAACCTCTGCAGTCTTCGTCATGACATTTTTGGTACCACAATTTTTTACGCAAATCGACAATAAAATAGATGTTGTTGCTTTTGTGAGGTCGTCCTATGTTATCGCAATGTCTGAAAATATGGTTATAAAATTTATAAAAGCAATGTGATCTTAGGGAGCTTATCGATGAATTTATTATACCTATTTCCTATTATTTCGTAGGAAATTCTTTTTGTGCTTTCGAAATAAGTGGACAGTCGAATTCTTCCAGGTTTTACGATATTGGAAATGTACTTGTCAACGCATGGATATTTTGATTTGACTGTACTCTCTTGCGATGGAGTGAATTGACTTGATCTTTTAACGTACATTTCGATGTCAGTTACATTTTTTTCATCGAGCTCCAACAAGATGAGGTTCGCTTTGGTAGGAAAGTAAGATATCAGTGAATCCAAAAATATTCCAAGATCCTTATCCTTGCACTCTTCGGCAGGTATATATTTTGAATTAGGTGAGAGTACAAGATGTGACTGTTTGCCCCATTTCGTCGATTTATAGATCCTAAAGTGTCTATTTCTTGAATATACAGATGTGTCGATAAATAATTTTGTGTTCTCAGACGTTTTAACAAATAATTCTTCCAGGCTTTTTCTATCGAAAAAATCAAGAACTTCCGTTCCTTTAAAACCTGAGTATACATAATTGTTAATGTCCTCGCAAACACCTTTTACAAATTTTCCAGCTTGATTGTTGTTCTTGAAAGCAACTTCTTTAATGCAAAATATAAGGTGTCTACTAAACTTCTCACTTGTCGTTGAGTCCAGACTCAGTACATTGCTCTCGTTGCATGGACAACCCCACAGTTTAGTGAGATATGCACAAAAAATTTTAGTTATCGTCTTAGTCATCCTGTGTCCATTGTGATTAGGATTTAGATCAATTAAAAATTCCAAGTCAAAGTATAACTTTACAGGTGCACCGTCAGGAATAACCTGTGGAAAGGGAATTTACATATTTATTGAAATTTCTAAACAAGAAATAACAAACCTCGTAAGAGCATCTACGCTCTGGTGACTTCTGCAAATAGTACCACCAATAAACCTCTGGGTGTGCCACAACAAATATTCGGTGACCATTTTCATTCTGATAAACAAATGTACCGAGAACATCGCTACCATTGTCATGTTGTCTTGCAACAGCTAAGGCCTCAGCTTGCTTATGGAATTCAGCCCAAAATTGTGTCGGACCCATAATGCGCTGTGGCATTCTATGAGGTTCTTTTACGGTCAGTAAAATTCCATGCTGTAGCTCTTGAAAGATTTTGGACCTCCAGGCAGCAAGTGTATCTCCATAAAATGATTGTGTTTCGATAGCTTCCATTTTAATGTTTATGTATTAATCATTACATATAGAATATTAGATTTAAAGTAGATATACACTACCTACACTTGTGTCGTGAAAACTTCATGTATAAAATTTATCTTGGATATAATCAAGATATACTAATATTATAATAAAATAAAATAAATAAATTCAAAAACTGATTTGTAAGTACCATCCAGCATTTACATTATAAGGAATATAATTCAAACAAATAAATGAATATAAAAGTGCCTCGAGGTACATCAAATAACAGTTGTCATTTGAATAAATTAGTTTAAGTGTCTTCTACAAGTGCAAACAAGACAAATTCGCATGACAATCAGCGTAATAATAAAAATCCATTAAATATATACCAAAAATATATACATAAGTAGATAAAACAATAATTATGTGAGATCACAGGAGATACGTATAAATGACATTAAAAGAGTTACAACTTCATACTCTAATTGTAAGTTAGTAAAACTATATCGGATAAGATTATTAGACAGATTTCTTAAGAAATACTTCAGATTATTGATCACAATCAATCAGAAGAATATTCATTTACAAATAGAGTTGTAAAACTCTGTCCTCTAGAACAATCACAAGTGTTTACACTGGCTTAGATATTTGGAGCATGTAACGTTCTGCCGACTATATCGACATAAAGAACTGGGCCAATTTGTTAAGGTTTTTCCTTAAAAAATTCACAATTTGTCTCATAAGATCAAAGAGCTATTATAATTTCCAAACTTTTTTTTAGGTTGACAATTCACCGATGTAGGTATACATTGCGCAATCATATTTAGTACTCGTAGGTGGCGCTCACCTGAAACAGAAATGATATTCAGTATTTGAACTTTAATATTGGCAGTACTTGTTTTCAAGGAACGGTATTTGCGGCGTCTCTTCAGTTTTGAGCGGTCAATCCCTTTATGGAAATAACGAGTCAACAGGAGGAAAAAGAATAAGGTTAATAGTTTTCCATTATTCTACCTTATTCCAGCTAGGATATTCATCGTGAAAACTTTAAATACGGCTAATTGATATGAATGCTGATCAAGAATTACTTTTATAAATCGACACTGACGATTGCCATCGGATCCACCATCGTATAAGCTTGATCACCCATAAAGATTACGTGATAAAGTCGATTATTCAGAGAATAGAGGATAGAAACGATAGCCATGCTGACAAAAAGCTTGATATCAGCTCCAGCTGACTAATCAGATAAAATTCTTCGACGATTCGTAACGGTTCGTTCTTCCCTGAACTTGAATTAAAAAGTAATTATCCAAGAAAGTAGAAAAATCTATTAGTCTATACGCACAAGATAAATGATATCGTGGCTGATTTTTGTCTTTATGACATTTTAGATTTTCGATAATACTATAACGACAACGTTCGTATTGAATAAATTGTAAGAAAACAATTAAAATCGCCTGTCTTATATCATTTCATTTTGTTTTGTCTTGTGTAAAATATTGCGCTTTTCTTTTTCCCGGAAATTGCCAAATTATTATTCAGTAGGGTTAATCGCCATGCGTTTTGTTTCCGAAAGGACTGTACCTGGCGTTAGCCAATCAACGATGCGATTAGTCACGTGACTAAATTTAAAAATAGAACGGCGCCATGAAAATACATAACGACTATGGTAATTCTTGGTCATGTTTATTAGATTTTTGAGAAAATTCCATTTAACTATTATCGTTGCAGGGATCCGAAGTATAAACTAATAAATATATATATATTTTACATAATATGATTTTGTTCAGCAGGGCCTAAAGTATGGACGAACCAAAGAAGAGCAGGAACGTCTCGTGAGTAGAACTGAACATATTTGATATATACCTTCGTACATATATATATTTAATATAAAGAAAGACACTTGTTGCTCCTGCGCGAAGTCTTAGGCGCCTAGGAACTTACGCGTTGCGTTTAAGTTACGTTAGAAGAACTTTTCTGACGAGCAATCAGTCGTCTGCGCACCTCGGCAGCCGGATCCTCGTTTACTCGCGTCGAGCATCCTCTTCAAATTTTTCATAAAAGCACAATTATCATTTACAGATCATTCCTCTTTCGATAATACACGTGCTAACCCTTACTAAATAATTAAAACTCTTGACGAACGTTATCACAAGACAGACAATAAAAAATCTATCTCTTAAGCTCGAGAAAGATCTTGGTACAATTTTGAAAAAATTATTACTTATTTTTTATGTAGTACATTACATTACGTTAATGGCTTTACAAGCACAGTCCACATATATTTGATAGAATTAGTTAAGAAATTTGAATATTCATTTTTGCTTAGAGCGTTCAAGCCAACAATAATTTGAATTAATGTACGCTCTCCTCGCTTCAGGGCTTTTCTATATTAAAAGAAGAAACAAGAATTCGTAAAGTTCAATGTTTTTGCTAATAAATTTTGCAGTAGCTCGTTTGTTCAACTTCTATGAGACAACGGCTTGTCATATATTATATAAACAAACGAAGGCCTGATAGATAAGCCGTAGTGAAAAAAAAGTGGTGGGAAGGGACTTCATCTATGAGATCCGATAGTAGAGGGGACACATAGAATCGCCGATAGCGTATCAATCGTTTTGATACGAAATCGGTGATACACGATGTAGGAATATGCACGGATAAAATATTTTTCCGTCTCTTGCTCGTGTAAACTGAAATTGTGCCGTGCTTTCCACTTGGGCTTTTTTTCTTCTTCGACTCTCCTACCGGAAATAGATTTGCGGATTTCATGTCCGGTCGCGCGTTCCTTTCGTCAGTTTGAAAGACTCGATAATGCGGATAAGACGGTACCTTACGATTTTAAAATGCTCGCAATGTATTGTCTAAGACATTAGATATTTTTTTTGACATAACGACAGTGACAATCAAACAATTGTTGCGACGTGATAACAAGTGACTGTTGTATATACGTGGTTTTGAGGTTAAAATATTTTGTTATAAATCGAGTGCAGTGATGATTACTTTGTTTGATCTTAAACAAAAATTCTTCTTGCGCGTGACTTGAATAAATTTATTTTTTTCAGATAGTCCAGTGAGTGCTTGTATGTTTGTGGAACTAATTGTAAGGCACGAGATCTTCAATATTTTCATCATTGACCCAAGAGACGTAAAACAGTTTGAGAACAGAGGACACGTTGCTTGGATTAAAGTTACGTTCTCAAGGTATTGACTCAGATATGGTAATTAAATGACTAAAGAACTCACCAAAGAAGTGCGAACTAACAATAAGTCATACCAAAGTGCGCAAAATTGAAGAACAATTGTGTTCCAGATGTGTATAATAAATAAGACGGGAACCACGTTGTAAGAAAAAATTAATATTAAAAATGTTCTTAAAATCGGGAAGACGTAAGAGCCTCGTGTAACAGTTCTTAATGATTTAGGGATGCGAGTTACAAATTATAGTGATAAAAAAATTTCTTAATCAAAGTGTACTCGTGCCATTGTGTTCTTGTTTATTCGCAGAATAACAGTGAAAGACTCGCTGAAGTAAAAGGAATAGAGAAGAAAGGAAATACGAGGATAGACGTCGACGCTGGTTTTTCTACTGGTTGTACGATCGTAATGGCTGCTTTTATTTATGGGTATCAGCAGTAGTTAATATACTGCCTGATACTGGTGCAATATTCGCCGTGGATGGTGACCCTCTCGTGTCAAAGGCTTACACCCATGGGGGGTACTCGGTACCCCAGCGTACTGTTCCTGTGGTTGGTCCTGATTTATCCCACTTCGGTGGAACTGTCTTGTCGCGAGTCCAAGCTACATGCGGACTGTGGTTCTTTGTGCAACAAAAACAAACGCGGCGTTGTGTCCTGCGAGTTGCGCGCTGCTGTAATATTACCAGCTGATCCTAGATTTGAAATCGCCTTGCCAAAGGTCCGACCAGTCCTTGGTGAGTTTTGTCGGAGGACTTTTAGCTCATTAGGAACTTTTCTTATGTCATTTATTTCATGTAGTTTGTTTGTCTAATTTTCTTGAGTCAGAGCGCACGAAAGGTTGTATGGTTTTGAAAGAATTTTTTGGAAAAAAGTAATAACGTGCATGATGCGATTGGTTATTGAGCTTTAAGGTATCTTGGGGAAGTCGATACATTTGTAATATCAATATTTTATTGATCAAGTAATTAACTCTACGTATAATTTCGAAAAGACGTCTTTGTGATGTGTTTAATTTGAATGAAGTTATCTTTTAGACATCTTATTGATGACTTTTTGGTATATGCGTTGGCTGGATGGCGACAGCAAAAGTTATTGAACATTGCGATAAGACTAAACGGTGAAATCAGCAGAGTTATTTTAAGAATCACGATAAAATAGTCTTGTATCTGCATTTTGTTGATAAAATTTTCAAAAATGACAAAGCGATTGAGAGTTTGATAAGGGAGACTCCATTGCGTGTCTTACTCCTTTAATGTCACAGAAAGAAACACAATCATAATCTCACAAATTCAATCTTACGTATACGAACTCAAAATGGACCCTCGTGCCTTTTCTTTGTATAAAAACTAAGCTGAATACACTTTGTTTAATGATTTCTGACATACAAGATAAACAAATGTAAAACAATAACAAAGAGACTAGCCTTAAACAACGTTTAAATCTTCGTTATTAATATTCTCTATGATTGTATATCTTAATATTTGTATCGGTTTTGATTAATCTTGAGCTAAAAATACTTTGTTATCCGTCAATGTTTGTATAATATTATTTGAACAAGCTAATGATTGCAAAAGGGCCGTAAATTCTTCAAAGAAATATTTTCACCCTGGTAACACTGAGCAGAAAGTGTCCTGCGAATCGTCGTGTGACTCGTGAGATTAGTTAATCTTAAATTTTAAGGATAGCGATCCGTCTTTGACACGAACTTTATGTTTGCGCAGTAAATTTATCAAAGTCACGTGAATAATTTACGTTATGGTGGAATTATTTTTGTTACAGATCTGGCAGAGTACGAGGTACGTTCCAGAGGTCTGCTTCCGTCCTGGATGAACTTGACTTTTTTGCTACAGGATGATCAATGCGACGCGACTTTCGCACAGATTGGCGCTTTCGACAGTTATGCCGAATGCGTGCATTTGTTTTTGGGACCAGCTTGCGACTATTGCGTTGGTAAGTTTTAGCAATAGATTTATTACTTTTTCATTTGTTTTCGTGCTCACTGTGCCAGTCTTATCGTCTGATTTACATTTCGAATAGGTACCGGATGACGTATTTGGAAGAAGGACATTCGCTATTAATTGAAGTTGGTTGAAGATTATGCCTTTTCTCAAGTTCTTACATTTTTCGAGAACAAACAAACTTTTTGTTCGCGCTATACGATGAGAACGGATTTTTGGTAGGTCTACACGTTAAAGATACGTAGACTTGAATCGCGTGAATAAGTTTTAGCCGAGTTAAAAAATGATTTGCGAATTTCGGAGTTACCATGACATATCATAGTTATCCCTATAACGATTAGGTACGCTAGCTTGCAAAAGTTTATATCCAAATTCAATTTTATATTAAATGGCCCTTGGACCAAAGAGACTTTTGTACGCGAGTGTATCTGTATATAAATTACGTATAATTAGTCCCAGGTCTTGAGAAGCGTTCCTTCACCAGTATTACAGTCACAGTATAATTAAATAGAATTTACTTTCTTCCCTGAGAACTTTTGTTTTAATTAGTTGACATTTTGTGAATTCACGTTAAATGCAAAGTTAGTATTTTGTTAATATTTTTCCTTTCTTTTTGGACAGATCAGATAATCGACTAACTTGCCATAGTAATTCGTATAAGATTAATCTTTAAGTTATGTCATTCGGCTGTAACGAATGGTAATACAGATTTGGAGAAAAACAAAGGGAACATTGTTTGCCGTTCTCTGTGCGACTGAACGTTCAATCATCCATATACTTTTTGATTATTTCAAACGATTTCTGTAAGTCTTTTGTATTATTCTACTGTCAGGTATTTTCTTTGTCTCTCTGTCAGATTCAGAAACGGACGGCGTCCGTTCGTCCGTGACTTACCTGAGATAAAATAACATTTACCAGGGACTTATTGAATAATTTCATCCTGAAGTGTAATATACAATTTTCATAAACAATTTCAATTTTCATATACCTTACCTCGCGAGATACCTTGCGAGCAGAAAGGCCATACGAAATTTTCTCTATGGTGATAATGAACTTTGTAGGAAAATGTTGCCAGCTGGTACCTCAGTCAAACTAAGTTATCCCCTCGTAGTACGGTTCTAGAATCTCAAGGGTTCGCGACAAGGAAACCCCGAAGACCCTGGAAAGGTATCTAGAAATTCGCAAATGCCTTTTACGTAGCAACCAAACGCAAGCACCGTAGGAGTAAATTTCCATAGGGATCAAAAGAAGCTTGAGAATTTTTGTTGTCGCTGTTTTCCAATTTTGTACAAGCCATTCAGAGATTTCAATAAGTCAAATAATTTTTTGCTTTCGAGTAACATCTTTCCTCAAAGTCTCTTCACACTTTCATCCGTGACAAATGTATTACTTCTCTTCAATGTTTCTATTGGATATTTATAATCGTATTTGGAACATTTTTGTACTTGATGCGTTCTCAAAAGCACATTTGAAGTATGCAAAACGCGCAGAATTTTTGATCTTGTCGATCAACGAGCCGACTGAAAAAATATTAGGTTGGTGGAAGCTTTAAAGAATTTTTAGACTCAGGATTGTTTGACGTTGTATGAGAGAATTGTATCGGTCAGTAAATCTGTCTTTGTTTTTTGTTTTCAGCTGCTGTCGGTAGGGTGACGAAGTTTCTTGGCCCTCCGCTGATAACAACGGGCGGCTTCACCTTCGACTTCACCAAAAAGAAACGGGAATGCGCCGACGAATATTTTATGACAACGCGAATCGGCAGTTTGTCCTTTAAAGACATTTCTTACTTCGTCCTCGCGATCATGAACGAGTGAGTGCACGCTGTTGGAGATTACTTTTGTCTTTCATTCACTTTTGAAATATTTATAAGGATGATGGAGATTGTATTTTTGTTTCTGGAACCCGTGGCAGAGAAGTGCGGGCTGGGTCCATTGTCGAATTTATTTCCAAAGGCGCGTTCGAATAGCGATATCTCACATTCGACGATAAGACGCTAAGATAAAGCTAAGTCGGACCAGTTTTAGATATAAAGTCCATTCTTTGGCTCCGTTCTAGACTCGAGTGAGTGGATGATGCTATGAAAAAAAAATTAACTTTGCACAGATTTATAATCGGCGTTCATTCTTGTTCAGTGAAATTGCTCAGACTACAGGAGTTAAATAGTAATTTTATAACTCTAAATTGAAGTCACTTCATTTCCAAGTCAAGCCATTTCGTGCTGATCAGATTGGTGATTATAGACCTACGAAATTTGAGTCTATTTGGCCTGAACTTTTTGAATAACATTCAATAACAGTTTTAATATGGCGGACATTAAACGCGATATAAACTCGGGCTGGAAATAGTAAAAGCGTTTAATGATCTTGGATTTGGCTATTTTTATTTCAAGTTTCTCAACGATTTAGTTATTTTTATTTCGCTGCTCCCAGATATCAAAACTACAGTCTTAAGGAAGACTCGCTGGAGATAGACGTTGTTGGACTGGACTCTTAAATTCAATATGATCCCATCATACGTTTCTCAAAAGTTTATCAGTCGCAAGGCTTTATTTATAAATTCAACTTCAATTGGAGTCGTGTAATCGATAATTCTTCGCTTTCAATCTTTTATAAGGGAGAGTACGCAGCAAAACAATGTAGGTCATATATCATATAGTAATATTTACGTATGATTGATGCTTGTAAAGTGAGATCACGCAGCCTTTATCATTATCTTGTATACATATGTATCTTTGTATATGGTCTGGTATATCTAAAGAGATCAATGACTAATGGAGCAATGTTCTCCTGTTGTTGTTTGCGAAACAAAATTTTCTTTAAATCACCTTACAGTTACATAATTTGCATTTTCATATTCTCAGGTACAAATGGACCAGGCTGCATCTCCTGTACTCCAAGAACGGGCAGGCGCAAGTAGCTGGCAGACACACCTGCCAATTGATGATGAAGACGATGGTGGAATTTGTGCGTGAGCGACAGAATTTGACATTTAGCACATTCGACTTGGAAATGACAGCCACTAAGGATTTTCCTGAAGCCTTGAAGGATCGCGTGGGGAATTCGTATGGGAGTGAGTAGTATTTGACATTTAGTCCTCATATCGAGGAACAACACATGACAATTAAATCTATTAATTGGTGGCGACGACTTTGAATTTTTTTTCTCTATAAATTGAGTTCAATCGAGCGAGAGTGTTTTTTGGAATAGATAGAACGTACGTGTAAAACAGGATACACAGGTCAATGGCTGTTGTGAAGTTTTTTGGAAAATTAACTGACAGCTGTCAGAAAGCCAGTAAGTGTCCACTGCTAAGATTTTTCTCTGTTATTTTATTCTGTCACATTGGTACAGGTACTTGTTTCCTAAACCTGGGAATGGGCGCGCCTGCTTTCTATTCAGGGAGGAAAAACAAAATCCTAATTGTATTTATATCCGCAGATGGAGACCACGTTAAGTCGTAACGTGAATCATCATTTACCTTCTTCCTCTTCCATCTTACCTACATGGACCTCTGCCCTTTTACCTGGCTAAGAAAGAAGAAGGATAATGCAGTTGATTCATCTTCTGCCTTTCACGTCTGCTTGATCTCATCAAGTCGCACTCACCCAGCACACTGGAGTATGGTCAAAGGTCGTTTCCATGGAATTGAAAATTTTCGTGTCTTTTTTATACTCAAAATGGATCTCGTCGTTCATCTTTGCGCCTCAGTGTGAATTCGGCCTTATGGCACACCTGCTTTCATATTCGCAAGTCCTTGACCACTGTCTCTTTGCTGGAGCCAAAGAACATTCAATCTCGTGTCTACGAATTTTTCTCTTAGCCATATTTGACTCGACATCGAAAGACTTTCAGCAGATTAAACGACTGGCTAAGCTTTGTCCCGAGTACGTAGGCATTTCTTTTTATTATTTTTTCTTTCCATTCTTCTCTAAAGTCTGTTTCCTAAAGGGCGAAGAGACTTTTCGTGTTTTTCTGATATTCGCGAAGCACATTGCGTTATGTATTCTCATTCGGAAACTTTAATTCTTCATACCCTAACCTCTTATTCTGTAATTGACTTAATACTGGCACCAATCTGCCTTCGTTTCTTTCCACGCGTTTCGATATCTTCCTTAAGACTGGATTAATTCTCGTGGAATCTTTTTGAATTCCTAACGGATTCTTATTACATCGGGGAAATGATACATATATGTATCGTGCATCAACGGTATGAATTTTTGGGATAGAGGACAAGGTATTTATAGAAGAGATAAATCACTGATAATATTGATATTGAAAAAAATATTGTAAAAATTATTGTCGGCTAGCTTGGATCTACGATACAATTTTACGAGTGGTCGAACATTTCTGGAACTTATGATTAATGACAGTTATCAAGTAAATTATAATCATCCAAGAATGATTTACAAGTCGGTTTGATAAGAATCATCGGGGTTAATTCTAATCAGATGATAAGGACAACAACCTTCTCGACGAAATATTTTGACTTTACGTTTTATACGTAAAAACGTAGTTTACCATTTTATAGACGTCGAGTATCAACTGTTTTATGAAATTCATAAATATAATTCTTTCTCTCTCTCGCTTGCTGTCTCACAAATTCAGGATTTTTTACGTCACGTATCAGCCTGAATATATTCGAGGCGCAATATATAAAACAGCTGGAATCACAAAACGATGGCAGAACACGTAGACCGAAAAATACAAGGAAAAAAAGAAAAAGAAAGCCCGTCAAAGTCGAGAAGAGCTGCAGGGATAAAATGATTCGAGGCTTACGACGGAGCCACGCTAAAAATACTTTTGATAGAAGGAAACGATCAAACACTCTTAATATATAAACCATTTTGATGTAAACCCCATCAAACATCGCCATAGACGATAAGTTAATATAAACGCGGCCGAATAATAATTTATTACAAACCCTTTGGATAAATCCATCACCTATGGTCTCCTGGGTACTTCCTCGTAATGCAGATTTAAAGAGAACATTTTTTCTTCTAGTCCGGACACGAACCTGTCAGTTCGTCATGCTTACGTGTAATAATTTTTAAGAATATAATAAAAAAATATTACGCGTAAAACATTATGACGCGAGTGACGGCCAGCTGTCAGCATAAAATTGGAAACTGGATAATTGTATGCAAACCAAAAATTCTGATATATAAATAGCATCCATCAATATTAGGACGTGCAGCGGCACTCGTGTTATATTAAATTTATAATTTGAAATTCTCACAGGCATCAGACTGCATATGTCTCTCTACATGTGTATGTATATCCTGTATAAAAATTATGACTGATAAAACCGCAGGCGATTGATATATTGGCAGTAATTTTGAAAAGCAGCTTCGAGTGCGATTTATGCATTTCATCGACGCATACTGGGTGACTTAAAAAAATAATTTAATCGGCTGCGCCATGTTATGAATCAGTCACGCAGGGGTGTACTAAATCGCGTACAGGTCCCGTGTGCCCCGTGCACTACGTTATAGATATATACACAGTCTTTCCAAAACCGTTCAGCATAGTTACCTGCCTGAGTAACCCGAGGAAAATCAAATAATTTCGTGCTGGGAAATTGCGTCAGAACTTACACGACGATACACGAACTAATTTTCTTCTTAGCCGCGTTTCGCGCCTTCCTGCCTCTCCATCCATTTCGCTCGGAGACGGGCGAATAACTGTGGAAACGCCAATCTTGATTCTTCCCTGCTGTTGATTCTGTCGATCTAGACCGAAGATAACGAGACGCAGTGTTCCGTAGTATAACCGAATCGAAAATCCCGATGAGTTTGCTTGGCAAATGTTTGACAAATTTGAGTCTGAAATTTCGTATCTCTTGGGATCATTTATTTTCTTTTTTTTCCGTACAAAAAGATGAGACTGTCATGCAAATTTTTTATGGAAATTAATATATATACACTATTGTGATTTTTCGGGTCACAGGGCGATTTCTGATACCGATTCGATAACGTTCTCACTTTTTGATTCTCTTTGAGTTGACTCCGATCAGAAGCTCTCTGGTCGTACAGTTTGGTGACGTCCCGACGGATCGGCAGATCCGGATCAGATACCGACGCCCTGCTGGAAAGAGATAAAAGGCTGTAGGGGGGGGAGCTAGAATTTTGTTAAGGTTAAGGGCAGGGGGGACCCCCCCGATCCGGGGTTACGGATGCTGTACCCAGCTGTGACCTGGGAAAACGGCCCTGGAGAATCTTCAAGTCACGTACCTCGCCAAGGAACCCTCTCGATTTAGTTCAAAGGGACGACGTGAAATAAAGAATAAGAGTTACAGACTATGACCCTTACTCATACCTCTCTTTTAGGGTTAAGAGACGTCTATCAGTCTCTCTCTTGTTTTTTGTGTTTACCTACTAATAGACGTCTCGAAACGCTAAAAGAGAGGTATGAGTAAGGGCCTATAAGGATTTCGACCAATCAGAGTGACCAGTTCCCAAATTTGACTATTGTCAAAGTCAGTCTGTCTTGGGACACCGATCGGGGTGCCTCGAGCTGCCTCGCGCTCCTGGAATATTTCTTTGTAGTTTTTCTAGCCGCGTTTCCTATACGGTATAGAAAGTTCTCGCTTGTGAAGTTTTCGCGTTGCTCTGGCAATGTCTAGAAAATTCCGTAGATTTTCTGCCTGTGGGAGTGCAGTGTCGTGCTACAGTGCAGCGCCCACCCGAATGTCTCCTGGACGCAGTTGTTGACCTTCGCGGATCGGCTGGACCAGCAACGGTGAGGGCAACCGATTTATTAATTGGTGGAGGGATTTTCATTTTATAGATCGGATTCGCTCCGTCACGTTCTCGAACTATTACCGAATTTTTGAATAGTCAAATTTGGTTATTCGAATTGTACCGAACTTTGGAAAAAGTTTTAGCACTGTCGTCCATACTTTGACTACAGCGACGTGCTCCATATATTGACCGTAGTGATTGGCAGTTTGGCAATCGATTGATTGGTTCTCTCCATGATGTATTTTCGTCGTGGTTACGCTGTTCGTTCTCGTAGAAACCTCTTAAGGTACGACGATGTGGACTCGTGAGAAACTACCTTGCGCAGATTAGATGGAAAAAAAAACAGAACCACCCACGACAAGTTTGGCCAGACCGAAGATAACTTAGTGGAAGTATCGTTAGGTCAAATCCTTAATTCACGATGGATACTGATAAGAATTTTTGGAATTTTCATTCAAAATTAAATATCCCGATGGTTCGTTCTTTCATTGAGAAAAATGGGGGGTGGATGCAATATTTTTTGCAACTTCTCTCGATTTCATCAGAAATTTCTTCACTCCCTTTTGCAATTTATTACACATTTTTCTTTCAACTATACCTTCCTGGAAATATCTCCTGACGTTTTATATAACACGCGATATCGACCCCTCGGCTTTTATCAGGTTGGCACACTTGTTCCTTGTACAGACACTCATTGTTAATTATTATCGTGTGGTTTTACAATAAACCGAGATTTCTATCTCTACTACATACATAAGCAGACTACTTATATATTGTATTCGAAAAATTGTTTTTTTTCTGTGCAATTTTTATAAAAATATCTCCCCCTCGCCCCCTTTCCCCCAATCGTACATTTTTCCCAGATCAAGAACTTCCCCCGATTTACGTAAACATTCGGTTCTCAAATCCACAATAAAATTATTCCCAAGCTCAGCAGTAGTTTCCAATGGCAGTGACGTTTAACGATAAATTTTTTCAAAAAAAGCTCATTTATTGCTTTTCGCGAAGCTTTCGTTACGATTATGAAGCGAACGAGCCAATAAGTGCTCCGGAGCGCTTTCAAGTGTTCGCAAGCTGCGTCGCGGTGCTTATTCAATTAAGCTCAACCGATTCGAGGATCACAATCTGCTCCATATTGCTTTGCAAATTTCATATAATCCCTTAGTTCTGTTTGCTCCCCCTCCACTACCGCCTCTTATCACCCTTTCGACACTCACCACCGCCTACGGTGACCCCGTGTCAATTCATCACCCACTCCTCCCTTTTCTCGTTCTCGTGGTTCACGCATTTCATAGGTAGGGTATAGTATTTGGGTGACGAATTATGTAAAATTTTCCTCGGCGTAAGCTGACGCGGTTTTACGCATGCGCGACTTTCCGTTAATCTTTGGATCAAGTTTGTCTCGTGTGTGTATTCTGGGCATATTAATCATCTCGAGTGGACTGGTTGGAGTGAAGCTTTTGCTGTGTGCTCGGCCTTCTCTTCCCTTTATGAATAGACCCTTAGACATCGAGCCGTATGACGGAATTACTTTAATTCTGATCATGGGTCTAGGTGTTCGTAAATCCTTCGAATACATTTCACTTTGTCCTCGTATCCCTTTTCATGGCTGTTGTCGAGATTGGTTAAACGATTTCTGTCATTCTTTGTTCACTTGAAAGCTGTATGTTAGCTGATCAATCTTTGTTGTGCGATATGATTTGTCGAACTTTTTTTTTGTCTGTGTTTGTGCGTCTGCTTACTTTTTCATGTGGTTTATGATCTGTTTTTTCGTTTTTTTTGTCGATAAAGCTTCATTCTTGTTTTTAGTGTGTTGTTTACGGCGAAGAAGTTTTTGAGTGCGTCACTTACGCATTTTGGGGAAAACCATCGTGTATCATATTGCAGATATCGAGTATCGTTATCTGTGTATGAATCTGATTTATCGACGGAGTACGTACTGAGTTAAGTATTTTTAGGAAGTCCTCCGGTAAAGGAAACGTGTTATCTTATCAGCGCAGGTAGCGACGAGTGAGGGGGTTTGACAGTGTAAACTTTTTTAATGAAACGCAGAGGGAAATTCTCTGCATTCTAAGGTCTAGGGAACTTCGGTTGACGTTTATCACGTTTCCATCTTGAAATAATTTTCAGTGGGATTAATCAATCCACGTGCAAAGTTTGAGAGAACGTTTTGGTTTTCATCTCAAAGGTTGCACGTGATTGGTTGATTTTACTGAAGTCTTGCAAGACGGATACGTAGGCAAATTTTTATTCTCGTTGAATCTGCATTATCGGCCGTGGTAAACTCGCTCTCTGCTGTATCTTGTTAGGCGATTACTCCGAAGATAAGTAGATCAGGCCGCTCGTCGGCAAATGCTTGGTCGGTAATAATATCTACGGTGAAATGTGTGACTTATGCTTTTTTTTTCGTTCTATCTTCGTTCTCTGGCGAAGATAAATCAGCGAATTGATCTTTCCTGTTGAATTGCCGAATACTGGCTAGAGGGCTGATAAAAGTTTTCGATAGTTTACAAAATTGACGCGGCGGCGCTACGAACGTCGCTATAGCGTTACGGTATTAATTTTTGTTTAACAAAAGCAACGATTTTCGAGTGAAAACGACGAATTTACGATTTTTTCAAATTTCAGTCTTTTGTACGTATTTTATGAAGTCAATTTCTTCTTTACGATTTCTTTGGCTCGGACCGTTCGACAGAAATGCATATGTAAATCAATATTCTTGATCCCTGACAATCTAACTGACTGCAGCGAGCCTGAAAGTTCTCGAAGGTTTTAGACTTTCTTCCTTCGCTGCCCTCACACTTGAACCCTTTCCTCGTTTAATCTTCAAATGAATTCTTCTCGTTCAATTAATTTTAACTCAGAGTCATACAGCTGGGTCTAATTAGGCGTTCTGCCGCACGCAGTACAGTAGACTCGAGTTAAACTTTTTTTGCTTCAGGACGGGCAGCAGTGAAATAAAAATTGGTTCTCAAGATATAAAAGTAACACGCAGCGCTTTGACCGAGAGACAAATGGAGATAGGCGTGTTACCGCGTATCAAGAATAACTAATTGACTCTGGACTGTTCCAAACGAGAGAAATCGAAGCTGTAATGTGGTATCTTTTTTGAGACCATTTTTTTTGCTTCCACCTTGTCTATCAAATATTTTTCACTTTTGTTTCCCAACACGTGCATCGTCACTATGCAAATGCATTTCTGTCTGTATTTGCAATTTAAACTTTGGCAAGTGACTTCGTGACAGATGGCTGACTTTTTTTATAACTTTTTTTTTCTTCTCACGATCAATTATAATTATACACCGAAACCACTTCCCACTTGACTCTGAATTTTTTAACCTTCGATCCATTTTTTGTTTTGCCCTCAAGCTCCTTAGTGCGCTACGTTAATAAGTCTTAACCGATGAGCCGCGATTGACTATATAAGATACGAACTCATAACCATCCATGACTATTTGGCTATTCAACTACTCGTTCCCACATCTACATGTCTGCTCAGCTACTCAACCATTCGAGTACTCGACTACTCAACTATACTTGAATACTTAACTGTCCGAGTGAGTTACTCGGCACCTTTCGAATTTTCAAGAGTGGTTCGTTATTAGCGCTAGGCACCAGTAAGTGTCGAAGAGTCAATATTTTTGAAAAAAAAGACATCTTTTTTCTTGTCAATTCATACAGCGAGACTCGAAATAATTATTTTGAATTTTCGACAAATTTTCAAGTACCATCTACGCCTGCAGTGATTCGCATAATTTTCAATCCTAAATTATACAATTAACTTTGCACTGAATATACGCATTCTTAGCGAAATTGCAATGGAATATTTTTATGCAATTCATTCAATTCCAATATGTTATACCGAACCTGTGCTGCTTTCAAGATCGAACCAACAAATTAGCCGCAGCCACAATCGAATCAGCGCAGCACGTACGTTAGTGGCTTGTGTGCCGAATCGCATGAAATTACGTATATTCAGGTAACGCGCGCTGCTACGGTAGATCTTGGTTAATGAAAATCATGAAAGAGTCATCGAAGGATATTATCATTCTGTGAAGTCAAAATTGAGATGGACAAAAATGAGATTAGACCCAAAAGTAAAGCAAAGGACGATATCAATAAAAAAAATAACTTCCGTCATCCAAGAAAAATGCCCAAGTCCTTAAACTGCCCAACGATTCAAAGTTGTAGCGAATTTCCATACAGTTAAATCGTTTTTAAAACAATTTCGTGTTACTGCAAATTGAAGTACGAGCTTGAAAAAAAAAGAATTCGACAAAAATTGTTTAGCAAAACTTTTTTTTATCACTCAATAGAGCTGTCATTACCGTCATTAAAATCAGTCGAACAGTAGTTGCCGCTTATCTTGTCCGAATTTGTCAATCGGAACATATCGACCTTGACGCCGGTAGCACTTGCCTGACCACGCCATTAAATCTGGGATCGATCGGTTATTATTAATAGATAAGCCTAAAGAATTATCTATAGAACGGGTACCGTTACAACCAGTTTGAACGAGGAACAAGATAGAGGCCGGCAAACCTGAAGGAAAACGCAGTCCCCCATTAAGTCGCGCAAAGATAAGCTAAAATAGCGCTGGTAAAATCTCGGGATATCTCGGTCAGCGTCGAAAAGCTCGTCCAGATGATACCGAACGATTGGCAATTTCTCGATGCCGCTATCGGGAATCTCCATAGGTTAGTGAATGAAGGGCTCTTCAGTGTGAATGACCGAGGAGCCAGCTGTTGTATGCGTAAGAACGTATCCAACGTATCCTACACGGCGACTGGCGTTTCTCGTATCATCGCCGTCAAGTCCGTCCGTAAGGTTAGAACTTTTTGAGTCGTGAGAGGTTGCAGGCGCATGCGCAAAGACGTCGCGTCGCCGTAGGATCAGGAAGGAGAGAACGCATGGCAGCGACATCGCTAGGTGTAGGTTTTGTAGTAGACCGGTCGTACAGACTGTGAATATTCGGTTTGAGGATGTGTGTATCGTCTGTACGGTCCGGGGGTGAGAGAGTGTGCGGCGGCGGGTGGATGGGAGCGGGGTGGAGAGGGGTCGGTGAAATGTCTGGGGTAGGAGAAGAGACGGTGGAGTGATCGGCGTCTCGGGGCGAACCGGACTACGCGATTCTTCCCGCTCAGTTTCAATCGTGCGCTCGAACGAGACGAGAGAGCGACAACGAATGACAACCGGCGACAACGAGGATCTTGGGAACATTATGAATGTTAGGATCGTCTTTTTGTAGATTTCTTTGTCTTTTCTCAGGGTCATCGACACTTTTAACTGTTGTCGTTGTTGCTCGTTGACCTGGTTGTTTTTGTTGTTGTTGTTGTTGTTGACCCAGTTCAGTGCGACGAGAGACAGTTCTTGTCATACAAATGATTGCTGGTGACAGTGAGTGTTGGATATTGTTTTTGTTTTTTTTTTGTTGGTTTCTGTAGTCACTGACAGCTACGACGGGATTGTTTTGTTCTGCCTCGTTACGTTGGTGGTGTAAGTTTTGTTGAGTGCGTGTGGTTTATTCGACTTGGAAAATTGAGTCAAGTTTGTTTGTGACTTTCGGTGCGTTCGGTGGTTGTTGACCGTTGGTGAGAATTTAATCGATTGTTGTTTCGTGGCCAGGTGATAACTACGGTGTAATTTAAGACTGTCGATTGTGTTTTGTTAGGGAATTATAATAATACATGGGAGTTTGAATTATAATGAACGTTGTAGCGTGTGTTGTCAAAGCGACGGAGGACCATGCGAATTATTTTTTTTTTTCGAGGATTCACGTTACCGGCTGCGTCTTACGTTTCCTTTTTCATCCCTTGGACCGTGTTTTTTTTTATTTTCACCAAAAATCTTTATCCTTGCCAGTATTCTTTTTCATTGTTTCATCCGAATATATTGGCGTAACGATTGACGCTGATTTTCTTGTCAGGCGAATACAACTCCTCGGGAAATTGATGAGGAATAACGAGATTCGTTTATGGAAACGTATTTGAAATTTAATTGGTATTCGTTGCTTAAACGTTGCTCTTTTTCGGGTGGGGTCGAGTCATGAAATTAGGACAAGGGGTGGGAGGGCAAGAGTCTTACAATTAGTTATGACAAAAAGATGGATAAGGACTTAACTAGGTTTAGGACGATGTTATGGTTTATCCGGAATAAAATTATTATCCTTGCCACAGTCGTTAACTGTTGAAGTGTTATCTCTATTTCTCTCGGTGAACATTGTCATTGCTAGTATAATCCTTGTTTGAACGTATTTCTTGCCTCGTTTCAGCATATGCGTTTTGTCTCGTGGTTAAAAAAAAATACCGCACTGGAACGAGCGTAAAAGAAATATTTAATCTTTTAGCGACTGTTTCCTCGCCACCCGAGCGTCAAGTACCTTTTTTTTTTTTTTTTTTTTCAAGAATTTGCCGAGAACTTATTTACCCGAAATAATCTAATTTCGGTATAAGAAAAAATTAAAAAATGTCATTTGACATTGTTTTTGCAATTATTCATGTTTTTTCCTCGCGTCAAGCTTATATTTTTCTGTCGTGACGGTTGGCATTTTTCTATGTGCTTCTTCTCATACTAATTCCTGATCGTTGGAATCGCACCGACAGATATTGCGAAATCATATAAAGCTGGACTTTCAGAAACTGTCGTTTACTCAAAATTTTATTTTTCCTTCAATTCCGCCCGCGTACTATTTGGCTTTGTCTTCTCTTCCCTAGGCATCCTCCAGAACTGTCACTATTTGTATTTTGTCGGAATTTAATTTTCTGTCAACATTTTTCTACAGTCTAAATTGTCCCAGATGGTAGTGTCAGTACGTGACCGTGGTAGGGGCAGGTGCGTTAACATTTATTAAACTTAATTATGAAATTATATATTTTTCTATCGCAAAATAGTTTTGTGACGCCAGTCAAGGTAGTAGCGCGCATTGTGAAATTTTCAGTTGAAAGGAAAACTAATAAATTATTTACACCAATGAAAATCGGTATCCAAATGACGCCAGCATCACAATTACCCCAGTTGACCTGACGGCTCTTTTTTATCCCAAATACAGTGCGATATCAGATTGTGATATAGGATACCATTAAGACCGAATACAGACTGAAGTCGTGAACTGGTCCATAAACATCTGGAATTGCAGCGTCAATTAAATACGTAATACCAGCAACTTCGGATTCGCCGCATAAAACTTTTCTCGAGGCATTTTGATGCCTTTCCCAGAAATTGACGTTATCCGCGGAGTTATCAATATATTGACAGAAAGAATTTTTTAGACACTTTTTTTATATTCCCTTCCCGATAACAAGCCGTCGCGAAAGTTGTTGGTATAAAAGTTCAAAAAAAAAAAAAAGTAAAGTATTATCGTAATCCGTCAAAGCCTGAAGCAAAAGCTGGTGAAATAATTTTTTTTTTCTGTGACATCCGATTCACCTGATATCGAACGAGCTATGTACACATATTCATGGGGAAATAAATGCAGGAATTTTCGTGATCCGTATCGTGAAAAACAATACGTATGAGCAAGTAAACTGAAAATCGAGCTTCTCTCGACTATGGACTAATTAATGGCGAAGGGTTGAGAAAGAAAAAATTTTAATTCCCATGGACTTGTATGCTTGATGAAAAAAAAAAGAAAAATTTAAAACTCAGAGATACACGTAGCAAATGAAATTAGGCCAAAAACCTAAAGAGAAATAAGAGCAGACACAGGAGTAACGCGAGCTGAAGACGAAGGGACGGCAGTAGAGTCAACGCCCGTGTTCGCGGGTAGCAAGAATCTTAATTACGACATATTTGTCGACAGCGCGTGATATTATTTTGACTTGCTATATTCCGAGCGACACTCCGAGTCCTCTTGGGCTTGGCAATCCTGACAGATATCTGAGCTGTTATTTCGAAAATTCTATGTGAACGGACAAAATTGAGTTCTTTTTTATTTGGTTGATACCACTGAAGCGTTAAGCAAAATTTCGCATCGTCACTCATAACACGAGGCTTTCGTCGCGTTTTCAAAAGAGAGCTGAAAAGTTTGACGGTCGATCGACAGGAGTCAGTTTGGAATTGCGTGCACTGATTTTTTACGGCTAAGAAAAAAATGACGAGCCAACGACGTGCAGATTTTCAAATTTTACAAAGATTCGATTAACTGGCCGAAAGTGACAAGTAAATTTAATTATTTTAATTATTATCGATATAATCGATTAAAAAATTAATGACTTCGGGCCAATGAATTATAATCATCCAGCGTAGTTGCGTCATTGTACTGACGGAAGATCGTTAATTTTTGTTATTAATCCAGTTCGCGGATCACCAACCTATCTTTATACGTGGACTGTGTGGTGTAAGCGTTTCTGGTGGCGTCGCGACGCTCGATAGATTTGTGAAATCCTGTTACGTTATACTTTGACGCCTGTTACATTTAATACCTTTGTGGCTTAGGTTGCGCCGCATTACGTTTTCGT
The DNA here is from genome assembly GCA_030142655.1 of Trachelus tabidus. Taxonomy (NCBI): domain Eukaryota; kingdom Metazoa; phylum Arthropoda; class Insecta; order Hymenoptera; family Cephidae; genus Trachelus; species Trachelus tabidus. The sequence goes on from JARQTI010000506.1 coordinate 611,033, forward strand.
TGGACGACCTTAGCCTCGGGCTACATTACGACATAACCTGTCTTTTTCCGTTTGCTATTTATAGCCCGGATCATTGTTCCGTACTAGACGTATAATACGTGACTGTATCCTTTTGGTTTGCGATTAAAAGTCGCGATAGAAATCGTGTGAGTTTTGCCTATCGACTTACCTATTTTATCGAGTCATCGATTGAAAAGGGACTGCAGTGTTTTTCGTCACGTCCGTCGCGCGATAATTCCGCTACGTGGCGCTGCCGTAGTCGTGATCGCCCGACACTCCGAAATTTCCTCAAAAACGCTGTAGGCATTACGCGTCTCATTTTATTGCACGTTGATAAACGGATACCGGTGACACTGGCAGCAAATTTCAGGAACTGATAGGAAACTCACGATTCGTCGTGATAGGAACATTTTTTTGAGGTTAGGTTCGTCCGGTTTGTCATTTTGAAAGATGATATCGTGAAATTTAATTTAACGTTAGAATAACGTTTTTTTTTTATTTTTAAACGCAGGGGGGTAACAGGGGTGATTCACTCTGTCGATACTTTACCAAGTCCTATAGATCGCGTAACGCGATACATTTTTTTTTATTAATGATCCTGAATGTTATTGAATGGCGGTGGCCGTATAAAAAATGGATAACCATTTGAAACAAGTGTCTTGATCAGTCAGTCTTTTACAATGGCGTCCTTAATTTCAATCTATCATACCGGTCATTAGTGGCATAGGTACACTCCCAGATCTGTCATCGTAAAATTAAACGTAGGAACAGCGTGGGAATTAATAATCTTGACACACTTTGGTTTCAATGAAATTTTAGAAAAGACAGGAATTGATAAAGATTAAAAAAAAGTAAAAGAAAAATACAAATAAGAAGGTAAAGGCAATAAGGATTCCGAACGCAGTGACAAATTGTTTCGATGCTTGGAATTTCCAATGTAAAAGAGGACAAATGGAAGTTTGGTACTGGAAACAACATGGCGATGGACAGGGGGAGGAGAAACGATGAAATTGGCATCTTGCAAGAGATTGATGCTGGAAGATAATGAAAGTACGGAGAGGGAGGATAAAGAAAAAAAAACAAGAAATCAAAAAGTAGGAAGGGGGACGTAAAAAATGTTGATATTAAATTTTATTATCGGATATTTGTGTAATAATAACATTGGCATTTTTTTCATTTTTGAATTAGATCATTTCGGCGACTACGTATCGATGGAAAAGAGACTGCCGAAGGAGGATGAGGGATTAACGTTGTTATATACCTATAGTTTATTCTTGATAACGTAATATCAATTATTGCCAATGATTGCTCCTACCGGTCAATTCGTATTCGAATTAGTCTCGCGAAACCGCCTTAGTTAATTTCACAACTGTGAGCTAATAAAGCACACGGAAATCGCGGAGTAGTCGGGTGAAACATTTTTGACTAATTATTATTATTGATAATAATGTACTTGAACTGTCAGAGTCGATAAGATTATTCTACTCTTGAATGCAGCACCCTGTAACCTCGGTAGACTCACCCTGACACTGGGGACTTATCGTTTCGCTTTTCTGCCACCGCGCGGCGCTCCTGTTTGTTCGTAGGAATTTCTTATGGCCGATTCTAACGCGTACACGATTATTCTGGAAGATCGAGGTTTGTTGCTCTTAGTAATTTTCCGGGGGGAATGAAAAACGAAGGAGTGAACTGGGGAGAGGGAATGAGAGGAGGAGGGAGAGAAATAACAGGGAGAATTCACATCGAATATATATTCTTTGATGATTTTATCGGCTTTTCAAATTATCCCGTTAACTTTTCACTTTGAGGAAGATTGCTCTATGCTAATTTCTCGACGGGAATTGCGAAGGTTATCAGCACTCTGGGAATTGGTATGCAACTGCTGTATCTGCGTTTAATGACAATTTGTCAGCTTCTTGTCTTCGTCTGTAATATTGAGGTTAGATTTTGCGATTTTATCTTCCAATAATTTTTGTGTAACGCGTGTATATATATATATACATATCTGGGAGTTGACGAGATTCAATCTATCAAGCGAAGTTAGCTCCATCTATGATTTATATGTCAGAACCAAACTTCACGTACTTTTCTTCCAAGCTGAATACTAATAATATACCTTGTAGGAAGAATAATATACTTGTTTTCTTTTTTGTATACGAAGACATATTTCTCGGCGTGTATCGATCCAGCCGCTTTTAATAATTGTATTCAATTCTCGCGCAGCCTTTTAGGCAAACTTGAATAACGTATAGATTACGCATAGGCACGATTATTCAAAGGGAAGCGAAACGCGGGAACATTTGAATGGTTATATTCCAACGACAGATGGTTGCAGAGTGATTGATGTATCTGGTGTGAAATTAGTAACGTCATATAAAAGAAGACTTTATCGATAAGTTCTTCAGATACTGCCTACCATCACGTGTCCTCTTAATTCATCGCGACGAAGCTCTCTCGAATACAAAACAAACTTTCCTTTCTCCTTTTTCTTATCGTATGGCTTTTTTTGGCTCGTCTTTTTATCATTCCTTTCTTCGTCGGTAGTGAAGTCGGGAGCTGCCCTGGGCGGGGAGAAAAGAGGAAGGGGCGAAGACAGACGACGACAAGCTTCATGAAAATTAACATTTAAACGAGAGCGACGGGGAATATGGTGCTTTTTGAAAGACGAAAAAACGAATTTTTTTAGTCGCCTTTTTTTACGTTTTGAAAATTGCGGTATTTATAAATCTGTAGTTATCTACGGAAATAACTTTTGACAGTTAAACGCTTAAATTGAGTTTTAACGCGAACGGACTCGGCTGTCAGTATTGCCAACTGGCGAAACTGGTTACTAATTGTTGTTATTAGTTTTTTTTTGTTTCTTTTGCTCTTCGTTTAGTTCGCTTACGGATTAATCAGGGCTACCACTACCCGAGTTCGATAAATAGATTTTTGGCTTCACGGTGCGAACCTGAGGAAACCTAACCTATAACTTAACGGAGCTGGTAGCACTGTCAATAATTGATGTTTCTACTTTTTTTTTTATTGGGTTACATCACCTTGTACAGTTATATCGATACCACTCGGTATCGATACTCATGGCTATAACCTGTAAGACGAGTGATCGGTACGATCTACACATCCGGGACGACCAACGCAACAAACGAATCTGTTCGATCGCGGCATTGGCCAATTTCATTGGAATATTTTTTTGTATTATCAATTTTTTTTTAAATAATTTTTGTAGCCTATTCAGTAGGAAAAAAATGGTGCTGGACTTTTAAAACCAGAGACGTTTCGAATTGTGTAGCAGTAATTATTTTAATACACAAATTTGAATTTCCAAAATTCAACTGGAGGGGAATTGGGAAATTTTTATATAATGAAACGAACAATGCAGATTCGAGCTCGAATGTTCGGACGGTTCCTCGACTGATTGTTGAGGGAATATCTAAAAATGTGACAATGGCTACAGCAATCGACACGTCGGACCACAGTGAAGCACGGCGCGAAGTATTGAAGCATTAACAATGGTGACGTGGACTATGAAGATATAACGCGAAATCATGACGGTCATGTATTTCGCGAGTGTTTTGGTGATCGTGTGGTTCGCCATGGGCAGTGCCGTAGAGACAGTAATTCTTAAGGGTTCACCAGAGGGCACCGAGCTCGCAGGTGTAGTCAGACTTGCCGTTATTGCACCGGGTGATCCGCACCACGAGCAAGGGCTGCCGAGAGTACTGCCTGCGGTCAGTTTAGCCGTCAGGGCCGTAAGCTCACCCCGGGGCCCCTTGCCAGGATGGACCATCAAGGTGGATCATCGAGACTCGCAATGTTCCAGTACTTATGGGCCCCTTGCTGCCTTTGAATTCTACATCAATCGTACCGCAGGTTATATTTTTCGTAAAAAAGCAAAGAGTTACGACAATGCAAAAAAAGGAAAGATGCGCCGTAGATATTTTGGAACTTTCCAAAAGTGAAATATTAAATATTTTGAAAATTTGTATATATTTTTTTTTTGGAATATTTTACACAATTTTATATTTAACGCTTCATTTTCCTTTTTTTTTTCACGATTCCGATGGCTTCGGTCAATTTTGATTGGAGGCTTTTAGTGCACAAGAGCTTTGAGCAACAAAGTGCTTTTAGCATGTAAAAAAAGCTCGCGGCGCTATCATCTCGAGTTTGGCCGTTTCGCGAAAAAGCTCACAGGAGTTTCCGAACGTAAAGATAAGCCGGCTGGCTCGTTAAAGCTTCGTAATCCCCGAAGCCCCGAAGCTCGCTCAACGTCTCGATCGTTTGATCGATCGATTTAAAAAATCGAACGATTAGACCTGCGATTCATTTCTTGCAATTAACAGAAACTTTTATGGTACAGTATATGTACACTGCCTATATGTCCAGCAATGCCTACGAATCTCCAATCAAAAAGTTATCGGTGCACGTTCGATCGATACTTGCGTGCAACGAAATTTTCAAAATACAAATTTCCTTTTTGGTTAATTAATTGAAAAAAGGTGTACACTCGAAATATTAATTATCATAATTATACACACTGATAATGAAATACTGGATTAGACTTGGTCGGAGGTATGCAATCAATTTTTTTTCAATTTTTAACAATTTCCTGTACAGCACCAACGTACAAGGCAATCTCACGGAAGGTATTATCGCCTTGTGTATTTTCAAAATATTAAATAGGAATACACGCACTCGCTCAAAAGGAATTTTTTTTAGGAAATTGCGTTATACAAATTTTGCCCAGAGGGCCCAAATTTCCTTCGAGGGTGGGCAAGCTGTAAAAAACTTTTTTAATATCTCTGATTACATATACATATACATATATATATATAATAATTTGAATATACTTAACAATTAATATAAATTCACGTGAAAATCAGAAAATTTCTTAACGAAAAATGTTAATTTGAAAATATAGTAAATTAATACTGATACATTATAAAGAGGGGAGAGACCCATTATTGCTCGCTAGTTCACCATCTGCCGTTATGGTTTGTTTCTCCTGGCAGATTGGACGTTATCACAGTAGCGATAAAAAAAATATCCGTCCCACGGCCTAATTGTGTGATAATCGTCAACCGGCTTTACCCCTATTACGTGGAAAGTAGCTGAACCTTGTGAAATTGCTCAATAAAGTGCAAGCACACCGAAACAATACAGCAGATCAAGATATCGTTTCCATGTTAAAGTCCATGGATCGTTTCCAGATAATAATCGTGATCGATCGGATTAAAAAGAAAGAGCTTGGAAATAAATGCGATAAAATTTTAGTGTGCGATAATGAAAAAAAAAAAAAGAAATCTGTACATCGTTATCACACGAATTGACGTGCATAGGTACGAGGAAAAAATTTTGATAATAATTCTTGATTGGCAGGGATCAATTAATCCGTGGCTGTTAGACAGCTTGATTTTAATTCTACTCGTAATTCCTAGAGAGAGAGAGAGAGAGAGAGAGTCGGTTACGCATTTCACTATGTATAAGGCCATAGAAATATTAGTCTGTCGGTAATAATAGAATTAGCGTCGACTTATAATTTAACTGAGTTTCGCTCTGTCTCGAATTCCACGAGTTAGTAATGTTATCAAGATGGCAAACCTGCCTCTTAGTGGTGTTGTCTTTTGACGTGATTAAAATAAACATATACATATACTGACGTCCTGAAAGCTCCTTGCACATATATAATTAATTATTCCGTGAAAGATACGAGGAATCATAAGATAAGAAAAAGCGGTAGTTTTTTTTTTCTTTAAATATTATCAAAGCTCTCGTTTATCGGAATGACGTAATCGTTTTTAAAATAAATTATCGTGCGGTCGAAAAATTATTCTTTGTGTATCTACAATTTTCGTGTATCTCGTACACACGTAATAGCCAATGAATGCAAGTGTCATAGGGGTTATTGCGCTGGATGCGTCAAGTGGGGTATAAAAATGCAGTGAATAAGTTGAATCGTTAATTGGGGCGAATTAATAGGCGGTGGCGGACAGCCGGAATCGTCGTAATTGCTGTTCATGAGCCGGGGGCCACGCATTTCGGTGTGATCGCCCTCTCTTAGAGATACTCCTATTTCCATTGGGCTTACGTCATCCGTCGACCGCAGCTGCCGGGAGTCGACGATATCGTCGACGGGCTCGTCGCGTTTGCCGACGATCGTCGCTCGTCGCTGCACAAAAGGGCCCAGACTTTGTGCACTCGACTAACTGCCTTAATACTGGGTAATTGTAGTACGGACTATTCTCATCAGTTGGCGCTGTAACCCCGTCTGGGTTAATTAGTTGGGCTTTATTATTGGTACGGCACTGGTAGCCCATTAGAATTATTTGCTTTTCACAGGCTCCTTTTGACTTTTACGAGGAGTGGGAGAATGAAATTTCGTGATACAATATTGTAGCGGCTACGAATATACTCGGAAAACTTGTACAACATTATTGTTTGTTCGCAACAAAACCGGAAGCGGAGCAACGTTCAGTTTTATTGTTTTTGACGTTTTCAGTTGTTTTTGTTGTTGTACGGCTTGTTCGTTTTCATTGTTAACGTATGAACGTCCGTTTCTCATATTCACGGAGACTTTGCTCCAAGAGACGAGAAGGAAAGAGGCGAGGACAAGGAAAGAAGAAGAAAAAAAAAATAAAAAAATGTAAACCAGTAATAATTTAGTCGCTTTGCGGAATCCACTTAGTCGGAATTCCAAATAGGAATTAACGTCTGCTCGTTGCTCCGGGAGACTTTAAGTTCCGAGAATTTTAACAAAAATTTCCAAAAAGTAGTTGACAGCATCGAAGGAACAAAAATTTTGTTTCCTCCCACTTGGCTCCTCTTGCACAATGTTTGTCTACCTTGCATCTGATTCCCATTGACCGCAGACACTTACGAAAGCAACGCGAATCTTGAACCATGCATACAGTGTGTCGTGTAATTTTGCAAAAATCCATTAACTCCGGATGCGTTACGCCTAAGTGCTGCTGCATAAAATATCAAAAATGCACAAAAACTGCAAAAAGCCATTCGCTAAGCTTTATGCGGTTTCTGGTGCATTAGGTTGCATCACTTTTGCATCCTTACTATGTACGGCAGTCGTGCACGTTTACCTTATCGAGATGAAATTTTAAGAGCTCCTGTCACTTTCGCCGTTATTTATCCACGTCTAACCGACTTCATTCTCCCGAGCGCACAATTTTTCTTATGCAGTTTCGCATTTCGCGGAAACACTGCGAACTCGCCAATTTGCAAGGCGACACTCTGGGATAAATGCCATGGAATTTTGGGAACTAAGCGAACCTGGCAGGGTAGAATCGAATCGCGTTTTGAAAATTAATATATTTGTGCCAGACTCACATAGGTAATTTTGGGCAATGCGGCAACGACCGAGTTATCATTTTTGCAACGATGGATGTTATCAATTGATAATGATATTCGTAACATTAAATTAAGATGGTTTTGATGAATGTTTTATTATACGTGAATAATAATGTATATTAGGTATATGATTTTATCTCTATTATTATTATTATCGTCATCATTGTCTTTTCTCTCTGTTTTACAACCTCGCATTCTATTTTCACTCGTGACACGGTACCGTATCAATTTTACGAGCCGATATTCCCGGTAAAATATTATTTTTAAAAAAAGCTCACGCTCCTCGCGCCGTTTCTCGCCTTGGGAAACGAGAAAACGGTCGAAAGAAGAATGGCTAAGTAAGAGCGAGATAGAGAAGATATATAATGTGCATGTAGATATATGTATACTGTACCTTGCACAGTACTGTATCTTAGGTGGGAGAAAGTTGGACGGAAAAGAGAGGGACGCCATAAGATTTCATTGAGGAGAAAAGAAAAAAAAAAGGTACGAGAGGATATGAGAAGCAGGGTAGTGAAATGTAGAAAATAATTTCAGTTGCCACGTTGAATTAAATTTTTGTATTATATAATTAAAAATAAATTATTATTTTTTCATTAACTCCATAACGAAGATTCGTCTGTATGATTAACCGAAACTCGCGGTAATTGCTTGTTGATTAAAGTCATCATTAAAGTTCAGATTGGCCTGATGATATTTTCCGTGTGAATTAAATAAGGTCAAATTACAAACGAATAAAAGAGGGGAAACTCGAGGTCGGTGGGAAAAGCACGAAGATTCACGAACATTGCCGAACGTACTTCGGACTTCGTATCGTTGATTTTCTTTTTTAATTCTTCCTTTCTATCTACATACTCAGCAGTCCCCATCGACTGTATACATGGGAGCTTTTATTCTTTGGGGAATAGAAAAACACGTGCGAAAGCTTCGTCGGACTTGAAAGCTCGGCTAAGTCGAAAAGTTGCGGCGGTTCGGAAAAAAATTAATTCGCGTGAAAAGATCCGACTGGATCAATCGGGTGTGGCTGTAAGAAAAGAAAAAGGCAAAAAAATTCTCAAAGAAAAATACCAACCTTTATTCGATTAAAGAGTAGACGCTGCGAGCAAAAGATAATAGGAATATTATTGTCTTCTAATAAGACTGTACCGAGATAATTAATGCGCCAACTTCAGAAGGCTTACTCGATATTGAATTTCCCGCCGGGAACTTAAAAGCTTCTTCGGTGCCGGAATTTCTAAGAGCCGCCCGAACGATTCCGCGCTGTTTTCCATATGATTTTTTTTATTCGTTCCTTATGCCGCGTTTACACGCGAGGCCATGCCCGCACGCAACTCGCGACCAGATTGATCCATCTGGTAGTAATTATCGCTCGCCGTTCGTACTTAATCAATTATAGTCCTAGTCGACCCAGTTCCTTCAGCACGCAACTTTGAGATTACGCTGGTAAAATATTATTCGAGTGGTTGAATTTCCTTATAAAATTTCTAAACAATATACATATACAAATCTAATAAAAAATTCATCTCAAACGGCACCTTTCGCCTTTACCGCATTCGTAAGTAATTTTTCCGCGCGTCATTTCACATTTCTTCGCCGTTTTTTATCCCGCGGCTATTCGAGCGAGCCAGGTGGCGCCACTCGCGGCGAACCTCGGAAGCTGATAGTAAAATGGCCGAAACAGTCAAAACTGTCAGATTAGGGTCTTGCGACGTGAAAAAGGCTTAAACTGAATCACGTAGCGATTCATTTACTCGTTAATTCTTTGACTTGACTCTGTTTCCTTTATCGCACGAGTCGTGCACTTACGAACTCGATCGATAAAGCAGCGTCGTGGGTCGTTTAATCTCGTCGGGAATGAATTCACAACTGTTGCCGAGATACGACGTTTGAATTTCCCGCCTTTGGCTGGGAACGCGCGGGAAGCATGCTAATCTTGAATTTTCATGAAAACTATCTCTCACTTCGTAACTCCGTACGACGCGACGCGATCCAATTGGCTTCAGCACGCTGCTCCCTGTGCACCGTGCAGATCGCGAGTTCAGGCCAATTTTATTCCCGAGACGGAATTTCCGCGTCTTGTTCTGCTTCTATCTACATGCACTTCCGGTTCGGCGATTCGACTAACAATACTCGCAGTTCGAAACTGGACAGACAAATGCGCATGCGTATCGACCGAGTTCGATTCACAGGTAGACCTCGTGCATCTTGGTCTAATTTAATTCGAAGCACAATACTTATTCGAAGCTTGTACTTGACTTTTTATTCTTTCCTTCTAAGCTCAATAATTATGCATCGTTTTAGCTGCTGCGACAGGCGAATTCGACGCGTTGTTTTTTTTTACGATTTTTAACTCCGAGTTACGTGTTCTCTCGGATATGGAGTCTAAAAATAAAGCCGTATCATATGTGTCATATGTGCTGATTGGACAAGCGTGTATATTATTATGGATGCTTTGCGATGTAATGTTATATATTTAGGACTGATATATATTGCTCTTATTTGTCCGGTATTTATAATAATATATATATATATAAATCTATATGACATATTAGTGGATAACGGCGATTTTCAGGCTCGCTTGTCACGATCGAGATATTTGACAAAAAAAAAATTTCTTTCCTACGAAACCCTTGTCAACGACGCTCTTGGCAACCCTGGACGACAAATATCTTCCTCCCTTTCACCCTTAAGGGATCTTCGGAACACCCCAGGAGGCGATAACTGTGTAAAACGTTGATCCAAGCCATTTACAAGTTTGTTATCTAATGTGACGTCATATTTTAAATGATAATCGATACCGTCAATATCATCGATTGATTTTTTATTACAACATTTTTTTTATTCTCACGCTTTCGATAACCACGAAGATACTCGGGAGTGTCGGTCGTATTTGGGATGTTTTCTTTTTTCTTTTTGTTTTTTTTTTTCACCCCAATTTCCCCAGGCAGTAAAGGATTTCTTTAGGGACTGTAAGAGCCCAGCCGTTAAGGGTGAATTAACGGCAGGAGAATTCGGAATTGGAAGAGTCAAGAGTCACGGGACAGGATAATTATCTTTGTTTATGTATATCCCTTTCTTTTTTTTTTCATTCCTCTCACCATTCCGCTTCATGAAAATGGCGATGATCCGCAACCACCCTTCATCAAATTACGCAACCCTTGTTTCTGAATGAATTTTTTTTTTATTTTGGCGTTTAGGGATATCCGGTCGTAAGGGTTGTTCGCGCTTGTTTAGCTATGTATTGTATGATACGTATGTCGAGCGATTATATTTTTGATATATGCAAATTTGCAAAAATCATGTGATAATTTGATTTGAAATTAATTTTTTCTTTATACTGTCAAAAAATTTATCGAAGAAATTTGTGTAAGATTTTTCGTATTTCTTTACTGTCGGCTCTTATCGAACCAAAACGTCATTTCCTATTGACGACGGTTCCTCGCGTCATGCAAGTCGCTGGATCCGACTTCAAGCTTTTTCTTTCACTCTTGTACCAACTTTGCCGGAACTGTCCAACAGTGTTAGGCGACTTTGATATCTGAACGTCCAATCGTATTTTCGGTTGATAACGACAGTATGACGTCATATGTGGAGGCGATATCCGAAACCACTATCGCCCTTTGGTAAATCTTCTAAGAAATTTATTTTACGAGCGAAACGCTCAAATTATATTTTCTTCGAATTTCTTATGCGGGCTTGAGAATCGGCCTTAAGCTTTTTTTTTTTAATGCGAAATAGCTTATAAGTTCATTCAATGCAGACACGTGGTAATACAAAAAGACGGCAGTTTTGCTAAATTTTAAATAGACACCCGGTAGATGGCATATTGGTAAAGATGACTTGGATCGGCCAAATATATTAGGTGACTAATATAAACAGGATGGACAGAAAATTGGTGGGGGTGCTGAAAAAAATATGACCGCGTAACTTTTATGAAATTTGAAAAAAATGTTTGAAAAATCGACGGTACGACGTTTGACAGTATCGAGTTATTAATTGCTGAAATAATACGTCACGATGGAAAAATTACCTCTCGCACCAGCTGCTCTATTCATGGACAGGCGGTTAGAGTTCGACTTTTAAGTCAGATGCTTAAGAAACATCCACCCGATGTGTTACGTTCATTTAGAAACACGTAATTTTCATGTCATTTGGGAACGCGTGTACTTTCACTTGGGCCTTACTGTTTAAGGTATGCCGCTCTGCACGCACTTACAGCATGGGACCGGGATTTTTTTTTTCTTAGTATTTTGTTTTTCTTCGACCTTTTTTTTCACTTCACTTTTTTTGGAACAAACACGTATTCGATGCCTGGACTTGACCTTGAATATCGAATACACGTTCGCTTGACACGCACGACTCAATCTTGATTATCGTAATCGCTGACGACCAGCAGCACTTTGACTCTCGTCTTCTATTTTTAGTTGAGATTTAAAAAATTTTTTTAATTATTTTTATCTCTGCAAAATGTCAATCGCCGCCTGGAAGGACTATGATGATCGGATAATAATAAATGTCAATTCTTGAATTAATTTTGAGGTGCTCAAATTTGATTGTTTTCAGAGGAATTTTGAGTTTTTTTTTACGAATTTTTTTGGAGGGCGCTCGGTACTTTGGTTTTTTGTAAAAAGTTCTTTTTTTTTTACATGGGATCAAGTGCGTGTAATGATTGTATGGGTTTTGTGCAATCTCGGTATTTTTTGTTTAGCGACGATCAGTCTTATCTGTCTTGGCGAATGACAATGGAAAATTTTATTGTCGCGTTTCCAGGTTATGAGATATAATCCTTTCCATAATATCAAAGTGCTCCTCCTATAAAAGGGTCGTACTTCACGTAATATTACATTCTACGATTGCTCATGCGCACGGAGTTTTATGAAGTTTTGGAAATTTGTGATAAAAAATTTTTGTTTATTTCCATTAATAGTTTTGCTGAGAAAAAATATTTACTATGATTACTTGATTTATATTAATTTTTTCAACCAGCTTGTTCACATAGTACAAAATATAATATTGTTGAATAATATTGTTAAGTGCATAGTCGTAACCGATAGTAGCGCTATACATCAAAGTTTATAGTTTTGTTTGTTTCGTCGGAAAGTGTCTCGTGATGAACAATGGAACAATAGAGTAATTCGATGAAAGCACGTGGCATAAACAGTTTGGAGTGTGTCTAATAAAGTTGTAATTGTCAATAGTGAATTTGATGTTGGAAGAAACAACAACAAGAACAATAAACAATGATAGGCATATTACAGTCACGGAGTGTCGGGTGAGTTGCACGAAGCAACTAATAAAATAAGGTTGAGGATTGCGAATAGAAAAAATTGGATGTCGAGCGTCGCGACGCTGGAAAAATTATTTCGAACGTCCCAGCGTCCCATCGGAAGAAGCAAGCGTCTAATTGGCCGCGGGAATTTCAAATCTTGCCGCGTACGTTCCGCGCGATTAAATTCGCAATAGTAGCTGTCGACACGGCGCCGCCTGCCGTCTTTATGTGGGTTTTGGGAAAAATTTCGCAAATTTCACGGTTAAATTTAGACTTTCACGAGTTTTCGCGAATTTACGATTCTCCCAGATATTTCAATGCAACGCGTAAGCTTTTCTCTTGGTCGCATCAATTTTATTTCTTCCACTTAACTTCATCTGGCCTTTGACCCCGTCCCATCGATCGTCGAATCATTCCGTTGCCTGCGCCGGCTTCCGTCCCTTTTTTTGTCAAATTTTTGCCATTTTTTTGCATTTTTGTTTCGGTAATTTCAAAAGACAATATTTCCTTGTCCATCGACGTCACGCGGTTGTTTAAATTTCTTTCTCTCTCCACCGATAAAACTTTTCTTGTTCGAGACGATATTCACGCCACTGTCGCTCGTTGAGTTTTTCTGGCCGGCAATAGAGACAAAAAATTTTTTTAACTTCTCTTTTTTCTTCCACTTATCCCTATTTCACTCGTTCCGTCGATAAGGCAGAGTTCTTCTAAGTTTCGTTGAAAAGACTCAAGGCAGATATTATGGTCGAAAAAGAAATTCAGTTTCCTCCGGATCGAGTTTGCGCTTAGCGAGAGGGCCATTTGATGAAAAATTTTACGGCCGACATAAGTGTCTGACGTTTCAGCCTTCGGAATTACGATAGAAAAGTTTTTCTTCTTTCGACAGCCTCCACACGAGGAGCAACATTGGTTCTGGTAAAGTACGAGTCAATTTTCTTTTGCTTCGACCTTGAAGCTTTTCCCACCTCCAAATAATCTCAAAATACATCTTTACCCAGAATACGTTATAATATGATTTTACCTTCTTCCATAAGTGCCCCTCTTGATCGCGTCCGAAGTTATATAAACAATTTGAAACGACCTTTGACCCATAAAAAAAAAGTTCTTTCGCATAAACGTTAAAGCTTTTTTAACCGAGTCCATTACCAAGCACTTTGCTTACTACGAGCTTTCGAATTTCAAGCTCGGACCAGGACGAGACACTGTTACGTAATAAATAATAGATGTAATAAATAATAGCGTAGAAGTTGACGCATTCGCGTACGCAAACACGTCATATTAAATTAATCAATGTGACGGTACTGAAAATTTTTTAAATTTCGAGTAATCGATCATAAAATCAACTCGATGATAGAATTATCCCCCATTGTTGCCCCCTTTAAAAGCCAGCCCTGTAGAAAAATTCTGTCGAAAAATATCTTTATTCGTACCTGTCGGAACGTCGAGAAAAACATTTTAAGGATCCCTTTCACCGATATTTTTCTCATCTCCGTACTCGAGCGACTCGGTAAAGGGAATTAAAAAAAAAATTCTGAGCAGCCCAAGTACCCACTTACGTACCTAGACACGCTTAACGTATACAGAAGTGCTTCTCCGGTTGGGTTTAATTTCATTAATCAAATAGACTCGAGACACGTAAACCGTCGCGAAGTGCTACCTGGATTCTGATGACTAACGACATTTGCTGTTCTCAAACTGAAGTTGAGCACTTATTCAGGTATACATGCAAATTGGCAGGTAGCTGAGTAGGTGTTTTCAATATGAATACTATTCGGTAACATTGGATAACCTAACATTGTCTGGAGAGCCATATCATTTGCACTGACCATTTGTTCAGATTAAAATCGAAGATGAATTTAATTTTCGTCGTTGTGCACTTTGCGGAAAAGTTCGAGTGACTAAGCTTAATCCGAACAGAAAACCAGAAAAAGCTGCCACGGCTGAGCTTTGCTGGTCCGAAAGAAGATTCACGAAATTAACACTTGTTGCTCTCTTTTGGCTGGAAGATCAAAGCCATTAGGGCTGCCTGTGCTATACATATATATATATACACATGCGTAAAGGGTCCATATAGGGTTGGGGATGATCTCTTGGACCACTTTTCGAAGATCCCGTTAATTCATACAGGAAGTAGTATAATTCTGAATAATTATATAAATTCGCCATTTTTTCTTCCATTCACCCTCCTCCCCCTCCCTCCCCTGGCTTCTCTCGATCCCTTGTTGATAATATTTAAAAAATTTCAAAATAATGCCACCGTGCCATTTTAGCGAATAAATTGAAATAATCGTGGGAGTCAATGCAAACCTGTGAAACGTTAGAAATGGCTGCGTAACGGTAGACGTGAGTCATTTATTTCAATTAGTGACGTGTCATCTTCTAGCAATGCGCATTGCCAAAATATGCGCATAAATCATCGCGCACTATGAGACCAGACCAAAATTGATACGAAGTTAACCGTCTGCCAGGCAGAGCCAGTGTGTACGCACCTTGACTATTTTCATATCGATTTCCTGTGAGGTTACGTAGCGTCTTATGACGATATATCACGTATGTCCTGTCTGTCGAATATCAACGACTTTGTCAATTTTTTTTTTCGGGGTATCGGTACCTCCACAAATTATTATCACTGTCCGTTATCATATGTGCTAAGACTTTTACTCAAGATTATGTGTCTTTACGTTAGACCAGACCCATAACCTTTTGACCTAAATGCAACGTATCCTTGTTCCGTGTTCTCTGAACGACGTACTGGGCGACACTGTGGCATAGTATATTACACTATATAGCGCTATGATATTATATCCTGATATATTTATGCTCTCGCTGTGCTGCAGCAGGTACTGCGGGATATAATAGCACATTGCGGGAGGGACGATACAGAGTATATATTTTGACATGTTTTTGTTTGACAGCTGTCAGTTGGCTGATATAATTATATTATGTTGATATAATGGATATATACAATATTGTACAATAGCAGATACAATATATATTGTTTTTGTACGGCAAAGTATTGTTATAGGAGTACCGTTGTATTCGAATGAGATATATAATATTGTGATATAGTTTGTGAATCGGCACAATATATCTTATTAGCTATACTATATGCTGTATGATATATTCATACCGCAATGTGATATATCATTATGCTAATGACAAGTGGGACCTTTTTTTGTTGTTTTTGTTTTTACTTTTTAACGCGCGACTCTGTCATTAGGATAGCTTCTTTTTATACTGCTTTATACTTTGTATGCATAGCAGAAACGTATACTGTGTTACAGTCGAGTATGTTGAAGTTTATCTTTGGATTGATCTGCAGATACGTATGGTCTTTATTTTTTTTAAACAGTTTTTGTTATCGGGCCGTGCTATCGTTTGTGCGCTATTTCAGTGATTCGCAGTGCACGATTATTTTTTGGGTAAGAAATTTCGAAAATTCGTCCCGATTCCGTATTCCCAGTGGTTGAGACTGACTGACGAGCAATAATGAAATTCGTGGAATGCTAAATTTTCCAAAGTTTTGAAAATTCATTCTCCAAAGTTCAACCATTGTACCAGAGAGCTCTCAGGGCATTCGGAGGTATTTAATTCTCGTGGGTCTTCGTTAATTTGGATAATTCAGTTCGTTCCTGATTGAATGAATGTTGAATGTTGTTTTTCGTATAAAAAATAGAAGTTATCGCCAGCACAGTTTTGCGAAAATATCAGCCAATTTTTGCTAATTAAATGGTACGTTATCATTTATCTA
The DNA here is from genome assembly GCA_030142655.1 of Trachelus tabidus. Classification (NCBI taxonomy): domain Eukaryota; kingdom Metazoa; phylum Arthropoda; class Insecta; order Hymenoptera; family Cephidae; genus Trachelus; species Trachelus tabidus. The sequence continues at coordinate 627,412 of JARQTI010000506.1, forward strand.
TCTCCCGCCTCGGCGGGACAAGTTAAAATATTTTTCTCTGTTGCGAGTGCGAGTATTTCCCATTTACACTAAGCGAAAACGTATTAAAAATGAGTAATACGAAAAATTATGTTAAATATGAATTATATTCAGAAAAATAAGAAAAAATCCTTAAGAAAGATCCAATTCGCACAGGGCGTGACAAGATTGTATGAATTTTTGAGAATTCCCATACTAAGAAAAAGTAAATACAAATCTTAAATATATTTCGAAACACTTCTACCAAGTCTAGTCGCACTTTAAAAGCCTCACCTCACGGAGATAATATCGGTTTGAATGTCTATCTGGCGGAGCAGACGCTTTTTTGGGTCCAGTCTGCGACTACGTGATCGCACCGGTAGCTCGGTACGCCAGCGTCTGGGGAATTCCGGTTTTAACCGCCGGCGCGCAAGCCGACGCTTTCCGTCACAAGGATGAAAATTATCCGACCTTAACCAGGATGATGGGTTCGCATCGTCTGGTGGGCGAGGCGCTGCGCCACATTCTGCGAGGCTTCGGCTGGAAGGTGGCTGGACTTCTTTATCACAATCACGGAGTGGCGAGCAGTCGTGGAAATTCGGAATGTCACTTCACCCTGGGCGCCGTTTTTACGGCCCTGAACCAGACGCCGGTCCATCGTAGCTTCAACCAGGAGACGACGAACTCGAAGGACTATCGAGAGCTGCTAGCGTTCCTCTCCAAGTCAGCCAGGAGTAAGTTTTCACAAGCGGACCTTACGTCAATATCGATAATCGATCTTGTCGTATGATGAATTTTAATTAAAAATTTTTTTTCAATATCGTATCAAAAAAAAAATCTCTCATCGCTTCCGCTCGGCTCATTCGACATTCGCTGACATTATTCATCCATCTGGCTCCTCAGCTACGCGGGGCACACGGGCATTTATCGACACTCCTGTGATTTGCCCAAGTTTGACTTACCCATTTACGATTAATGATATCGCTAAGTTCTCAGTCTCGTAATTCGATTTGCCTACAGTAGAAACTTCGGCGCAGAGGCTGTCTACTTGAAATCGGTACTGAACGTGGGATACGTGGACCAAATCGATTTACCCGCCGAGTTCTTGGCCGAACGACGAAGTCCACGTCTCTCGGAAACTCTGCGTCGTCCGACCTAACCTAACTTTGTTTGTCAGTCATTGATTCGCTGTCGGGATAGCTGCGGAGATTTTATGTGCAGTCTGTGGGAAGAAAAAAAAATTGCATCGTCCTCGATGGAAACGCGTTACCGCGATACTTTGAAAACTTTTCACTCTAAACTTCGGATTCTCTTTGTTCCTTCGTTTCACTTTGTGCGACATGCAAATCGGTCCCTTTACTTTCCTGTAGAAAGTTGTGTCTGGGGTTTTGTAAAATTTTTTAAACAAAATTTCTGTGCTACACAATTCTTTTGTTCGGTTACTTAACGCGGACGTCCGACGTACAAGAACAATATTGTTTCAAAATATTATTCGTTATTCGTGGCTGAATCAGGCGACGCAGCTGCCATCTGGTGTGACATTTATGTTTCTTCTGTTCCTGCAGATGAGGTCGTTACCAGTAGCCCCGGACAAGTCTGGGGTAAGTCCCTAGTTCTCTCCCTAGAATCTCAGATTTTATAATGCCCCTTTCTCCACGTATGTACCTTACGTTGATACCTTAGTCGCATGAGAGAAATACTACACAGTAGTGGATGCGATTCGCTGTAAAGCTGTCATTGAAATTCCTCTCTGTAACAAGACGCGTAATTGGGAAAGATACGTGCCGAGATTTCTACAGATTCCTGTAAGACTTATTGTTCGGGCGAGACGAAGCAAAGTAGAGACGAGGAAGAGATAAAATTTCGTATTAGTCGTCTGTACTATTGTTGTTGTTGGTCCATTGGCGAAACAAAGAAAATAACGCAAACAAAATATTGTTTCGTACAATTAAATATTTTGTATCGTTGTATACATTTATTCGGCTCAAAATCCGATATTGATCCGGTTGATATTTTTATTTTGACATTCCATCGAAGAACTTTCATTCGGTTTACCCTATTGGCGAAATACTTCAATTTGACGTACGTATATACAGTTAGGGATACGAAAATATATTTTTATGCCAAAAATAATTCTTCGGGCTCTCGCCCAATTTGTATCTATTATATTTTGGATTTTTATACACGGAACATATACGTGTAAAAATATATCAGATTTTCATTTGCATTTTAATATCATTTCTCAAATGTCTATTGGATAAAATATTATTCACCCTTTTTTTTTTTAATATCTTTGAATTATTTATAGAGAAACGATTGCTCCACGTATTCGGAAAATTTATTTGTCTTGAAAAATAGGATCGTTTAATATTTGGCAATTTTCGTTCAGTGCATGTATTTTGATTGGAAATCAGCTTTTTTTGTCCTCTCTTCGTAAATCGACCACAGCACATAAATTTGGCTTGTATTTTATTTTATTCAGAAATTCATTTTCCACTGTCGCGGTAGCTATTCGGTTTCTATTGTTTTTCAGTGTCTATGCAATTTTCAAAATTGCGTGTAGACATACATTCTCACGGTACTCTTCTGGAGGTTCACGTTGAAATTATTTCAAGGTGCTTAGGTGAAGCAGTTATCGTTGTCAGTCGGAACTGCAGGGAACTGTTGCATAATATACATACGTATATTGTACTTACAAAATGGGTAATTTAAAGGTGCAAGTGGTAGGATGGTTGTTTCAAGTCCAGTATATAATTTACAAGTGGTAGGATGGTTGTATCAAAGGTGGAATTTTAAAAGACTGCGTAAACCCAGTCGATTTGCATATTAAATATGGCACGTGTGAATTTTGTAGCAGGTTTTGAGAAAATTCATGCACATATATATATACACGTAAGTAAATGTTTCAAAAACATTCAACCATCAAAGATGATAATAATTTTAATAATAATTATAATAATTTTCCACTGATAAAAAATGTATATCCTTATTACTTCACGTAAGAAAAATATCGTACCCCATAGTACACGTGTGGTTATGGCTTATAAAAAAATCAATTACTTCATAAAATCTCTAGACATCAACGGGCCTTATCAGAATTTTCGATTAAACATACCAACGAATTTAAGCATAGTCCAGGCACGTGCCTTTGTCGAGTGTCTCCTGGTGCTAACAAGATCCACAAGATTCCAGGGCCGTAACAAGTTGCCCGTCGCATATGTTCGTAATTCAAGACGCGTCGTACATGAGATCCTGGCGGATTTCGATATGAGTTTGAAAAAAAAATGGACACTAGTAAGACACAATTCGAATCTGGTCTGCCCGACGTGGATCTTATCAGTGTTAGTCAACGGGGTTAGTGGCGAAGACTAAAAGCGGAAGTGAAGTAGAAGATTAGCACATAGATGGAATTGTCCACCCCCTTCAACCCCTTTCGATATTTCGTACTCGTGAATCGTTTTCAAAACAACCAGCTTTCTCGTATGCCCGTACAATTCTGGTACAAATGAAACAATTGTTTTTGTACGTGACAAAAATGTAGTATATTTTGTTTTGCATCGTCATTGAATATAAAAATCATTGAAATTATATTTTGACAGCTGTCAAAAACAGCCACGTGCTCAGTCTGAAAATACAAGTGACAGAACATCCACGTTTCTTTATGCTCCAATAACATTTATCCTTCGAAATGCCTTCAGGCCCGTCTCTCTTCCACCGTCCTAACGGCGGGAACGTTTAAATCGTTCGTTGGCTTTATCGCAGCTTTTATCGCTCTTGTACAGCTTGCGACTGTCTCGACGTGCCAATTAAAACAACGCGTCTAACCGTGCAGTGAAATTTCATTTACGATGAGTTTACGCAAATGTTTATTAAGTATACGGTTTCGCCTTAACGCTTCTGCGGGTCGGGTCTGACACTGCGTGAATTATAATTATGGAAAAAAAAAATGTCACAACCAGCACTGTCTGCAGCTGCAGCTGCAAATGTGCACGATGCAGATGCGGACGTTTTAACGTATTTTTTTTTGAAAATCCAAACTGTCCGATTGTGTGACGATTCCAAATCAAATTTCCTCCGGGTCAAATATCCCCCCCCCCCCCCCACACTCCCCCTTGTCCCACCAACACACACTTTTGGACTTTACGAGCAGTAACCGGCACCACTACATAGCCAGAATCTCATTGGTATATTGCGACTATAAAAAATCAATGAACTTCATCCCCTTTAGGGCGTCTTTTCATAAACTGATATATTAAGTACGACCCTTGTTTGATAAAAAAAATTTTTTTTGAATACTGTTGATTAAAAAATTTTTTTTTACACCCAGGCGGAGGCGCCACAGGTGCTTACGAGAGAACCGTAAAATTATTATATTTCAAAAAGGGTCGACTGGGGTCAACAATAAAATTGCAATGAAAGTCTGGGATATAAAAGTTATCGGAGCTGTATTAATATTGCGATAAAGTAGAAATGATAGAAAGATACTTGGGTTCGCGAAATTAGTTACTTAATGTCCTTTCTTATTATTTAATTTTTTTTTCTATGCTCAAGTATGCATTATATGGAACCGTACTATACAGGGTGTGAGAAAAAACAATATGGAGCGCAATTCGTATAAAGATGCCTCAAATCGCCAGCTTGAATTTACTACCTCTCTTTACTCCGCTCGATTGAACCTTCGATTCAACTTGGTCGCCATTCGAGGTCCACTTGCGGATCACCTTTACGAACGTCACTCGCGCGACGTTTTGGCCAGACGTTAAATGTTCCTTTTGTTTTTATTTTACATTTTTTTTTTCAACGCCAAAATTATCATTGGCTTCGCGGAATAAAATTACACGATTCAAAGTTAAGTCGTGAAGGCCTACCCAGAGTGTATGTTTATTATCTGTTTTATCCATTGCCATTTTGTTAATGGTTAATGTACGATTTTTGGATAACGAATGTTAATCGATTTCGAAATCGGTTTTTTTGTTTTTGTTTTCAGTTGTCGTCATGTGCGCCAACTCTACGACCATACGAGAAATCCTATTGGCTGCTGAGGAATTGGGAATGGTGGATTCTGGAGAATACGTCTTTTTTTCCATCGAACTGTCGTCAAGGTGAGTTTTCAACAGCGGGGATGTGTAGTCGCCTTGACGCGATCACGATTGGAAAGATGGCGCTGCTTGTCATTTCTATATGAAAATACCACCTGCCGAGGCTGTGAACTCGAATCCCAATAATACGGGGGATTGACAGGCGAGTGTATCTTTTTGAACGGTGCAGTTATTGCGAATGGACTATACCGCGTGTATAGTCTCGACGGGAGGTCGATTTAGACGACTCTGTTACTGAAAATAAACTACCCTGTCCGTTTCGGTTCGCGACACGTTTAACACGGGTTAAACCGTCTCTTGGGTTTTCACCCTTAAAATCCCATAGTTCTTGAGCTCTTATCAGTTCCGCTAATTTCAGGGCGATTTTGGGCTAATGCAAATTGCGTATTGTCTTGCGGACAGAAAAACGCCGTTGCCGTTACGCGTGACGTATTTACGCATGAGAAATTTTTCTTTAAACTGACTTTTTGAAAAACCTGCTTACCATCGGGATATTAATTTCTCTCGTTAAGGTAAAAAAAACGAAGTATCATGTAATTTCGATTAGGAATTCTGTTTAGTATGATGAGGGTCGGAATCCAAAAGCAACGAACCCCTATATTAACTCGAGCGAGAAATGTTTAAGGGATGAAAGCAGAATTCGTATCCCTTACCCCCTGAAGATTTTATCCCAATTTCGTAATGGGACGCCGGGGATGCCATTTTCTTCGTGGACAATGGACCGTTAGTTTCTTAAGGGTTGAGTTAGGGGTGTTTTAATATCCAAAGTTAATGAAATTCAAGTAGTCCTTTTTTTACCCATACCCGCTTTTGTATATTTTCCGTTTCGATGCTTATCTATTATTTTTGAACGGGTCATATTTTCATCCCTTAACTTTCACGTATCGCATCTAAGGGGTGCCGATGGCCGCGTCTAACCGCGAGGATTTTCGGAGGAATCTACCAGCTTAATCCCACGCGTAAACGCGAACGGCAAACCGTTGAGATTACTGAATGGGGGTTGTTATGGCTCTTCAACCCCTTTGCTTGTTGTCTGTACGGGATCCGTCGAATCAAGCGAAAGCTCGCTGAAATTCTATTTGCACCCTTCGTCCCATGAAGATCCTTGGTGCCTTCGCGAAACGTCAAACCCTACGCGTGTACTTATGTATATGCATATACTGCACGAAAAAGCTTTTCTGAAAGATTTAACATTGTTGTACTTGCAACAACAACAATAATTGTATACAACCGTACAAATTTTTTTGTACCCCGACTCGCATAGTTTGTTTCGTCGAGCTTTAATGATGAAATTCAACGATTCCGTCACTCGTGACAGGAGCTTTTTTGTGTTTGTCAAAAAAAGCTCAGCCGATTCGCGATCCAGACAGAGGGTCAGGGTTTAAATTGAGAAAGGCGCTTTTTTTGGATGGGTCTTGGGTATAGTAGGGACTTCAGGGGTGCAAACAAGAAGCGCAACTAAGACGAACAAATATACGGATAAACAAGCAGGTAAGCAAATAAGCATGCTGGATACGTGTACCAATGCGCTCGGGTAACAGCCGTAGGTTATTCGACGAGAGTCACAGTGATGTTAACTTCGCGCGAGAGAAGTACAGCCAAACTTGGAAAATGTAAAGTGAAGAGTGATGCAGGTTGATTAAATTTAGAGAAATTCAGTTTAGCCTCGGTTTTATCTAAAAAGAATGTGGGCGGTGCGTGCATCTTTGTCGATGTTATCAAAACTGTTTAGCCAAATTATAATTTTGGTTTTTAAATACACCTTATCCTTCGTCGTCAAGGTATACTTAATTTCGATATAAATTTTATGCCGATTAATCGAAACGTAACGAGGCGCGACCTAAGGAAAAGGGTTAAAGTCAATTAAGTGATTGAAAATTGTCAATACAATTTTAAGATACCGTATCAATACATTTCGCCCCAAATTCATGCAACAAAATTTTACGTAAGATTCATCCACCTTGATTATTTTTATTATTCTTCAGGATTGTGACTTGCAAAAAGTCAATGAATGTTTTTCGTCTTCTTCTTTGGAGCTTTGGAAATAAATGCTTTTTTTTATTCATAATCAATAAGACGCCGAGCGAATGAAAATCGAGTAGCGAGAAGTCGAAGGAAACCCAGTGATAGGAATGAGATTGAAGATGCATAGAGAGGAGGAGGTAATGGTGAAGGATGAAAGGAGTGGAAGGAGAGGGTGACGTCATGGCTGGGTGGGGGGTAAATTAAATGACTGACGACAGACAAAAAAAAAGTTTACCAGTTGAATTCGCCAATAAAACTTTTTTATTTCTTTCGATCAAGTTCAATTTTTATTTCCATCGATTCCACGATTACATTACTGACTGCAGTGAAATTACGATGCAAAGAAAGGGGTGAAAATTCCTTATCATTCCACGAAATTAAAATATTAAATTAATGTAAATTTTCTGTATCAGTTCTATACGGCGAAATATCAACTTGATTTTATGTTTGCTTCCAATAGCAAAAACAAAAATTTTTGTTACCGCGTGCTTATGACTTTTTGTTGTGAAATTTATTATTTCAGCGATAACAATACAGAGGAGCCGTGGCGGGTGGAAGGGGATACCGATGAGAGAAACGAAAAGGCCCGGAAAGCTTATCAGGCACTTCTCACCGTGACGGCCAGGACTCCGGACAATGTGGAGTATTTGAACTTTTCACGGGAGGTCAAGTCATTGGCGCAGAGTCGTTACAATTTCACATTTGGAAACAGTTCCGTCTCCACTTTCGTAACTGCTTTCTACGACGCTGTGCTGCTTTACGCTTTGGCCCTGAAGGAGAGTCTTCCCGATAGACCCGGTGAGATCAACTTGAACGGCGGAAACCTCACGAGACGTATGTGGGGCAGAAGTTTCAAAGGTAAATACAATTTCTGATGGTGCGATATTTTTAGAAATTTCATATATTTTTATTCGAATAAGGCTAAATACGGATCGACGAAAGTTCATGAAGCGAGGTGTAGGGGTTGACTTGATGAAACAAATGCCATGCTGTACATACAACTTGATACAAGGATTAGAGAAACAATGGCAAGAAAACAAGAATTTGACAGAATAATTAATTACCTACCTACCTATGTTGATTCGATCTCACTTGACGTATGCTCAAATTACGATATTAAATTGTTCATCATTCATTAAATTGAAATTAGTGTCCCGTTCACGTTCATTATACAACGTATGAGAATGACAAATTGATTAATGGATTGCATTTATTGTTCCAGTAATCAGATACGTCTCCCTCAGACTTACTTGGTGATTAATAATATTACGTCATCGTTCCGACTTTTGTTGGCCTTTGTTTTATCCATATTATTATTATGCCAATCAACGTTAGAATTTCCATTCTTTTCTCATATTATCTAAGATATTTTATTTTCGTCCTCAATTTTCCATTCTGAGGAAATTGAATGACCTTCTTTTTTTCCTTCTCGTCATGGGAAACAAAAAGGTATACAGACGTTTCTTACGTTTTATCAGTCTCATGAGTGGATGTAGAATTTTTTATTTTCCCCCAAAACGTTGCTTTCCCTTTTGTATCTCCATATTGTTTCCCAGTTGAATTGGACGTGATAAAATTTCATATTTTTTTTTGTTCATCCTCCTTTTTTGCTTACGTCTTCGTGACGTCGCGAGTCCCAACCAAGCGTCCCTTATGACAACTTTAAGTATGACTAATGGCAAGCGATCCAGAGGGACGAGCGTATGTAAAACGTTTAGGATAAAAGTGTAAGCTTTTTTTTTACGAACAATCAAGGGTTAATTAGGCTGATAAGATTAGCGCAACGTGAAGTGGAATCTTCATCGAGGTACACGAGCGTCTCTTATTGTGGATCGTTAGGGCTGCCGTTAAAAGCGTGGTTAGGCAGCAGTAACGTTTCGCCCGAAGTAGAGAAGGGCTCGATTTTAACGGGAAAAGTTTGTCGGCAGGTAGACGTGGGAAAAAGTTTCTGTATACTTCAGTAAATTTATATCCGATAAATGAGTAAATAATGGATACCTTGCACGTCCATTTGTCAATCTGTCGTTCAGTTCTTACTCGGGGTGAATTTATTTGCTTCATTCTCAATCGGATTCTTTGACAGTCCCAAGAGGGTTGGGTAAACGAAATTTTTTGTTGGAAAAAAGATTATATATAAACTCCTCACGTACGAATTACAGTCGGCAATGATTTTTGTTCGTGTAAAATGATTTAAAAAAATCAATCATCAATTTTCAAGCTTGTCGGCTTCCCGACGGGTTTAATCGTCCGAAGATGTCGGTGACTTTTTTTTATAGTTTATTTCCCATTTTCATCCCTTCTCTCGCCCATTCGCCCACTGCAAAGATCATCCACTCGACATTCTTTTTTTTTGAATTCTTTTCTCAACGGATGTCCGCCTGGGGACGTTCTTCTCGTTTCGTTCTATCATTTTCTCTTGTGAGTTTCTTATCCTCTCTCTCTCTCTCGCTCTATTTCTTCATTTTTCTCTCTCTCTCTCTCTCTCTCTCTCTCTCTCTCTCGGAGGTCGCAAAACTTTCTCAACTCTGACCCTCTTTCGATAAGAGGATTCTTTTTCCTAAGTTAAAAAAATTTCAAGGACGCAAAGCCTCCTGCGGCTGGTTCCTTAGTGATATGTAGAATGAAAATTGCATATGGATTATAAAGTTTGCGGAGAAACCAGAGGGACTTTTCGGACAAGATAAAGAAGGGATGAAGTATATAAGGGTGCGTCAGGACTTGTTAAAATATAGCGACTAGTTAGTACTGTCTGTTTCTACTGGGAATACTGTGAGATCGAACTGAATTTTCGTGGCTGTCACTCGCAGAATAATGTGGATGTAGAAAAATACGAATATATCTGAAACTTTGTTTTTGTTATTCACAGTCGTATCCAACAAGCTTGTATGTGAAACATGCTTTGCTTTTGCTAGCGAACAAAAATTTTGTTTAACAAAAACATCTTGTATCGTCTTACGAACATATTTTGTTGTTTGTGTCATTTCGTCGGGTTGTTTCGGCTTTGTGTGAAAATTATCAAGTACAATTGTTATCTGTTGCAGGTATAACGGGTGATGTGAATATCGATGAAAATGGCGACAGGATCGCTGATTATTCCTTGTTGGACATGAATCCTGCTACTTCGAAGTTTGAGGTAATTTTATTGTCTGTCAGAGGCAAATTTTTATCATTATCGCTCATATGATTATCGTAAGAATTTTAATGACAAACGACACTGAGGTCTGTACTTTAAAAAAAAAAAGAAACCTTACAACTTTCCAAGAAGGAGATTATTAATGGCAAGTAATTAATTCGTGTAACGAAATTACTGGACCGGAAACTGGTTCTCCTTTTCCGGGGAATTACTGGTCTGGGATAGATTCTAGTTTTTAATTAATTCTCCGCGGGTATCTACTCTCAGTGTTCCGACGACTTTTCCATTACCGCTGGATTAGTGCTCTCAGTGGCTTATTCGATTAAGACTTATTATTATTTTTTTTTCATCCCCACACCACGCCACTCAACTTTTGTTCCTCGGAATTTCCACGTTTGCAGATCGTCGCCAATTACTACGGAGCGAATCAGACCCTGGAATACGTACCTGGTCGAAGAATTCATTGGTCTGGCGGAAGATTGGAACCACCCCCTGACACCCCTGCTTGCGGTTTCGACGGTTCTCTGTGTCCAGATAATTGTAAGAATTTTTTTCTCTCCCTCACATAATTAATTCCAAACGAAATTTCGTTCTGTTACAAAAAATTTCCATAGAATTTTCGAGTCTGTTTCTTCATTTTTTAAAATTTTTTCTCAATTAAATTATTTCTGTCACACTCGTTAAATTTTCATTTACCGCATTTCCTAATGTCACATTCTCTCCGGTCGTATCGAAGTTACGTTTCAAAAGCAAGGTATCACCACGAATATACATAATCTTTTATTCCCTTTGGAAAACTCCACTCTCTAGCATTCTCAAAGACCCGACGTCATCCTTTATAACGTTGACTGTACCGCCAGACAATTCTATTTTCCGCGAGACGGGACTATAAAATGTATTCATCGGAAAAATTACGTAATTGAAAGTGACGATGCATTATTGTTTAATTACAGCCTTACCTGGATACGCAATCTTGTCGATCGTACTCAGTTCCATCGTAGTAGGACTGGTGGTAGCGTCTGTCTTCATATATCGGTAAGTATAGCTATGAGTCTATTAAAAAAAATTAATTAAATTTTTAGTAATATCGAAACCGGAAATCGAATGACTATTTTAAATTGTAGTTAATTATATAAGCAGCGATTTCCGCTTTGGAACATTTCTGTCTGATCGATATTTATCGCTGCATTCTATTTACGCTTTAAATTTGTTTATGTCGGCCTTTGATTTACACGATTGATCCATTTCCTATGTCGTCAAGCTGCACCAATAAAGCGGCGTGCAAACAAAATTGTACAGATTTTACCAAGACGATCCTCCTCGTACGATACGTCTTACTCGGTACCAGACGATTTTCCACTTCCGGCCTACTGGCTACCGGATATCTTTAAATTAGATGGACCAATTCGCATCACTTTTCTGTGATCCTCTTTACGTTCGCATCGAAGAATCTCAAGTGTATAGAAACTTGAAATGAACTTTGATGAAACTTACTCAAGTCATATATGGAATCGACGATGAACTATTGATGGAGGTACTAGTCGTATAAAATAGTTATATTACTTTTGTTGATCGATCAAAAGATCATAGTTGAGAGAAACAACCCATGTCTCATAAATTTCTCTAATGTTAATCAGAACAATGATTCTTGTTGGTTCCAGGCTCAATATCCCCGATTGAAACAGTCAATATAATTTGTTGTTGTTGCTGTCAAAAATGTTGTATATTCAATTGCATTTTGTACTTGTATCATTGTTTAATTGTACGACAAGTTTACACGGCGGCGGGGGAAGGGGGGGTTGTTTATTGTCTCGCGAGCTTTTGTTCTTGTTTTTAACCGCACAGTGCTTAATTATTGCAGCGCCTCTTCAGTACTTTTACTCCAATCTGATTCCCCGTAATTCGACGTTGCGTTGCTTTAACTTTCTCGTTCGGGATCCGATTAACCCCGACTGTATATACATGTTTATCCAACTCTAACCTAACAGCTATTATTTATCAGTTATCACAAACTCACATTGTCCAATCACCGCAGGACCTTTCATCTAGATCGATCCAATTATCAATTGTTGCCAGTATCAGACGTCTGTCCAGGAAATCCAATAGTGGAAACCAATTAGTCAATTATACATGACCCATTACTAATTTCCAATTCAGCCTCGTTACGCGCACTCAATCGATTCACACCACTTTGAATCACCATATCATGATCTTAAATCGAAAACGCCATAACATAACTTTGTTTTTGCTTTATGATTTTTCTGAAAATACAAAAATTGCCGAGCAGGAAGATATGGAAAATCGACTGGAATATTACATGACACGCGATACGTCAGAGCCTCGTGTATTCTGACGTCTTGGGTATCTCTCGAGTCTTTGCATTTACAAATATATTGAATTGCCAAGGGCCTTGTCGAAGCGCCACGTTTCCCAGGCAAACATGTCGAAGGCACAAAGACGATCCGTATCCTGTATTCCAGGATCAGTCGATGCATTATGTATCAGAATCTGTCCTCTAGATGAACATACGAATATACGTTACGTTACGTTTGCGTCAGGCGATGCGTGCACGTTTACCATTATGGTTGAATGCTTGAGAATTATACTGATGCAGCGTACATACGTATTCGTTCACGTGCTGTCAGAATAATGATGATGCGGTACATGATGATTTGTACTAGTTACGTCAGGGATTATCATCGCCTCTGATAATTAATTGAGTAGATCATTTTTTGAAAAACTTTTTTCAACACTGCATTTAGTCGTTTTTATGAATTATGCTGTTCGTGCTTGTTTCAATCGACTGACGCTGTCATTGTGAAATCTGCGGATGTAGAGGTTATCTGGTTAATTAACTTTTTTACTTTAATTAGGCAATAATTATCTTTTTTTTATCTTGACCTTATTCGTTGATACTCCTGCTATGCGGGCCATTAGTAATTATAGCGTTGGGGAAATTTTATGGTTTTCGTATCTTCTCATTGATCTATTGTTCGCTGTTGTAATCGTGTTGTTTGGTCTTTTTTTGCTTTTCTGACCCTGGCTGATCTCTTCGACCCTCTTTTTCGCTTTACTACTTTAAACTGGTACCTCTTGAGTCTGATTGTACTTTCATTTCAATATCTTTTCCTACGCAAATGTATGCCATTATTTTTTTTAACCGACGTTGGTCTGTCGCTTTAAAAAATGTCCTAAGGCGTATCCTGGCGTCCTTGGACTCCTTGAAATATGGCCTTATTTTTTGTCCCCAGCCAATCCGGTGGAAGCACCATTTTCGTTGAGAGCTTACACATTTTTTACTTGACTCTTAACCCCTGTTAATTCGCAATGTTTGGCGTAATTAAGAAAAAATATGTGATAGAATTTTTTCCAAATTTTTCTTACGTCGATCAGACAATTTTATTAAAAAAATTGCACTGTCTTGTAACGTGTGAAAAAAAATCGACTCACGTTCTATCGGACACGTTTGCGTGATTTCTGGCAGACAGTCGTTTCAGTAATATTTTGTATTCGTTCGAAAGTCATCGAAGCGTCAGTCTCTGAAAACTTTTAAAGACTCCCTGACGTCGCTGATCGATTTTCAATCTGACTGTCATCGGGCTGTTTAGTCCAATTCAAAAAGTTTTCTCTCCTCTCAATAATTGTCAAAAAGTTTTCTATCGAGCAAATATTTTCGTATTGTTCCTAACGGACTTTGAAAATTATTCTTGTCCCGAAAATTGGTCAACTAAGAGAGTCGTGAGAAATGAAGATCCTACAAAAGAAAAAGGCCAATAAATAGAATGAGCGATAAAAGTGTGAATCGACCTGTGAAAATATAGTCACAGTGATTTGGGCGATGAATTACAGCGATAGCGTCTGATAGGGTCGAAGGACAAGTTCCCCAAGGACAAGTCTCGACATTCCAATATCAAGAGAGACGAATGATACAATTTTAACGATGATTATACATTTGCTTCTTTTTCAATCATTTCTTAATCCTTTCTCTCCTTTTCTTTTTCTCATACACTCATTCTGCCCTTCGTCGTCTTGTCACTCTCTCTCCGACAACCTTTTTAATTTATCCTATTTTTTTTTAATATCGTGTCTCTTGTCCACCTCACTGCATACTCCGCCATAATGCGCACAACTTCACTTTCAGGCACTTCAAACTCGAGGCCGAAATCGCTTCGATGACGTGGAAGGTGCACTGGGATGACGTGATCGTGATGCCTCACGGAAAGACACGTGGATCAATGTACTCACTGCCGGCGAATAAGCTGCGCGGAAGCCAACTGGTAAATTTGGATTTTTTTTTCAAAAAAATTTCAATATACGTTACGCACATAGATAAACAGAAAGTATAAACTCAGATAGCGACTCGATGACCCAGATACAAGTAATAACAGTAACGAGGTAGCCATTAAAGAAGAGATGACGAAGAAGGAGCGATCGTCTATAGAAAAAAAAAAAAAAAAAAAAGAAAAAGGAGACAGATAGAAGAGCAATGAAAATCATTATAAACCCGTCTCTCGTTGTCCGAACATCTCAAGAAGAATACATAAAGAAAGAGAGAGAGTAAACGTTCGCGAAAAAGGAAAAGAGTAAATAACGCCATTCATCGCTCGTCCACGGATCTCTGCGGTGGTAAAGAAGATAAAAAAAATATCAAGAAAAATATGGCTGACCCCCTTCTTCGAAACACTATGCACGTCCACGATGAGATTTAATTTCTGGCTTTTTCCATCCACTTCGCAAATTAAATCTTCCTGCCGGCGATCATCGGACTTCTTTTCACGAAGTGGTTCGAGGACCCGAGCAAGATCAGGTTTTACCAATGGCTAAGAAATCCTAAAGAAGTTTCAGTCCTTACCCTACTACCACTTCTTCACCCTACACCGGTCAAGACGTTCTCTTTCGACTAACCACTATTTACTATCCTTCGTACACCTTCCGCGGATACTTTTAATGATCACTGACTCGCAAAAGAAGTCCTTTGAATTTTCAAGGAGGATCACTTCTTTTTTTTCCCCTGAACAACCCAGCCTGATACTGCCAACTGAAGTACTTCTTCGTTTCAGACAATGTACTCCGAGGACAACATCAGTATGGCTGGTGGTGTCGACAGGCAGATATACGTGCCAACTGGTATCTATAAGGTATTTGATGACTTCGTTTTGGTAAACGAAGACTTTATGTATTTTCCAACCTAGAAATATCAGCGTGATACAATTATAAGTTTTAACACACTTGGTACTTCATTTTAGAATTCAAAAGTGGCAATCAAGTTTATTCCCAGGAGCAAGGTTGAGATATCCAGACCACTTTTGCTGGAGTTGAAGAAGGTAAGCCAGATGGATTGACCTGTAGGTGTTGATGACACGTTAGTTAATATTTATTTTAAATGTTACTGCTTCACTGGCTGATTTATTTATTTAAATAAAAGAGCAGCCTCAGTGATGCTGGAGATTATACATTTTTTCAGTTAGTGCTAGGTCATGGTCTGGTTTTGTATCTTAAAATTGACATTAGGTCACACCAGGCTCTGCATGAGGTCTAGGGCTTAGTGCATGCGACAGACTGTACCTATTGACCTGAGAGGTCGCTTCTGACTGTTGTAGATGAAGGACCTCCAACACGACCACCTCGTAAGGTTTTATGGTGCTTGCGTGGAGCCGCCACATTGCTGTCTCCTTACGGAATACTGTCCTAAAGGATCTCTTCAGGTGAGAATTTTTGTATTCTTTGGATTTCTCTTTTTTCGTCCTTAACATCTTCTCTGGTTACCTCCCTTTCTCATGCTCTCTCCTCTCTCCAGCACGGTTCCCAACCATTCAACTTATGGATTGTATTAATACGGAGAGGGTCAGCTCATATTTCTTTTCGTGGCTTTTCAGCTTCAGGTTTAAACAAATTGGATATGGCATTTATTTTAGACAGAAACAAGTCCAGTGTGTCTGAGCAATTTTTTGTAGCCTTTTTTTTGCTGGCTGGTAGTGACGGCTGTGTTATCGAATAGAGATTGTGATTTCTCACTGGTGGGATCGTGAGACAATTTATTTATTAAAAGTTTATTATTAGGTGACTGTGGTGGATGAATGGAATGATTTTACAATGGAGATAGACCTTTATTGGTCTTATCTGACAATGAGAATGAACAAGCTTCTTACCTCCTGGCTGGGATCAGGTATATGGGATCTTATTATAAGAGGTTGGCTCTTTAGGGGTGGCGACCGGAAGAGTATAGAATTGATAACGAAAGGAGTCACTGAGAAACCGCGAACCTGATAAAGAAAGGGATGCTAGGGTGGGAGGTTAATGATGCGGTGCAGTTGCTGTTATGAGAGAAGGGTGACTGGTGAATGGATAAAAGAAAAGTGTGGGAAGAGGGGTGAGCCTAATATATATATATATATATAAAGTAAAAGAGAGAGGGAGTGGGAGAGAGAGGGAGGGAGAGGGAGAGAGAGAGAGAGGGGGGGGGGAGAGAGAGAGAGAGAGAGAGAGAGAGGATAAAGGGTAGTTTGGGAATATCTAGAAGCAAGGGCTGTGGAAGCAAGCGACGAGATACTCTTATTATTTCAACGTGAGCGAACGTCTCATGGAAAGTCCTTTATCGGCAATTTCATTGGAATTTAAGGGTGCTCTGGGGATGTTCGCTCCGACTCCGGAAACAGGAAGTCGATTAATCCTAAGTCATATACGAAATGTGTGGAAGCACTTTGGTTCAAGTGGAACCGATTTTTATCCCCTTCGTAATGTAAAATTGAATATATTTTTTATTATAAAAAAAATGGATCGATGAATGCGAAACGTTAGAGATCATTAATTTACGTGCTATTCATTACGACGAGTGTACACTACATGTTTTATTAATCAGTCTCTCGATTTCTGATTGGCAGGACATTTTGGAGAACGATCAGATAAAGCTGGATCGTGTATTTCGAGGGTCCTTGATACACGACATAGTCAGAGGGATGGCGTACCTGCATGGATCGGAAATACGGAGTCATGGGAATTTGAAGTCCTCAAATTGCGTAGTGGATTCGCGATTCGTCCTAAAGATAGCGGATTTTGGTTTACACGAATTGAGAAGACCAAGTTTGGCGGATCAGGAAGAGGAGAGAGATAGTTACGCATACTGGAGAAGTAAGTATAGAGATTGCAGAGAGATACAAAAAATATGACTAATTTGAATATATTATTTAATAATCAACCCATCATCTAGGTGAACGTCAAGCAAGAAACTGACGTTTGCTCGAGACTCGTGATCTTTGATCAAATGGATTTCCCGTCTCCTATATGCTGTCTGGTGTTGAATTGGGAAAAACGTTGCAAAGTGGCTGGTGCGACGTCTCATGATTCTGAATTCGTTTGCATGAGAAATTGGCTGTTAAACTCCTTTGAGTCTCCTTTGAGTCTCCTTTGGTCCTAGCATTTAACCTGGCGACAGTCTTGTTGGTCTTGCTGATCTCTGAGGAGAGACGTGCTTTGATTTTTATTTCTAAAGATTACAGCCACTTTGTAATCGTCGCGAAAAGGTTCTGTTAAAAAGAAATTTCTGCTGCGGTCCTTTGATCCATGGAGGGGCGACAGCCAGAAGGGCTCTAAAGTGGTCCTCTTGGAAATTGAGAGAGGCAGGGTCCAATGTTGAGACTTGAACGTGATTCCTGAGAGTCGTAGAAGTTACAGACGTGACAGAGTGAACATGAGGATCATACAAATACCTGGTAATTGAGAAGTAAAGATAGATCAATAGATTGCTGTGTGGAGTATACACCTATACATTGTGCAATATAGAGCTAGCTAGAAAGAGGTAAATAAAATTTTAAAAATATTCTAAATTTGATGTTGCACGATACCCAAAGAAGTGTCTATGGTCAACCGAGAAGAGGCAGGTTGTAGAAAAAAAACGTGAGAACTAGGAGATCAATTGGTTTGAAGATTGCTTAAAGAATCGATGGGGATGAGACCCTTTTTCAAAATTATAAAACAAATGTGAAACGATCTGTGAGCTATCAAAGTGATGGAGAGTGAAGAATTTTAAAAGATCAGTAATGTCTGCTACAAGTTACAGTCTTGGATGATAGGGGATAGTAGCAGATTATCTTGGGTTAGGTGGACTTGCGATGAAAGAAGAGAAAGAGAAGGCGAGGAAACGTGGAAGTGGAATAGATGAGTCTGAGAGAAGGACATGGTGGGATTATGAAATAAAAGATAAGGAACGAGGAATGGTGTAGTAAAGGGCGAAATAAAAAAAGAATATTATTGTCCGTTGCAGGACAGCTGTGGACTTCGCCGGAATTGCTGAGAATGGAACGTCCGCCGCCGGAAGGAACGCAAAAGGGTGACGTGTACAGCTTTGCCGTGATCGTCCACGAAATTGTAGTACGGCAGGGTCCGTTTTACCTGGGCGACGACAAAGACCTCTCCCCGAAGGGTAAGTCACAAAGAATTGCTCAAACCTTAATTTTTGCACGTACACGAACAATGAATTGAAAACTTTGTATCACGAGGTTAGTGGTAACAAGAATTTTTATGAGCTTTATGAACAACTTTTTGTTACTTTTTTTTTGTGGAATTGTCTTTTATACACTTTTTTGTCGGTGAAACGCCAGACGCTGAGAGCATTAACTTGAAAAATATTAATCCCATCCTTTCTCATATTTTTCACTTCATCTTTATTCAGTGTACATGTTTTTACGGCGTTTTTTATGCTGCAATTACATTAATAGAAGTGACTCTTTGTATGCATTACCTAGCTAATTCAAGTGGGATTGATTTTCTTATGAGCCCCCGGTTCTTTTTGCCCATTATATAATACTTTTTTCTTTCTTTTGTATTGCCTGTCGATATCATTGCAGTATAGATTCTATTGCCATAGTATGGATTTATACGGGTGACTGGTATATAGGAATAAACGAAATAGAGTCGCCGTTTAAAAAATGACGGATCACCTTTTGACGCATTTCATTCCCTACCACGATCACAATGTGGTTCTAGTAGAGACCCTATTTCATTGAAATTTTTTAATAAACTTTTTCCACTTTTTTTCATCAAAGAAATTCCTGCCCGAACTCTCTGATATTGAAATATTAGTTTTATCAATTATAAAAAGGATAGCTCGTAACGTAATTTTGATTTTCTATCAGGCAATAAATTGCGTAGATTTAAAATTTACTTTCTATTAAGCCGATATACGTAGTTTCACATTCAACTATTGGTCATTTAATGTCTAATATATATTTTGTATATTTAATGTCTATAATACTGATCTATATATATATATATATATATATATATATATATATATATATTGATATAGCAATAAATAAAATACGCTCAGCGAGGCGTGGTATTTGTACGATAAGAAAATCCAAGCGTTAGTACTTTCTTCGCCGTAAACGTGTCAGATAGTTTACGTGGAAAAATAGGCAGAGAGTTACACGAGAGCAATGACGGTGGTTGTATACATTCGAGGTAACCTTTAGACGATGAGGGAGAAATCCGTACTGGAAGAAAAAAAAAGCAGCGAATTTCGCTTTTTCATATTTCTCGGGCTTTGCCGGGGAGAATTTACGCAAAATGCTGCCATTATCTATTCAGTAGACAGATATGATGAAAATTTTGAGATTGCACCATCTACATTGTTTTTTCGCTATGGTAATCTTTGATGGCAATATCAGAACCAGCAACGCCCAGAGAGCAGCAGGACTGCCAACGGCAAGCATAGTTGCACTTAGGCGTCGACGATGTTAAAATTATCGGAGAAAGTGCTTCGTCTTCATTTTCTTACCTTTTATTTCTTGTCTTTGCCGCGACAGTCGCTGTCGTCACAGTCTTATAAACTGCAGTAGTCGTCTCTTTCGATAAATCGATAACCGATAAATCGATAATCGACACTGGCTTTAAGATAAACTGGTACTTAGGGGGGGCGGACTTTAAAAGCAATTCTTCCTCTTTTTTTTTGTTGTTTATTTATCTTACTCCGTCATTATTACTCGCGGGATGAATTTTTTTTCTTCCTTACTCGACATACACTTTATGCTGTACAACAATTGTTTTTGAGTATGAAGCTCTTTTGTATTATTCAACTGTTGTCTTTGCCTTTGTTGTTCATATTTTTCAAATATATTTTGTACCGTTTATGGTGTATCAAACACGAAACAAAGTGTGTTTTGACTTGATGTTGATCCTAACAAGAAAGCACAACCCGGCGAAAGAGCTTTTATTTCCCTAAGAGAATCGAAGCTTACGGCTTCCGTAACAAGCTTAAACGGCCTTGGTGACCTTTGGTTACGTTTCGCACTTTATACGGCATACTTAAAGTTTTATTCTACGGAGGAACTTAAATTGAATTATTTTTTTCCATATCGTTTTTCTACTGATACAAGGTAAAGAAGTTTTGAATCATTAACAAAGAAATAAAGTCTCATATCTTCCTTCCTTTGCATAATGACAGAGCTTTGAAAAGGTATATCGAGAATCGCGTTTCTTTCAGAGCTTTAAAATATTACTCAAGTATAAACACCCAGTATGTCGAAGCTTGCAAGTAAACTTTCCGTACTGCAGAGCTTTTCAACTGTACATGCATACACTTGATCGGTCTTTGAGCAAAACTTGTAGTACAAGGAACTTGCGAGGTTTCCGTGGTTGAATTGCAAGTCCTTTTCTTTTTCAAAATTTATAACTCATTACATCTACAGTTTATAGAGTGTTGTTACGGGCTTCTCTCGCTCTCTTTGTTTCCACAGCTTATTACGTATATCGGTAGGTAAAATTTTCTATAAAATTTTCAACGGCAACGAACCAACTGTAATATATTAATCAAGGCTTTGCCGAAAACTTATACTTACACGGTGCTTGTAAGCTCCGTGCCTAAACTTCAGACAAATTTGTTTGATACGTTTAATGCTCATCGCTGAATGACTTTCTTCGTGGTTTCTGATATTTAAGATCCGTGTTACTTCTACCTTATTCCGGCGGAAGAGCTTCGTCCTGCGAAAGAGCTTTAGCCATTCAACTGAAAGACAAGGCAGTCGGAAAAGCTTCTACGGGTGAGCGAAGTCGACAGTAGTTACCTTCCGTTATGGGTCGTCCTTTGGAGAGGTGCTCGTAAAGCTCGTAACATTTGTTGTCGCGTCGTGTGCCGTGCGGAAAACTTTCGGAACCGAATGAAATCCATAGAAGCTACAGATGGGGTTTGTTTTCCTTATTTTTTTGTATATTTATTTTTCTTTTTTTTCGTTTCTTTTTTCTCTACCTGTCACGACAGTCTTGATTTTTTTTCTTGGCTTACCCACTATTTTCTGTTTTTTTTTTTTGGATGGATACTGATCTTCAGGTGTTATTGTCAGCCATGCTGTTGTTAATCGCGAAGAATTTTCGACGTAAGAAATGAGCTTGCGACTCGTAAAGTGCAATAATAGCCAAGACCTGCGTTAAATTTATATTTTAAGCGCGCGACCTACCGGCGAAAGAGCTTTATGACGTAATACTGCCCTCCGAGAATGTTGTCGATGTGAAATTCGCATTATGCCATTAGGATTTGCTGGAAATATCTGTATCCGTCTGAGCTTGCGACACGCTTGAATATCTCTTTTCGAATTTACGTCTTGGTTAGGGAGCTTATGCTGATTCTTCGTCAGAGAAATCCTTGAAATACTTCCATTTTCGCGAAATCTAATTAAATCTTACTTACACGAAAATGTACTTAGTTCACTGCAACTTATCGTAACTCAGAATATTAAAAAGCAGCGAAAGTTTCATCAGACCTTTGAAGTAATATTCGAAGCTACTACGAGAAATTGCATGGGAAGTCAGCTGCTATATTACCAGCGTACGATATACTTTTGGCAAAAGCTCACTGGGAAACCAAAAAGTTTAGCAAAGTTCAGTATAATGCCGACAGAGTTTGTTCGTACCACACGTCGGTACGACGGAGAGCTTTAATCAAATTCTAGTTGGAGAAGCTTTAAAGCTGCTGCGCACAGCAAACTCGACGACTGTCCTCTGTCGGTATACCAAAAAATGACAGAGTCCGTGCTTACCGGCAGAAACGATCAATGTCGAGGAGCCGTCGTAAGTTTTTAGGACTGTCATAGGCGGGGGATGAAAGCTCAGTTGAAGCTTTCACGCGGCCCGGAAAGCACACGGGTTTCGCGCGTTGTCCCACTGACACGTGAAGTATCGTCTCCTTAAATGTCAGGCTCGTTACTTTAATCGATCGATAGCAGATATATCTTAACAACGAGAGCTTTACGTCTCATTTATCTGTGCTTGCAGTGCGTGAGTGTATGCCCGATCTCCCAAGAACTTTTTCCCAATCTCATTGTTTATTTTGACGATGTCTCCGTTCCCATGCAACGCAAGCTCGTACGCGCGTTTCAAAACCGCGCTCTGAGCTTTCGTCTCCTCGCAAAGCTCTCGTACAGCTTAAAGCGAAGCTTTAAATATTTTCAAGATTCAATATTTTAATTCGCGCAAAACGTTACGAGGAAGGAATCTTTCACGTATCACTTTGTGCTTTCGTCCCTTCTAGCGCTCCCCTAGAAAGTGATAATTCGATTGAACTCAGCTTCACGTGTTGTGCATCCTTGCCATATCTCCTTGAGGCTTTCGATCCGCTCTGATGCTGGCCTTGTTGCGTAAGCTTCACGTCCCAGAGCTTCTCACACGTAACGGAGCTTTCTCGGGTTCATTGACCTGCAAGAGGACAAGGCCGCCGGATCACGGATTCGAGAATGCAATCTGTCGATCCTCTTTTCGCTCCTTCTCAACCATTTTCTTTCACACTACTTAGTCACCCCATTGCCACCCTGTCCCCTTTTTCACCCTCTTCTCGGAATATCTCATCCGCATTCAATCCACCGGCACCCCGACTTTGAAAAATTTTCTCGATGCCCGGACTAGAAAATTCTATCGTTTCAGGTTTTGTATTCGCTTATCGTCTCATGAAAATATCCAAAAAGCTCCGTACCAGCGTAAGCTTTGATGTTACCCTTTGTGAGCTTTGCGTTGCCAAATTGTCAAGTTCGTAGCTTTCGGTATTGCGAAACTTCATTGACGCAATTAAAGCTCTGCCGGAAGTGTTTCACTGAGCTTGCAATTAGTCGCCCTGTAGGAACCAAACTGTCACGGCGGCTCGCAAGCTCGATTTATGTCCTAACGTCATCGGTCGATTTAAAAGAAAAATCTTCCAGTCCTCGTGGCTACGCGACTCATCGCTCGAGCTCGGGTTGCGCGGTCGCAAGCTTCGGAAAAAGTTTTGTGACGAAGCACGTGAGAAATTTAAGTCTGTAACGCGAGCACGTACGTAACCAACTTCCTAGACGTTGTCCAACTGGAATTGGTTGTTTGGCTTTTCAATAGCAACGTGACAGTACATTTTATCACTTTTGCATTATCCTTTATTTTATTATCGTTTAACCGATCCACAATTTCCCGCGTTATTTATAACGCAATTAATGGTAATTTCAAAATTAATAAATTAAAAAAGTCAAATTGCCCCTCCGTCGCGAATACATATTTTTCCTTTTTCTAAAGGATTTTCATTATTTACCTTTTTTCAACCCTGTTTCTCTCCCCCCCCCCCTCCCTCCATTCCATCCGCCATCAACCTTTCGCTATCAATGCTTCGATCGTAGCAGGAAAAAAAATATCGTAAATAGAACAAGAAAAGCAGAACTCGTTAATCATCGTTTCATCGAAACGTACAATTATGTAAATTGACATTGGCCCTCTCTCGTTAGAGTCGCTCGAACGAGATATTCCAAATGAAATTCAGAGACGTACAAATTTTTTCTGAAATATCAACTATTCCCGTTTGCTCATTTGCCCAATCGCTCGTTTGCTCCTCCTTTCGAAAGCTTTACGACCGAAAAGCTCCTCCAAGTGTGAAAGCTCGCTTTGCCCGAACCCTGTACACAAAAATCATGTGCAGCATATATCTTTTTTGATCGTTCAAATTATGAGGGGCTGTATCAAAGTCTCAAGTGACATTATAATACCGGGTAGCACAATTTCACGGAAATGTCATTCTCCTTCCGGAAACTTAAAAATTCATCTGCCAGTCCACCGGATCAATGTTACGTAACTCCACGTAATCCCTTAATTATATTCAGACGATCGAAGCAATCTGTGACAACAGAGTTAATACGTAATCCGTTATCAGAACTTTTGCAAAAACTGTAAAATTTGTGATTAATCGTACAGAAAAATTTTATGAGGTCATAAAAAATAATTTTATCGCTACCAAAATTTTGTCGCGATAGGCTCGACTGCAGGATCAACAATTTTTTTTTCGAAAACCTATTTTACTTTAGTTTTTCGATAGACTCCGCGCTCTACCTTACCGACGGAGCGTGAACGATATCCAGAAAACTGTATCGGTATTATTGAGAAACATGGATACCACGTATAACGACCCTTTGAACTTTGTGCCGTTAAAATTCGCCATTTTCAACTGTAAGTCGAGCTTAACCAGTTATATTTTACGAGTTGGCGTTAAAGTAATACCCGATCGGGTTCCGACTTGAACTTTCAGTCTATTGCTCTTGAGACACACTGAATTCATCTCACGTTCTTCGAAACTCATTTCGATGGATTGTCAACTTGTTCGTATATATACATATATACACACCAAAGTACGTACGTTATATGGTCTGTACACGTTTCGCGAAATTTGAGTGACTTTAAAAACTTTTTGAGTTACCTCGTTCCCTTTCACCCCTTTCTACCACGTAAAGCATAGTATAATTAAACTACCCATAGGTATCGATTGGCTATAGAGACTAATTTGTAAAGCTGTTTCTGTCAGAAGCTTAATTAAAAGCTGCCATGTTGTTTTTGCAAGTCGCAGAGCACATTACCCCTATGCTTACCGTTACCAGGGCGGTTGGGTTCCATAGCGCAATTGAATTACGTGATAGCGATCTGATTTTTGGCGCGAAATTCAATTTTCCTCGTTAATCAATACCAACCGGCCGAAGGTTTTCCGTAAAAACTAAAGACGAATTCGCATTTACGTAACTTCCGGTCCAACTGCTGATCCACTCTAATTTTATACTATTATGAAAATTCGACCCAATTTCGCGAACCCTTTCACTTCTGCTTTACTCTGTGGTCTAGTGGGTGTGTACGAGAGAGACAGAAAGCGAAAGGATGGACCAAAGCATCTATTTCGTCTTTATCTAATGACGTAGCCTGATAGTAGTACGAAAAGGTCTTTTACGATGGTTCTATTAGGATCTTCTCTTTGATTCTGCCCAGTTGGGTAACCCTTGGAAACTCGTATTCCCAATTTTCAAAAAGTCACAACTTAGTTTCGTTCAAGTTGGTATCGTACGGTCTGATAACGCTTTCTGTTGATAAGTACGTACGTCTAGCTGATTTTTTATATACGATCCTGGTGAAAATTTAACGGGTGGTGAAGGATGAAAAATGAAGACCCGGCAATATGCTTGAAATTGATATCTACGAGAGAGACAAATAAACGAACGTGTGATTTTACGTAATTATGGAAAAAAAAATAATTTTAGGAACACACTATACGATTTCACAAGCAAAACTGGTGGATTCATACGAAAATTATTGAAGTATGATTTTCGTGCTTTCATACCTGAATATCAAATTTCACTTATGGCCCCTCAAAAGAACCTGATGGTTTCGTCAAATTTCATTCGACATTCTAAAACGTCGACTTCGCCCAGTAACTTGTTATTTCGCTATTCAAAGTATATAAAAGACGATCGATATATATATTGTATATAATTATTTTTATCGAAAATTTTGATTTTACCAAATTTCACTAAGGACCCTCCAAGGCAAGTGTATCACTCGGTTCCGCGTCTCCTCCATTGAATTTCATCCAGCCTCCATAATTTCGTCTTCAAGGAAGCTCAAAGTCCTATCTACCAGCCCTTAGTCGATTCCCGGCAATCAGTGAGCTTTCAAGGGAATTCTTCGGATACCAAAGAATATCCAGTACGTGAGCTTTCATCATTATTAAGGAATTCTGATCCTGGGGGATTCTTGAAATTTGTTCGTGTTGCCTTCTTAGTTCGTTGTTTCATTTATCCTTTTTATTCGCCTCGTCCTGAGCTTCTCTAATCAAGTTCCTCTCCCCTCCTCAACCCTTCCAAAAACAAATATCCATACAATCTTTTGTATCAGGCACGATCGTGATTGTTCGGCTAAGTTCGGGAAGAGTCGGGAAAGGAAGAATCGTGCATTTTCGTAACGAAGAGACTCAGTGAGGGACTGAGCGAAAGAGGACCGGGTACGGACCTATTGGAAAGAGTGTGTGTGAGAGAGAGAGAGAGAAAATAAGCGAATATACAAGAAAGAAAAAGACAGAGTAAAGGTACCCAAGGGTCATGGCCGAGAAGAACGTCTCATCCACGAGTACCAGTAGCCTAGCTTTGCCATCCTTACCTGGTTCAAGTCCTGATGGAGGTGCCAGTCCAAGAAGAGCCGTCAGTCCGTTGCTGGAAGTTCGCAGACCCCATTGCACCCTGAACTGCGAATACTGCAGTGCTTATCTGGAGGATGTTTATAGACACAGTAATGGCCATTCTATATTTTATCTTATTGGTTTAGAATGAAGTGGTTGCAATTAAGATTTTTCTTTCATTTTCAGTAGAAATTAATTTTTGGACAATTTAACTGCTGGCGCCGAATTTTAGTTTTCGAACGAATTTCGATTGGAATTTTAAATCCGTCAGTGGTCCAGGTCGACCTACGTCATCGTGGGAATTTTAAAGTAGATGAGGCGTTCTGAATTTTTGCTAAATGTAATCATTTTTTTAATTAATGTCACTTCGCGATTGTACTGGATAGATGCTCGTGTGATCTTCGCGCTGATTTGTTTAATAGCTGCGAACTTTTGACCCCGACTGTAAAATCCGGGAAATAGAAAGACAAGGGTCACCGGAACGCTTTGGCGACGGTAATCAGACTTAAGCGTCTAGTGTGCTTTTGAGATCTTTTGTTTAGAGAAAAATATAAACGATACGGCGATGGAGTCTGTGGTGGCTTTCTAGGAAATACTATCGGATTCCAGGTTGAGAATCTTTTGAGAATTCTTGGAATTCATGAGGCAACTTGCATGTCAAAGAGATAAGACGTCGCTGGGCTCTGTAGATTTTCTTTGATGATATTTTGTTTAATGCATTTCAAATGAAATGCGGTAACGATATTTTTTTTGTGGTATTACGAAGGTGCGAAGTTTTTTTTACGTGGATTTTTATGTCGTTTTCAGATGCGCGTTGCAGATCGCGCGCTGATTGGCTAACGGCGATTTGAACATTAATTGAAAAATCTCAGTAATTTTAATGCATAATGAAAAAATAATTAAGTTAATATATTTCTATTTTCGAACAAGGAACCCGTCTACGTGATTCGCATGCGGTCGTTTCAGGACACCCTATGTACACTCATTCGTGTCGACTGACTAGCTATACGTTAGAATGCAGTGCAATGTTCCGCAATAACACACTTTCCATTGGAGTAGGTCAACTCGTTTTAGAATCCGACAATTTAATTTCCTCATTTCCCTAATGACTTGCTAGAGTATTCATAATCACCAACGTAAACGTGTAATTAGCGTTACGTCGCCTATGTGGATGGATGTATACATAATTTTCGTTTTTCAACCCTTTTTTTTCCGTGCCAAACTCATTTCTGCACACCAGTATCGCCCTGCTGTGGCATGCGTTAATCTCAAACGGCTGACCATCACTGTCTTGTTCCACTGCGTCAGACCTGAACACTTCTCCCATCTGTCACGAATACGTGTTTCGTTGGGGCCAACTCGATATGAGTTTCAACGTATAAAATTCCCCTAGATCTCAAGTCCTACTCGTGGACAGACTATACCCCACTGTTAATTATATCATTTGTCTGACTCGTTCTGGTACTCACTACTGGCTGACTCATATCAGTCTTCTATCACGGCCATATGATACCGCTGATATCGACTCTTGGAATAGCATCCCCGTCTGACCTATAGCCTACCACTACCACTGAAGCACGAGCCATTTTTACCAAAGAAGAAACCCACCCCCCATTGCATTGCCAACTAATCTAAACTTCACCACGAGAAAAAGATCCTCGATCCAACATTAAAAAAGTAAATTTATTCAAATTTAACTAATAATTTTTTTTTTAATTTTTATACGACAAAAGAAGGCTTCCGAATGAAACTTTCAATCGAACGAACGAAACCAATAAAGCTCTACGTACAGTATACAAAAGTTTAACAAAGCTTTTGAAGCTTTGTACGTACAAAAAAAATTACTCGGTACAATACAAAAACAAAAGCGTACAAAAAAGCTCAACGAAAGCTCCTAATTCATGTTCAGCACGAGCAGTATAACAAGAGTATGACATTGACCTGGGAAGTCTGGGTAAATGAATGATATATGACATCAACTGGTCTGATCTGATTATCAGCAGTCTCTCCCTACCGAACTTGCTCGTGTCTGTCAACCATATTTTTTTCAATTCCCAACTTGCTTCCATTGTCGATTACGTGCCACTTTATGTCATCACACGTGACTGCATTCACGTCCATACGATTGTCAGCTGTTCGATAATCCGAGCGAAACGAATGCTATGACATGTTGGATTTCTAGGACATTGCCGCACGCAATCTGATAAAATCCCATCGTGTTCTGCCAGGAAATGAAACATTCATAGCGCGGCGATTATTGTTTCAGAGCATAATACGTCATACGTGGTCGCACGTTTCGCGTTCTCCACACGCAAACGCCCGGTCCAATAAAATTGTTCGAATTAATATTTTTGAATGAAACCATAAAATCATAATTGGTCGAGTAAAATTTTGATCTTATGACAGGCGAAGAAATTTTTCGAAAATTTTTTTGTCCGCCATTTCCTACTTTAATCATAGGCACATACATGTACACTTTTAAGTATGATCCGTTACGTCATTCGCTCAATAAAAATGGCCGAGTAATACGTTTTCATGAACCACCCTACTCCTCTGCCGATGCTTCATCAAGCTAAGACCTCGTCCCCCAGACTAGGTCCCATTGAGTTTGCTGATTTAGTTGGCTGCGAGGAGTCGCCGGTGGGTTTGGGGTCGTTAGGGGACAGCAGGGGTTGTTTCAAGGTAAATATGCATAAGACGCCTGTGGCTACCAGGGGGGTACAGGGGGCGAAAGGGGGGGTGAAGGAGGCGCATGTCAAGGGTGGCGCCGGAGGTAGCGAAAGGGCTACAAAATAAAATACTTCTCTGGGCTCTGATAACGTGGGTCGGTATAACCTGGTCAGGAGATTAAACGTATGTTTAGTATATATATATATACACACACAGACACATACGTACATACATGTAGTAAATTAATCAGGGTGCACCATGTTTACGCGCAAACACGTTCAGGGGTGGTTTTAAATATATTGTAATTTTTTTTACCTGCTAACACGAGCTCAAGAGATTATCCAATGCTAAACAATAGTGGCTTTGTCTCTGTTGAGTCCGTCGGACATTTCCATGTTGGTAATCGGTCAGCTCAAAGAATCTTGTATTACTGTACCAGGCACCGCAACAGTCATTTATCTTGTTTATGTTTGTACGCTTTTTTTGTTGTTGTTTTTGTTAGACCCCCCCCAACTGTAATGATCCGATCGACGTACGTGTACATACTTTTCCTACAGTTTTTCTCACGCTAATGCCCATACGTGAACTCGGTCGACCCTTTTGTCTTCCCTTTCTTTTTTTTTTATTCTTCTCGTGACTTCTTTTCGTGACTTACCGACATATCTCGCTTTGGCTGCTTCGAGAACCTGTAATGTTCAGTTATTCTGTCTTTCTCTTGGTTTCCTTTTTTTCTTTGCATTTTTTATTGACACTTTTAGATAGATGCGCCATTCTAGCTTTTTCCGTCTATCGACTTTATCTCTTTCACGATTTCTTTGCTTTGTATTATTTTATTCTTCTTTATTACCTGCCAGATTCCTCGAATCCGTATTCCACGTGCCTCTTTCTTTTTAGTTGTATATTTATATTCACGAGAAACTCTGCCTACTCTTTATCTTGATGCGTGAATCGGATCTGCCTGACTTGTCCTTCCATTTTTCTTTAACTCCCTCCCTTTTATTATTATTATCATCATACATGTATATGTATTTTACGTACTGCAGTCCCTTGGAGGTTCTCACGTACCAGTCCTGTGTGGGGTAGATTATGCCGGTCTGACACGTATTTTCTCCTGCTAACTTCCCTTTTCTGTCTCTTTTTTCTTTTTTTTTATTAAAATTCCTACACAGAAGAACCTGTCGCTCTGTTCTTTCTCTCTCTCTATTTCATTTTTCTACGGTTTTCTCCTTTACTCTTGTACCACGTTACTCCTACTCTCGATATCATCACAGAAAATTATATGCACGACACTTGACTTTTTTTTACTGTATTCGCGCTAAATTCACAAATGGACCATTGCCTCACTTTTTGGAGTAATTTTTTTTTAGTAAGGTCGTGCTGATAATTGATATGAAAATTGAGAGACTGTAAAAAAAAGTATACGTGCTCATGCATATGTACTGTTAAAATTTCTATCGGGTGCGTGCTACTTTTGAAGCTACTGCAACGTATAAAAATTATCGGGGTGCAAAGAAAAATGATACCAATGACAATTATTAATGGTCTGTATATCTATGTAACGTGCAGGCAAACGGATTTACCTAACGACATTTGTGAACGACGCGTAATGAAATTTACGTGTCCATCCATTTTTTTTTTTCCGTAAAATTAAACCCGTTTTTTCCCCCTTCCGAATGAATGAAGCGAGAGCTTCGTGTTTACGCTTATGCATGACGTAGTAATGGACCGAGTTCTTTACTTACGATAAACTGCATAACCAAGACATATAGATATACGGAGATATAACGTGGCTTCCACATTATTTACCAACGTATCGATAATGTACCTTTTTATGGATAAGTATATGTATATATTGACTAGATTGTTTTTCCAGAAACGATCCCTTGGGAATATAATGGTTTCGAGTGTTGGTTACTTTGTGACCCAATTTTCTCTACTTTATTGCGATTGGAAGCTTTTAAGCGAGCTTTCATGTGCGCGATGATATTCAATAGATTTTTTTGCGGGACATTGAAGGATTGATGGAATTAGGTACAACGTAGACGAAGGCTGAAATTATTTTATGAAAATATTGAAATTTTTATAACTTCAACCTGAGTGCGTGAATATATTTTTTTTCGTATTTAAAAATTCGTACGATCAGTTATGGCGTAATTTTGAAAATTTATCACTCCAAAATTTTCGGGATAAACCAGTAAGCGAAGCTCGGAAGCTTTTTTTGGTATTCCAACCTACGTTAAAAATATTTTCGGCTTCGGAGTAAAATTTACGTGGGACTCTCCGGTGTCAAGTAGAATTTTCTCAGGAATTCGAGGGTGATGGAAGTGGTGTTTTTTTTTTAAGGATTCAAATTCCTAGAAATTTTGGGTTACGGAATTTTTATTAGACTGTTAAGGAGGCTTTAGTTGGACGGGGGTTGTTCTAAAATATGCGGCTTATTCGTGGCCCATAGTTTAACCAGCTCGAGGGGATGGTTGGGTAATGAACAGTGCTCTAGGATTTTTGAATGAACCTTATATCAAAGAGTTGTGCGCGTGAAAAATTCTGAATCCGTGTTAGATCTGAAAATATGACCACGTTCCTTTGAACATATTTATTATCTACGACCTTTTCACTATTTTTTCCTTCTTTTGCATTAACATTTTTTTTATGTAAATTACACGATTTTTTTTAATATGCATATTTTACTTGCGTCATCACTTGGTGATTTAGCATAACAGGATTTGGTTTCGCGTTAGATCCTATTTCTGGGTACGAACCAGACCCAAATTAGGTTACAATTTATTCTCGTTCTTTCCACTTGAATTTTTTATCTCTTAGGGATGCTGTAATCGCGGCTGATATCCTACAAGAATTTTTTTTGTTTGCTTAACCTTCCCTTAAATCGTGGGTGGGACCAGGGTGTATAACTAGGAACAACCTTTGTTTGCTCAAATCGTTCGATCAGCGGAATTTGATCCTTCGTTTTAATCCGTCAAATCCGTACCATATTTTTTCTGTTAAACCTTGGATTTAGGCATCTGATTACTAGATTGTTCCACGACTCGTGTCAGTCCTTGGCGATAATGTAAAAAAATTAGTGGTGCGAAGATCTAACTCGAGGTTCGGGTTTTCTCTTGTGCGTGAAAAATGAACCTTAGAACAGTCACTTTTTTTTTTACTTCACGTAGGTTTTACTTTTCCGTGGTATCTTTGAAACGGTCTATGACCGTTGAAAATTGAAGCTCGTCGCTACGTGGTATTAATACTTTATCATAGCTTTTATTCCATAGAAACTGAATGAAAGGTTTTATTAAAGGAAATTAAAAAAATTATTTCGGTATCCCTAAGTAAGGATTACCCAAAGTACCTATTTCCATTGTTAATTTTGGAATGCCAGGGATTTCAATTGTCGAGTGGTTTTAACTTTGAAGCATTTCAATATATACCAGATGGTATCTCCATAGAGCAGTAAAATCCCTGAATTTTACATAAGAATTTTCAGCGTTTCATCATTATATGCTAATTCACGAAAATATCGAAAATACGGAATGTATAAGAGATTCGGAAAATTTCTGTCCTTTAAGTTATCCATGTACATGCGTATCCGCTACGCACTCGTAACGACGTAATATTTTACATTCTAAGCAGTTCCCTTTATCTTTTCCTGTTTCAGAAATCGTCGAGGGTGTTAAACGTGGCGGCGGATCTCCATTGCGACCGTTGATCGACGAAGCATACGTGGAGGAGGAGGTAAATGAATTTTTAATATATTAAATCATCCCCAAGTCGAATCAAGTATTTAAAAGTATTGCGCGAGAAGTTGGCAATCGTTAGCGAGAAAAATTCAAATATTTTAAAATTCCCTTCGTCACTTTAGGCCCCCTACAATCTTAATGCGTTTCCTCCATTTAATATGGGACACAGGGAATCTCCGGTATTTTTTTTCCAAGTAAAGTGGAATCTCGCACACAGCTTATATTCTCCTATCTGACGTATTAAGTAAGCTATAAGAAAGCTCTACTGCCCCAACGTCTCTCAGCTTGCGTACAAGTTCCAGGTTGCATATATTTCAGTGTTTAAGACCCATGCTCCCCCTAAGAATATTTAGTCCCTGGTATGGGCAACCCGTGACGTGTAATTTACGAAGAAAGTTCTACGGGCTCGTTGCCAACATAAACACAAATAATGCAGAAGGCTCGCGGTATCCGCGTTACTACGAGAAGAGCTTTCAAAACTGCGATCTGAACGCGTCCTCAACTTTTACGTATGTTTCTGCCTGTTGACTGGGCAGCCCAACGGGACGGAACTCTGTCAATTAAAAGTTTTCGCTCGAGCCAGCAACTCTTCACTCTCTTGCCTCTTTATTCGTAAGCTTTTTATTATTTCTCTCTCTCACCCCCTCCCTGTAGCCATTACTTTTCTTCGCTGTCTCTTCGTAATCGCTCGCCGTCTATACAATAACTCTACTAGTTTCTGACACTCGTCGACGTGTCTTCCTCCTTTAACCGACTTCCCTTGATTAGCAATATTAATTTTTTATTTCTCGTGCTTTTCAGGTCGCCACCCTGATGAAACGATGCTGGGCACAGGATGCTGCCGACAGGCCCGATTTCCCAGCTCTCAAGCAGACTATCCGAAAAATCAACAAGTGAGTTTCCTTATCTCCATTTCATTATTTGTCAGACGACAAAAAATAACAATGGGGCTGTAAGATTTGTTGCCGTTGCGAATCCTCATGTTTGTCTATTATATTTACAGAAGTTCTACTCATAAATTTATAATGCTATCCGGATTGATTTGCTTATCCAAATATTATTGGGTAATGCGTATCGTCGCGTTTAACGCGACAGTCAATCCATTTTTATGTCAGATAAATACGCGAATGTTTACCAAGTCGGATTCGTAAAAATTTCACGTTTTTTCTGCCGAAAAAGCACAAATGTCATGCGTCCGTATTAAAAAAAAAAGCAATTCAAGGCTAAGGATTCGTTACGGCGACTGCCGTGGGAATACGTTGTCCTTCTCGGCAGTAGGCAGGTCGAGGAGCTCTTGTAAGTTGCCGGATTTCTTACCACCGAAAGCCAGAGGGTATAACGGCGAGCTTTCATGAAGCGAGTAAGTAAAGGAACCGAGGAAGCTGCGAGCTTTCGTGCGTGAGTTATCTTCTCTCAGGCGGCATGAAAGAACAAAAAAGCTCGGGATAAAAAGTTTTATTTTTATCTTTTTTTTTCGGTAGCCATTTCTCTACCCGCCTCTCTCACGCTTCTATTGGTCATGAAAGCTACCTTTTTTTATTTTCTCTCCTTCCCCCTCCACCGTCTTTCTTCTTTGACACTTTTTCGATTTTCTCTCGCCATCGACCCACCAAGGACGTCAACAACAATGGTATACGAAAGCTTGTAAAGGCCCCTTTATCAAAGGAAATAAATACCGATCCATACCTGTGCATGTGACGCTCATAAGGATTTTACGCGAAAGCTCCTAAAAAAAGCTTTATAGCTTTACGGCGATAATTGGCGTTTCTTTGTTGCAGGAACATTATCTTGATTTATAGCAGTGATAAGGCTATCGTGTACTTTAATGTCAGTTTCGAAGCACTCGTCTGCCGAGTTTCACGATATCACTGAACTTCCATTGGAGAAAGTTTTTTCAAGGTTAAATTTAATCGATGTGATAAGGAATTCCATGCATTTATTTTTAATTTTTTTTTCCCTCCTCTAGTAACCAATCAATTCGATTCCAGCATCTGCGGCGCGTTCGTCGGACGCAGCCTTGCGCACAGCCATGGCAAATCGAAAAGGTGTTAAAGGAAGAGAGAATCCCGAGGTAAAACACACTCCGGGACTGGCAAAGCCGAAATCAAATTTAAAGCTTCGAGAAGAAGAAAGCTCTTTCGACTCGTTTGGTTTACTGTAATGCGGTAGTAAGTGAATTTCACTTGCAAGTCAAATTCGACCATTGGAAGGCGATAAATGATGGAAGGAAATGGAAAAAGGAAAGAGAAGAAATACAAATAAGGAGAAACGTCCGAATAGGGGTAGTCACGAGGAGGGTGGAAAAGAGAGAGAAAAGTTGTGGGTGGGTGGGAGTTCAATGGGAAAATAATGATGGAACATCGATTGGTACTTTGGAAACTCTCTTACTGCAGTTTATTCAGTCGTTTGATTTTTGTCAACCAAAATTTTCATGAACCTTTCAATGAATGGCAGCTTTTTGAAAGCTCGCCTGTGCTTCAGAGTCATACTTGGAGACAATCTTTATTTTCTTGGAGGATCAATGAAATATTTATATTACTTTTTATTTACGTATTTCATAATTTATAAATAACTCGGCTGAAGCATATGAATGTAATCTTGTGGTTCTTAAACTTTTGATTGAGCTTTATTTTTTTATTTTTTTCGTATATTCTTTAAATATGAATTTCTTTCGGGGTTGACATTCAATTTTCAGAATAATTTCGATAGACGGAACAGAAGAAATGAGCTGAATAATTGGAAAGAAAATTATCCAAATGAATTATTATTCATAAATTGTAAAATCCTTGGGAACGCCAGCTGCGAGGATGAATACACATTTCTGTGCCAGAAGTTTGATCGATCCCCAATACCCACAATTATCCGAAGTAGAAGATATAATTGGCCAAGTTTTACCGAGCGAATCTGCCATTTCGTCCTAGCTCCTCCTCTATACGTATTCACAGAGACATTGAATTCAATGCATGTACACAGAGTATAGATTTTTCCAGTCACGTAGCTTCGAGCAATATATTGTGCTAGAGAAATTTAAATGGGCTTGATATATTACGATTAAACAAGACAAAGAGAAGTACGTAATAATAAATGAAGATAATAATTCTTTCGATGGATTTAACCCTTCTTTGAGCGGCAGATAAGAAATATAAATTACATTAAACCGTACCGTTGTAGCACGTGCGTATTAGAGTTACTTATTGGTCTGTCATGTTTGACAGCTGTCAGATATTGGATCGCGCGATTCTAACCTTCATACACAATTTTAATCTCCTAATTTATCCGTGAAAAATCACGTGTTAACTGACCCAAGTTTTAGTTTGAACAAGTAAACTTTGATAAAAACTGATCCTCACTTTAGTAACTTGACTGTAGCTTCGGTAAAGTTTGACTTGATAAATTGTACCTTGCCAAGAATGTGCTAGATAACACACTTGAAGCGCTTGAACTTCTTATCAGTTTCTCTCAGTCTGTTTTTTTCATCGTGCATCTTAGAGTGAGTTGCAAAATGTGAAATCCTCGTTTTGAATAACATGAATGATTTTCAAAAAATTATTTTGTGCTTTTTGACTCTCCAGTAACAGATATAGCTTCGTGGAGTCCGAGTACTCTTATCGTTTTTATTTTCATTATTTTTCTCTGTCAAGTCTATCGAATTTCTCTCGACACAGGCTCTCTAACTTGTGACTCGTAAACTTTTACGCGCTCATTAGCCCATGCCTTTTCAAGTTTTCTTTTTTGTAAAGCTTTTTATTCAATGTTGAATTTCGAGTTTTTGGAGATATATGCTTTCCGTAAACAATGTGACAATTGTATCGCATGACAGTTTGGTAATCTTGATTAAGCTTCGGATCAAGTATGCGAGCTTGAAAAAAGCTAACAATAAGATAGACGACCTGAAGATGTTCTAGTTACACGACAATGTGTTCGGGATGAGTTGGGATTAAATTCACACTAGTGAATTTTACTTTTGTTTGCCCTTCGTAAACAAAATCTTCTTAGCGTCTTTGAAGTAGAGCATAATGACGACTACGTAATCAGAAATGGATTCACCAGGGCACACTGTGGATTAGGCTTTGATCTGCTTCCCAGTTCATCTGCTTGAGGTGTCATATCAAAAGCGATTTGAAATTGATACCAGGTTGGATTAAACTCTTCGTTAAAAGTAACAATAAATATGTTTAATTGAATTAGTACACCGTATAGCCCTAAGAACTCTGATTATTATTATTATTGTCTAAGTAGATCGTCAAGCTCCAATCAACGTCCATCAATTTCGTCATTGATTGACTCCGGGTGGAAACAAAAAATTAACAACCGTAAATTGCATTTTCTCTCATTGTCTCTTTTCGCTTAATTAATTACGATCGTGAACTTCGTTATGACGATTTATCAACCAATTACATAATTATCCGTATTCAGTTAAAAAGAAGTCGAAAAATTCAGAGAACACGCGAGATTATTAATTTATTATTCTTCAGTCAATTATTCAAGCAATACTAATTTCACGTTGAAAATGTGAAATTTAATTCCCCACAAGACCAACCGAATAGCATAAAAATATTCGTGCCTCATTTTCCCATAGTCTGGATCGTGTAAGTTGCGTCACGCAACAATAACACCTACGTTACATTAAGAAATATCATTTTAAAAATCTTTTTCTATAATTTAAGAGTAAATTGTCGTTGCGACAGGGGGTGGTAAGTTATTATTATTACCAACGTAAAAACAGGTTCATTTTAACGTAAAAAGCACTTTCACCATGCACATAAATAAGTGTCACGTGGAAAGTCTGGATCAAAAGCAAAAAAAAGTCGCAAAGTAGAACTTGATTATTATTTTTTACGATGACGCAATACCTGAAGGAAATTCAATAGATCTGTTAGTAAAGCGAACGCAACTTTTTCTTTTTCACTTTCCCGGCGTTATTCGAGACACGCGTTACACGATGCAGTAGTTGAATAACATTTTATAAGCTACTTTTTTTTTCAAGTCTTTAAAGCTCCATCATAGTCACAGCTGAACTTGTGCAACTGACACTCAGCTTTTACATAATATTTTTACAAAGTCCTCGTATCACTGACAAGTACAGGGTTTTTGGTACTTGTATCACTTATAAAGTATAAGTCGATATATGATTAGCGAAACTTTATTGAAGTTTAAGGTGAAACAAGAAAAATTAGGGAAAAAAACTATACCAAGGTTTGTTGGGACACATGAATTTCGTATTAAATCATATTTATGAAGTTTCTTCATCTTGTTTTTCACCTTTACCTCGAGACATTCTCGTGAAAAATGGACGCACCGAATTCCGAAAGTTTTTTTTCTGGTAACTAGCCAAGTTTTTGAGGGAATTACTTTTTTTCCCCGTAAGATCTTTTTTTTGGCTCCTTCAAATCGAGCGACCTACGCGACGCCCCAGTAAGACCAGTGCCATGTCGAGTGCAAAAATAATGACTGATTACAATCGCGTATCGTTATCTCATTTGTACGAAGTTCCTGTATCGAAAGTGTTTTTTTTTCATTTTCTTTGTAATTTTCTTTTTAATAATTAATAATCGTCATGATCCGCCAATGCTATTTACTCCCATTTTGGTCGCGAATGACAATTTAAATATTGATTGAAATTTTTCCCCCCGTTTTCATTTCGCGACTAAGGAAGACATTGGCCAATGTACCCAACCTAACCAATTTGCGCAGAAAATGGACAAGGGTAGCACCCAACTAGATCAGCGTTGCTCAGGCGTCAAAGATGATGGACCTCGGGTTGTGAGATGAGGTCGATCGTCTCGGGTGCACGATACGAAATAAGGTCAAACTCAAAATCTTCGATTCTATTCATTATTTCTAATGGCAACCGGCAATCCACCTGATGCTGTCACGCGAATTCATAGTCCTGGCACTCTTACGTGAATAGCCATTATTTTCTTTGGTACGTTGAGAATCCCTGCTCTCTCTCTTTCTCTTGATCTCATCCCTCTGACGTTCCCTATACCTATACCACCCACTCTGCTACCCATCCGACCCACTTACCAACCTAACCTGACAACTTCACGCCTGGCCACTCGCACACTTTTTTTTTACGTAACGTGCTCGTTCGCTCTAGCGAAAGGGCATGAGTCCTCAAGAACTTCGAAAATCCGAACGAACCACTTCGGACCTGTCTATCAGGAATTCTGGACACTTTTGAATTTTTTTTTAATTATCCTACTGGTACAATGCCAATTTCTCCGATTTTATCTTATCAAGAAGAACGAATTTCCATAGTTAAACTTAGCACGTATTTCTTGCCAAAGGAGAATCCACTGCTAACGTTACGATTTCGAGTATCCAATCTACCAGCGTAAGCGTATTCGTGATGTTTGCTGAAGTTAATGAAATTTTGTTACGTGTGCTAAAATTTTAATTAAATGTCAAAAATGAATGCAGGTATTATCAAAAAAAAATTTTTTGAAATATTTTCCAGTCAAATGTCACTGCTTGTTTTTCTTTGTCGTATCGCCACTTGTCAAATCGTTAATACTTTGCACGAACGTTTCGTCTGTTCCAGAGACTACGAGAGCAGCAATATCCTAGACAATCTGCTCTCGCGTATGGAGCAGTACGCGAATAACTTGGAGACTCTCGTCGAGGAGCGCACTGCTGATTACCTGGAGGAGAAGCGCAAGTGCGAGGAGTTACTTTACCAGCTGTTACCAAAGTACGTCGCTACTTTAGAGTTAAACGACACGTTGAGGTTCACAAAGACTTATCCTGTTACGTGACCCCGTCATATTTCTTGTTGGACTTTAAATCTGGATTTTGGATGGTCTGTTTGCTCTTGGAGGGATGAATTTCCGGGTTTATATCTGGCGGTACAAAATGAATTGAAAATATATTTAACTTTCAATATCGGTGTCGCTATGGATTTTTCAAATATAAAATTCGGATTGAGTTTAATTTCGAATCCGAAATATTTTCGAGATTTTCAGAGGCAGTCGGAAATACGTTATCAGTGCAGTGTGTAAAAAATAATTGTTTGGGGAAAAAATTTGGAAAGGAAATACGTTGCGGAAATTTCTTTTTACTTATTTCTAAGGAAACATCTGCTTTGCCTCAGGGAGTCTCTACGGTCGCTATTATTATTTTCTCGTACAAGCTTCCTCGATTTTTTGGGGAATTTTTTTTTTGGGTTAAATTGCCTTCCGAGCAGGTCGCTTTAATTTATTTGAGTAAAGAAAAATGAAGATAAAAATTTAACGTATCCTGATGTACGTTTCCTGTATATTTTCTCACCCGGAAATTCATTCGGGAGTTTTGGCAGTGACGTAGTTTCGGGGCAAATAGGTAAATTATTAGACGCCATATAAATCACGTCAAATCAAATAAATCACGTTGGAGTAATATACGCATTTGCTTTATGCGTGTTGGAGTATCAATCGACGAGTGGTGCCATCTGCCGTGTTCTTAAATTTTTAGCGAAAAAGCTAAGTTTCGAAAGCTTCACAGGGAATTGCTGGTATTAAGGTACGAAAGAGAAATTTAAAAAAATAGCAAGAATAAAGTCTTAAGATAAAAGAGCCGTCATAGCTAACGAAATTATGCAGATCCGCGAACGAATATCCTGAATAAAACATAAATCGGCCAAAGTACCTCGGTTGAGTCTCCCAATGAGAAAATCCCTCGGGATGATTCGGAAGCGTTCGGCAACTTTCGGTAAATATTTCGTCTAAACTCCATTAGAACACAATATCCTATGGTCCTGGCACCCCTTTTTTTATTTCTATTTATTTTACCAGCCTGTCGCTCTCAAATCCTAACTTTAAAACTTTCCTCTCTTTTTTCCTCCTATCCTCATCCTCCATCATATCTTTATTTGACTTTTCATCGTCATTTACATCTTTTTCTCGCGAAGACTTCCGATCGAATGATTTACTTCCACAATTATTCTCGCCTTAAACACTCGTCTGGCTCCTCATCGTCCATTATCCCAGCAACGCCCATTCTCTCGCCTAAAAGTACTTTTTCCTACCCCAATTGTAAGTTAATTGCTCCCAGTAACGCGCCCTCGTCTTTTACGCAATTTCGTGAGATTAACCGAGTTGCTAAGTCGATTTATTCCTTCGAAACGACAACAGAAGGACCATCCATTTCTGAGTATAAAAATCCACTTTAATTGTTGTTGACAGTAACATTTTATTTTTATTATCCACTTCTTTCCCCTATATAATCAGTGAACCCAGCGGGGAAGGGGGTAGCCACTTGAGTACAATTTTTGTTGTACAAAAATTTTTTTGTTGTAGTACTTTTGTCATTGTCGATTTTGTATTTGTTAATCGTTTTTATTTTGTTTCTATTGCAGATCCGTCGCTTTGCAACTGATTCTTGGACAAAGCGTCATCGCCGAGACTTACGATCAGGTGACGATTTACTTCAGCGACATCGTCGGATTTACCAGTTTATCAGCCGAAAGTACTCCGCTGCAAGTGGTCGATCTGCTGAACGATCTTTACACGTGCTTCGACTCCATTATCGAAAACTTCGACGTCTACAAGGTGGGCTCGTTGGTCGGGGTCCCTTAATCGTGCTCTTGATTGCTTTTCGAAGCCAGTTTGTAAACATTTTAGCGTCGCCTGACCAAATGCTTAGTAAACGCGTCAGGATCAATTGTTCAGTATGTAAATAGGGAGTGAGCGAAGTCGGGCACTTCCGCTTCCGTATTGTCAGGAGCAACGAAGTACGACGGTACTCGCGTGGAGTTGTGATTTTGAAAAAAGCTCCGCTCGTGGAATGAGGGGAATTAAGAGGAACAAAAAGGAGAGGAAAAAAATCCATCGGTGAAATTGCATTTTTCCCTCTTTCCTCGGGGCGGCTTTGTACCTGGGGGATTTGGTAAGAGGAAATCGCTTTCGGAGGAAAATCTGATTTGGAATTTTTTTTTCCTTGTAAAAATTTTCGATTTAGCTCTCAACCTTTTTTTCATATCAGTTGATACTTCCGAAAGGATATTTTTCGTTTTTGGGAATACTTCGTGCGTATGATATGAAATTCAGGGGATTCTCATAAAGATATTTTTGTTAAAACTTTTTTTTTTAGCGATTTATGCCGTTTTATTAATTGTCGATGACCCAAATTCGATTTTAATGGAAATTAGGAATTTTTACGTGGAATCTATTACGCTTAAAAACTACTTGTTAAATTCATATTTAAACTGGGTCGGTCTATGCGAAACTTTTGATACGAGAAATAGAAAATTTTCATTATCCTTAAACGACCGGCAAATCACTTGTAAAGCAGTAATCCGCCTAATTGAAAGCAGCAGGATCAGTTTAATAAGTGTCACCGCCGAATTCAATCAATGTCTTATTAATTAGTCCGTGAAATAGCCTATCGAATCGAAGATCGATCCAATCCTTTTCCTAAAGGCCACAGTCGATACCTTCGATAGGTAAACGATTGAATTTACTAGCCTACATAGAAAAATCAGTACGCATTATAATTAAGAAACAAAGATAAACAGACCCCTCGACTCTCCGGAAAAAAAAACAGAAAATTAAAAGAAATAAATTTTTGGTAAATTTCGCATATTTTCGCAGGCCCCATTGGCCCTGGCACATGAAAAAAAAAGTATATTACGCAAAGAAAAGTTGAACACAAAAGACATCCCCCCGTCGGCCGAAAAAAAAAATCAAAAGAATCCAGTCGATCCAAGGTAGGATTCAGTGTCAGAGGCGTCCGGAGTTTCAATAATGCTTTTAGCGTGGCAGTCGGAAAATCGCATTCTGCAAAAAATTGTTGGAAAAATGCGTTACGCGAGTGAAAAGTTGTATGAAAGTTGCGTGGGCAACTAGGCGAATTCACATGAGCGAGCTATGGGTGAAATCGGGAAGGAAGAAGATGAAAAATAAAAAAAATAATATTCAAAGAAAGAGTCAGTAATCATTATAGTATGAGGGGGGGGGGGGGGTAGCTCGTCGTACTAGGGAAGAAGATATTGCGAGGGAAGCTGCGGGACAAAGGGGAAGAAACAAAGATAGAAAAAAATAATATAAGGGATCCCGAGCTTTCGCCTTTCATCTCTCACCTTTATCAACGTCGCTTTTATTATCTTTTATTGAATTCCCGCTGTCGCCATTCATACGACAGCACGAACGCCAGATGGAACCTTTCGCGTATTCTCATGAAAAGCATATTCGATTCTTCGAAGTAATTGGCCACGTCTAATCGCTGCTCAAATTTTTTTTTATTTTCTTCTCGCTTCCACTTGCTTCACGCGGGATTCTTATTAGTCAAGGACAAGTCTGAGAATTTTCTTTGATCTCCTACAAGTGTATGGGATACCCTTAACCCAACCTCGTCGCAGTCTGCGTTTTCGATTTCTTTGAGAAATATAAAGTACCTATTTTTATTACGTAACGGCGCAACTCGCATTCCTCAATAAATTACATCAATTTCGCATACTTCAATTTTATGCCGTTATCATTCGCCCTGGTGGCTGGCATATTGATTGCTACGTTTCTTTTATTTATAGAAAATTCTCTTGTTTTCACTTTTTTGAAATTCCATATGTACGGGTCTTTTTATTGGTTGAGGTCATGTATTTTTTTTTCCCTAAATTTCGTCAATCTGTATTCGACTATCTTTATGGATTATATGGGATCAGGGAAAGAGGGAGCGTTTTCAGGAACATGATTTGATTATTATTTTAAACTTGGATAAAGTCTTATCGAAACTTTACCGCGTGTCCATTAGAGTTTGAAATCTTAGTGGTTGCGTTGCTCCAAAGTAAATCAGCGGATTAAGAAGTTGATCAAGGAATTGGATGAAAGTGACTTTGAAAACTTTCTCTCCTACCTTGACCGGGTCCTTGTAATACCGTAAAGGTTAGTTAAAACGCTGGAATTAAATTCCAGTCAATTTGTATCCCAATGCTGTAATCACTATATCATGATGCAATTGCTGGAACGTCAAGTAAGATACTGAGGTATAGGAAGCTATTTAAAAACTTAGGATAATACTTAATTAAGTCAGAATAAGAATTTAATTGAAATCAAGCCGAGTATAGGATTTTAAGAAATTTTATGTAAAAATTGTACTTAAACGTCAGTGCCGTCGTTTCGCTGTTATTGTAAATTAATTGAAACGATTTTCTTTTAATTAATTAAACCTCCGTTGTAATTAGCTTGCGATTTCATTGCTGCCCGAAATGTACTTGACTCGAGTAGGAAAGCATTGAAAATTTGTATTTTTCTCAAATGAGATACTTTGCGAAATCTCAATTTTCTGAATAAATCAAGTAATTCGAGACAGGCGGTCTTTAATT
This sequence comes from Trachelus tabidus, assembly GCA_030142655.1. Lineage (NCBI taxonomy): Eukaryota > Metazoa > Arthropoda > Insecta > Hymenoptera > Cephidae > Trachelus > Trachelus tabidus. The sequence goes on from JARQTI010000506.1 coordinate 671,801, forward strand.
AAGAGAGCGAATTAGGCAGGGAATGTAAATAACAAGTAAAACTTGATGGAAGGTATCGCTTTGATGGACGATTGAAAAGACTTTAAATTCTTGTGCCTAATGAAATTTCTGTCGGCGGGATGCATAACGGTGAATGAATAATTTTGTAAATACGTGAGTAAATCAGATGCGATTAAAATCGACTGGCCCCGCGAAATTGTGGCCTGAAAAGGAGTCACGTATTTGCCGAAGCATATTTTATCATGAAATTTAAACATAATGGCGCGTGCTTGTCTGTCGTTCACTTATCGCTCGTATCTCTCGAAATATGAAGCTCATTGTTATTTATATCAGGATTTTCACAGCTGTCACGCGCATACGTAACACGACGCAATTTTATCGTGAGTTGAATTAGCTTGCGGTAATACATGATAATACAGGTCCTATCCCATGCATGACATGAATTTAGAGTATACAATGATAATAGTCTACCGAAACATAATATAATAAAAAGATACCGTATACGAGGCATTAAAGCAATTAAAAATAATATCCATATAAAAACGGATGAAAAATACATAAAAAAAAATTACTAGCAACGATGCTGATGATGAGAGGAAAAATGCAGTGATAAAATATTTTGAAATTCGTTCAGGCAATCGTATTTTGATTTAAATCAAGGCGAAGACATGTCAGGCACCAGGCACACTAGTCGAAATATATTTTATTCAGAAATCTCAAAGATATTAACCATTTTGTGGAATTTATTTCCATTATCGGTTCTTTGACTGGGTTTTTTCTGTCATGCTTTTTTATGTTAATATTAATTTTATTCTGTGAAGTACGATTTCATTTTGATGTAATACAAATTTTTTCTTCTTCAGGTGGAAACGATAGGCGATGCTTACATGGTGGTTTCTGGACTACCCGTTAGAAATGGAATGAATCACGCCAGAGAAATTGCTAGAATGAGTTTGGCCCTTAGGGACACCGTGATGACCTTTCGCATCCGTCATCGACCCAATGAACAATTGAAATTACGTATAGGGATGCACAGCGGTGGGTATTCACTGTGACACTAAATAATATTGAGAAAAATCTTGGTTGGAATTTCTATTGATTTTGATAAAGGCATATACGAAAAAGCTGTCACAGAACCGAACTTCAGGATGTTGCTTTTGATTGGTTAATGACTCTTTGTCTATATTGATTTTAATGTAATACCAAATTTCGAGATAGGTCAGATACATCTCGAGAATAGCTCTTTGAACTCTGAACTCTTTGTATGTCCCTTGCTACCCAAGCGTATTGATCTCATTGCAATCGCTCAAGCAGTCTAAACGAACAGCGTCTGATTAATTATATATCTTCTTTCTAGGACCATGTGTAGCTGGCGTTGTTGGCCTCAAAATGCCACGCTATTGTCTCTTTGGAGACACTGTGAACACGGCATCAAGAATGGAGAGTAATGGCCAAGGTACTTTTTCCAAATTCTTTTCAACTGTTCAAACCCATTTCAATCAACGTCGATAGAGTAAATGTCTATCTATGGTCAATGGTTGATCATTGAAGAAAAATAGAGGCCATGGAGACCAAATTGAATTCGACTCTGATGAATTAAAAATAAACTGGGTGAAAAGGAAAAACGCGAATGGAACATCCAATACTTTCAAAATAAATATTAGTACGTCATGCTCCTGGGAAAATAGACAGCTGAAAGATTTTCATCTGCATACATGGGGTGTCGCCTTTAGCTGCGTCATGACCAAATGACCTGTTATATGCCAGGAGGATATAATTATCTTGGAACTTTGTACAAAGAGGATATACCTAATTAATAGATGTATTACTATGAGATGAAACTGTGTCAGAGGTTATTAAATAATCAAGCCACTTAGATACGAACGCATGGGTCATATTAATTGTGTGTACATTGTTAAGAATTCAAAAATTCTTCATTTTATTCGTTAACCTTTAGCTGTTCAGCTTCTACAAGTAAAAGGCTGCACTTACAACAGTTCACGTATACGTTCTACGTTCGAGGCTGTCGATTTTTTTCAAACGATATTTTTCTCTTGTCAAAGTCTCATGGAGCGTGAACGGTCACTGCGCGTATTGATTGGTTGGTTGTTGGGATGAAAGGCTTTTTTTTTAATACTTCACTCTTTGCCGTCTCGAGGTCAAACGATCACAAGAACTTTGCCGTTATGAGATTGTACACAGTTAATTGAACGACAAAGTGGAAGCTGTGGCTATAGATATATGACCTTTCAATTTTTTAATATGTGTCAGCGTTTTACTTGACGCTGTTACGTCTGAAGTATATTTTTCATGAGTCGAATTGACTTTTTTTTTTGTAAAATTGTCGATGAAATTCTCAAATTCGGATAATAATTTGTCATAATAATTTTTGATTGTATGCACTTATTGTACCAGCTGGGAAATTAAAGGCTTATTTCATAAGTCATCATAAACATTGTTCTTGATGGAAATTTGTGAGTAAAGTTTTAACAAGAAATTGGATTATGTAAAAGAGGCTACAATTTTTTTGTTTCATTCTTACAAAGCTTGACACACATTCAGGAATTGTCATAACGTTATAAATATTATGTATGTCATTGACACTTATAATTCAAAAAGAAGATGAGTATACATTTCGATTTATCAGCAAGTCCTTTGGCAAATGCATTATTTATATGATATTAATGATATATTTTCACGTGTTTTTTTTCTTTCTTTCTCGGTAAAAAGCTCTCAAGATACACGTCAGTCCAAAAACGAAGGAGATTTTGGACACGTTCGGAACATTCGATTTAGTCTGCAGAGGCGAAGTAACGATGAAGGTAAGGGTGCGTTCACGTGGAATCTACTGCGAAGAGATCATCTCGTACCACCTCATTATCATCCATCTTGATACGCCTCGCACTTGGGTTATCAGATTATTTTCTTAAATTTGTTAAAGTTGATTTTTTTGATAATTACTTCACACTTAACACAATTTATAAATAGACTCACGATATCCTTGTGTATTAATAATTATTGTAGATATATATATAAGCTATTATGGGCTATATGTATATTGATTATCGTGACGAACTAGAAATTTCATTGAATTTCATAGAAATAAATTTCGTTTCAAGTTTCTATTGACTCCTTAAGGCAGCAGTTGATAAATCGAAGAGGTTTGGCTGACCAATTAATAGCAGCTTTTTTCTAATAGCCAATTATATTAAATTCCAGAAATGTCTTGTGAATACAGGAAAAAAGAAGAATCATTATACGAAAGGTGAAGTCGAGACTATCGTGTGATTGACGAATTTGACGTTATGATCGATTACCAAAGTGAACTTTCGAATTAAATGAAAGTATAAGACGTTCATTGTGATTCGAGAATAATTAAAAGTTTCTGTGACGAAAGGCACTTAGTAATTTTAAATTTGTTTGGAGGAAGGTGTTTATTTTTTTACACCGTATTATCATACATACTTTTGTATAGCAAGGATTATTTGAATAATTTAATTGAAATTTTTTAATCAATATTTGTCTGCATACAATTGTCTGATGGATGTCGCAAGTGTTTTTTTTTCAAATGCCATAACAACTGTGTCACCATACTCCATTTTGACATTTATAAATTTCTATGAAGTTCCATTTTGATTCGATTACTCTGCGCTCAATCAATGTCATGCCTGTTTCTTTCCGATAAATCCCACAATCTAGTGTGTCACGTATAAAGTCTATATTTAGCTCTTAATTATCAGTATCATGTAGCATTGCCTAATTATAAATTATAATCATAACATATTCAATCGTACAACACTTGTATTAAAAACAACTGCTCGTTTATAGTTGTTGTATGCAATGTCGAGCCATAAAGAATCAGCAAAATTTTTGTTACTGAACAATTACAATTATCATTTTTTAAATAAATATTGTATTTCCAGGGCAAAGGAGCAATGACAACATACTGGCTGCAAGGTGAGAAACCAATCAACAACAATGTCCAACAAGTTCGTGCAACACCAACAATAAATCAGACCCCAGTGATATCGAGTCAGCGCTCCAGTCCAGTTCAGAGCAATCAAGTTCAGCCCCAAAATCAAGTTCAACCTCAGAATCAAGTTCAGCATCAAATCTTGTGTCAGCAACAAGGTCAGAATCAGGTTCAACAACAAGGTCAGAATCAGCAGCAAGGTCAGCAGCACTGTTCACGAAGTGCCTTGACCATAACCGGAAACGGCGCACCAGTAGGTCATCCGATATCGACTTCGGTTTCACCCTCGCATAGAATAGCGGTGGGAGGCGGTTCAATGAACACCGTCGTTCACCAGGTTCATCATCAGGCCCATCAGATTCATCAATCCTCGACGGAACTGTCGCTCGAAAATGTACCTAATCATACCGAAAGTGGGCCGAACGCGCCACTCCTACTTCCGGCGGGTAATGTTCCGCGCGTTTAGCTCTCTCCGAGTGATAACTAGCTCTCTGTTGAACGTGAAGGGAAATGCGAGAAAGAAAGTCCCAATTTATCTCCGCACACCATTTTACATTGTATAGGACCCCGAGGTGCTGCCATCTAGCGTAGACACGGCGAAACTTATCAGAGCGGAGATAACGGCCATGCAGGAATATGCCAACGTTCAAGTAGTTCATTCCACAAGATTGTATTGTCCTACTGATCATAAGCGATTGTGGCGGTGAACGTCCTGGACACAAGAATATGATCTCTTTGTACAAGGTATTACGGAACCAATGTTACCACTAATTAAGTGACCAATCGACCCCTTATCGACGGATCTTCCGGAAACGAGCCGAAAGATATAGGAAGTAGCGAGACACACGTGACTGCTGATACATTTGAAAACAAAACTAGAAGATACGTTATCGTATCTCCTATGATACTTCAGTTTTTCTTTTTTTATATTATAAATCCAATTTCCTTGAGACAATGTTCTTTCATACACGTGCGTTACAATTTTCCATAAAATCCTATCGATGGTAAGGTTTTTTTATCTAAACATATTTTCAAAATCAAAACTCATAATGGGAACAACTAAGAAGCTTTAAGCTGCTCTATTCACCGATGCTTCTTTGGCGGTAATCTTAATAAAAAATTTTCATCGTATGCCCGGGCAATAACGAAAATTCCCACGCGAGATAAGTTTGCCGAATTAGGGTTGAAGACTGTAATACGTAGACTCTTACTCGCCGTTTTACAACATAGTATTTGCTTGGGATTAATGAAGTTTGCGGAATTGCTTTCGACCCGGAATTCAGCAATTCCCCTAGGACAATTAATGCCAGTCTCTACAACTACCCGCAAAAATGAAGCTTACAAAATAATTCTGAATTGTAAAATACCACGAAGTGATTATTACAGCCCAAGGATGTGGTTTGAAAGAAGTTAAATTTTGGAAAATCATAAATTTTAAGAATTATTAAATGTAATTACAGCGATACACTTCGACCTCGCTTAATTGACTAATTAGGTTATCACTGGAAGATCAAAGACAAATAACCTCCTTGTTACCGCGCTGTGTCTCGTAAAAAAAAAGTATTTGCTATCAGTACTTGTAGGAGAGTACTTACGCATATGTGGCTCATGCATAGAATAAAACGTGTATGTCGATTGGCGAAAAAAAAGAGGCCATGGCACAGTATTAAATTTCGCGTTCGTTTCCTCCCTTAGAATTATTTATTACGTTACCAACAAGCCATTTCTTCTATTCTTTATTCCTCAGACCTTTTCAAACTTTTTATTCTCTACACTTTTAACCCGCAACCTGCGTTTCTCTTTGCGCCAGTTTTTCTTACCGCGCGAGAAACCTTTAGGTGCGCCACCTATGACTGTACAGTCGTTACAGTTACATATGACATTACTAGCTTTAAGAGCTTCGAAGGACTTGTTCTTTTTTTTTTGGAAACTTTGTTCACTCGGAAAATATTACAAGGTCCTTCGTATGCATGTCTTCAGGATATATATCGTACCTGCGCGTGCGTTTCTTTACGCGACTCGTTGAAGGTATGTAAGAGTAGTATAAGTAGTATATGTATATTAAACATATAATTATAAATATATATTGTATATGTACAGAGCGACTCTATTAAGAATTCCCGGATTACGCCCTTGCAAGCGGCACTCTTGTTGGGCACTTGGATTATTCAATTATTTGAACTTGATTCAAGAGAAATGTTTATTCCATTAGATAGTACGAAAGATGAGACGTCTGATAAGGAGCATATTTTTTTTACATATTATATAAATAACACTGACTCATAGAAACCCCATGTTTGTTTCGTATGCATTTCGTTTGACTGTATATCTTTTTAATGATCAAACAATTGTTTATTTCTTGACGAATTTTGTGTGATGAAATTGTTTATCCGAGTGTTCCATAAAAATTGAACCAGGCCTGTGGTGCTTCGATCGGTTCGTCCCGTAGATATATGTATGTAAATCTATGAAATTATAATAGATACGTATACTTATGTGTATACAATGTAGAGTTAATGGAGTTAGTACAGAATTGATGTGTAGAGTGTTAGGCAATTATGCGTGGAGGCTGGGCCTTCTCAAGCGGGTGTCTGTTTGCGCGAGTGCGTGTTTGTGATAATTTGATTGAATTATACGTGGGCCAAGAGGTTCACGTGTGGAGTGAAGAAATTTGAAAAGAAAAACGTAGGGCGTAAACGAAAGTGGATTTTTTTTCAGAAAAGGTCGATGGTGCACCGTTAATTAATAAACTTCTATTTATGTCGGACTCTTTTAAGGATGTATCAATCGATATTGAGAAAATAAAGTTCAATCGTTTTCAAAAAAAAAAAAACAACAAAAATAGTTAAATGATATTGTTGTTATACAAGGTATTATTTGTTTGTTGTACAATCAATATGGGTTTGCTTATCCTAATTTAAGCTTATGCAATCATTTCGTTTGGCTTTTTGTTATCATACTTGTTTAAAAGATGGCATTGTCGAATATCCAGTCTAAGTAATGATTAACACGTGTGTAAACTCCAGGATGACCCGGTTCACCGCAACGGATTCCCCAGGACACAATTCCAATGTTCACCCATCTGCCATTTCCTAGTTGATGAAGTAAAGGACCCCCTGAGTCACCCTGGAAGATTTGAAATTCGTGTACTCTGATGATTCTGGTACGTTTTATTTACTTAGATATTATATTGTTGTTGTTTTATTTTTAATACAATTTTTTCTTTACCTGACAAGAATCTCGGCCACCTTCGTACGCTCCTGCACACATTGCTGTTTCCGGTATCCTTTGAGTAAAGGTGCGCGCGCACCTGTGCTGAGGCCAAACAGGAACAGCAACTTCCATCAACACTGCACTAGCTGGACCACCATAGTACTTTGTGCCCCATCCTGAAATCGGTAACTCTGTATTGTATGAAACAATTGCAAGTACAACAACTACTTTTTTTGTTACAGCATACCTGTAACAATGGCGCTTTTGTTCTCGAAGGAGAGTCCCGTGGGTGGTAGGCAAATTGGCCAAATGTAACTATTGAATATGGTAGGTCGATGAATTTTCAAAATGGCTATATCGTGCTCGTAGGTGGATGGATCGAAATCCAGATGTTGTCTTATCTCAGTAACCCGGAAGTCCAGCGCACGAGTCTCTTCCGGTACTGAAAAATCGTACTCTCCAAGTCTCACTATGATTTCACGTGCTTTATAACTGAAAAGGAATATATTAATATTTAATATATTATTGCTACGTATTTGTAATAGTATGAAAGACGATATATTTCTGTTCAAGATTAATCACTTTATCTAAAAACTTCAAAAAATATTTAACTGACCGATATACGCAATGGGCAGCAGTGAGCACGTGCCTATCAGTGATAAGGACGCCTCCGCAATAGTGACTGGCATCCTTTCGTACAAGAGCTACCATCCAAGGCCATTCTCTGGGATCGGCAGGTCTTCCCCCAACGATTCTTGTTCTAGATTTGGTGCTGACGCCACATCCTCTAGGACTGCGAGGCTTCCTGTTTATCTCCGCAACAGTGTCCCGAGTATCATTTACTCCAATAGAAGAAGTTTCGTCCTCCGCGATACCCCATATTGGTTTTCCATCATCGTTACCTTCAAATTTTTGTTTTTATAACTTACGTATTAAAATCGTCTATATGCGTACGCGCTGCTTTCCTATGATCGCTTATCAAATATTTGACTTACTTGCCACAGCTGGCAAAACCCCAGCGAGACTTTCCGCTCCTAAGGAAATGACCTCCACAACTTCAGCCTGATCAGGACAACATACTCCCACGTACCTAAGCATCAATGTAATTGTTGGTTGAAGTTTTGAAAAAAATTAAATTTAAAATAACAGCTGATTATTGAATCTAATTATAGAATACAATGCTTATCAAGAATGTAGCGCATCGATAGGATACACTAATTTATTTATTAGACAATATAATTTCATTTATTACTTAAATCAAAGTCAATTTAACATACAAGGGTTGTACTTTAAATCATTATAAGTCGTTTGTATTGATCTATAACCCTCGGGAGCTAAGCATCGCTAAAAGGAAATCTTAATTAAAGTTGAAGTTCCGATATTAGCATTTAATTATTAATCTAGAGGATTAAAATTGATTTTAAAGCCATTTATAAGATGCTTAAGAAGTACTTAGCTTACGTGCGCTCTATTATACACATGTAGTCCATAAATCGTGCGAAATTCGTTCTGAAATCCTCCAGGACGCATTTGCTCAGGTGCCTGCAGTGTCCTTTTTTCTCGTCGGGTGTCAAACAAGCCTGATACGCCTTGTTTGGCTGCAAACAAATAAATTCTTCAAGCACAACAATCGTCATAGCTAATAATTATTACACATAATTATGATTAAATCATAACAAAAGTTTCTATCTTCATTAGCAAAAAGATCATCGAACACAACATCAGTACAATATCCTACCTGCTCATTCACTCCAAGATTAATAAATCGTTTTCCACGAAACTTTGAAAATTTGTCGTTTCCTGAAAACTTCATACTTTCCAAGCCTTGCAGATGCTCTCCCCATTCCAAACTTGACAATCCTGCAGGATCTAAGAACACGCAGATTATACATACAGGGTTATTCAGTAAAAAACCATATTCAGTTGGTACGTTTGAACTGAATAACCTGGTATACATATTACAAATTTACGTATCATTGAAATACATATATTTTGTGAACCGTAATTTGACAAGTGGCGTGGCTGTTACGAAGTTCAAGGACGGATTTATCTTGGGACACGAGGATTACTGCTTCTTCGAGTTGAGGATGACATCCACTTGAAATTTTAACGAGGTCAGAGCTACAGGTCGTTTCAGTATTAACAACACAATGCTCGACGTCTTCTTCGATCAATTGACGAACCATTAACATATCACGATGAAACTTTCTCCAGACGTGCCACACTGCGCAACCATCGATTTCCATGCGTACAGTAGTGCAATCCTTCAAGCAGAACATTCTACTTCGTCGTGAGTGAAAAAGGCTTTAAATAAAAAATTGTAAGAAAAAAAGCGCAACGACTCGGTACACCCTGTATGATTTTATGTTTCGATGTTCCGGTAAACCAAAGGTATTACGTTAAAAAACTTTTATTTTGTAATTGTTATATGAATGTTGTTCTTAATTGTAATTGACTTATTGTTAACGATACAATTGACGCTATATGACACTCCACGGGGATAATGAATTGCGTAAGGTAAGTTTACAATTTGATTATAAGCCTTTACCTTTTGTATTGTTACTATTGAACAAACGAATAAAATAAATGACTTACTTATAACATCTTTAGCTGCAGTATCACGAACAACAATTTGTACAATGTAATACAATGCAACGGCGCCAAGCACTTTTGTTATTATCCACATTATCTTTCAACACTTAAAGATGTACATAAGTAACGTTCCTCAGCGACTACTTAGGAACTGCAGTCGCGCCCGCAAGGAACGAACAGAGCGAGAATTATGTGAAATCGTTGGTTTAAATATACATATGACGCCTGTAGCACGACCAACCGGCTATACACGCAATACAAGAAAGTGTAAGTTGACCAGGCGCAATACTCGAATCTTCCTACAAGTTATTTTCTCGTTTAACACATCTTTCATATTTTTCTTTACCAACCATTTCGGGTTGTATACAAAGTTGTTTCACTACACATTCTTGTATCGACTATATATATACTATATATAAATACCAACATTGTTTCACGTAATACTTGTCCTAATATAAATACAAATAGACTCAATCATAACTTAGATTGTAAGTTTATCGTATTTGCATAAGGCAAGTTTGCGTACGCTAACGATATTAATCCAGTTACGTAATCAACCCCTCAAAGCTGAATTTATTGTTGTTCTCATACTTGTACAAGTGCCTTGAGCATTGTTTATGTATTCATATGTAAATATGTACTCGGATATATCTCTGATACTCCGTATAGATACCCTGCAGACACAACCTCCTATACTTAATTGTATCAGGCGTAGCGAGTGTACAGGCGAAATGAAGATTGTATCTGCTGTTTGTATCCGTCAATCACGGCATCAGACTTTCGCGTGAATACCTATTGTAAATGTTGAAATTTCTTTTATACAAATGCCAAATTCAATACAACGTCAAACAAGTGCTTCTACGAAGAGTGATATACAATGGGCTGATTGTTTGACGCTTTAATAACCACTTTGTACCTTGCACCGTGTCGACGCGACAAGCTTAGTCGCTCAATGAGCAATTTCGTAATTATCACTGCAGCTCCACTGTAATTTGCGTATCATTAGCAGTCCCTTGGGAACAATTCAGTTCACTGCAGTCGCTACTGTGCTACTATGCAACTGCATGTCCCAATTTGATCTCAGAGCCCAGAGAATGCATCGATCATTGTTCTCATTAATGCTGGTGCCGATGGATAATATAGATGATGGCAGGGGTAGGGAAGTGGATTTCGATTATTAATTTCAGTTTCCTTTTTTTCCAATCGTTCAAATGGTTGGTGCGCGCGTTGCTGCTTTTTGATTGGTCCAGTCGAAATAAATAATAAAAGTTCTGAAATGTATTGCCAGTATGTGTACAACGTGCGTTAAGAGGGGGACAGGGAGAGGTGAGCAGGCAGAGGTAAAAGGAGGGAGGGTCAGTAGTGAAAAGGACTCAAGAGGGAAGACAAACAGTCCGCAGCAGACGGTGAGTAATCCAACAATTGTTATTGTACTATTTGTGAATTAATTAAAGGGTGGGGAGAAACAGAATAGCCGGGACATTGCGATAACCTAACTCGTTCTTACCTTGTGTCCATAACTAAATGGTGTATCGGTTAATAATAAATTATTAGGCTTCTACTCTGTCAATAGTTTTGTGTAACTTCGCGTGTATCAAAGCTCGTGCCAAATGTAATTTAGGTGACTGGAAGAGCATTAAATTCAGGTTTTAAAATTTCATTAAGCTCGAGCACTTCTTGTAGCAGGACTTTCCGAGCTGGGCCTCTAACAATAAGAGGAATCAATAAATTTCTCGGTCAATTCAAACTTTACATAGGCAGTTTTTAAATTGTGAAAACAACCGGCACCCACACACTCGGAACCTCCATTATTTTCTACATACTTATCGAAATGGCAGAATGATATACGGATGTCGTCAATCGAATATTCCATTTATGCCCGATAAGTAACGATCCGAGATATCGATCGTAAAAATCATTTATATCATCCAAGTCATTGGATCGTTCATCAGAATACAAAGTAACTTTCTCATACGAACTTCACAAACTAATTTTCTCATTGCTCATACAACAGCATGGCAAACAACTTTGTTTTCGACGTACAACAACAACGAGAATATTTGTTCAACTTGAAATCTTTGTACAAACCCATTTCTTTCGTACTGTTTCTTGTTGATATTCAAAGTTTTCTTGTATTAAATACAACGTTCAAACATGTAGCCTAAACAATCAATTTTCGATATAGTAGGCGCAATATATTCTCCATCAAAATACAATTTAGACTGTCTCCATAGGGAAATCAAAGTGCGCACGTGTCACGTATTGTACGTGCGTCGTGACATAATGGATTCTCGATTGTATATTGACAAAAAAGTATACGCATTCCCATAAATTCCAGTTGCCATAGCAAAGAACAGTATAGGATAAAAAAGTATATCACGCTAATATTTACCGCCTACGTAACGCCTCCTAGAAATTGGAAACTCTCTCATCGGTTACCCATTTTCATTCTCAATCTGGCTGACGCGACAGACGTTTCCGCGCGCACGAGGACCGTAGAGCCATGGCGCCTAATAAATAAAAGGATAAGACGGATTTCTCACGATATCGCGCTTGGAGGTAACAACGTCACCCACATATGTGAACACACTCGAAGTCCCGTAGAATTCTTCGATAGGTCAACCGTGCGTGCACGCACGGTTTCTTGGCCGAGATCGAGATTGGGGGCAGCCTTAGGCCATTTCCATTTATGGTACCCCGTCTTCTTCTTCTTCTTCTCTTAGCTTTGTCCTCTTTCCACCCTCTTTCCTCGTCATCTTCATTTGCTCTTTATCTTTTTTTTTTCCGGCCTTTTCGCTCCTTTTATCTTAGCCTCTTCCTGCTGTGCGCTTCATCCTTTTAAGTTTCACATATGATTTCACGAACGTCACAACGGGCGATAAGCTGCCCATTGCGTCTCACCTTGGATGAGTTCCTTGATTTTTGTTCACTTTGGTTTTATTGCAAAACCAGAACTCGCCACGCATTCATTAACGGTCAATCAAATTATTGGCACAAGCGGCAAGTGCAGGCATAATATACTATGTGCGAAGTAACGGGAATATATATTTTTTTTACTTTATAAGTCGAGTATTCATCGTGCCATTTTCACTGGTTAAAAACAGGTGGTTCGTTTTGAGTGATTCCTTGAAATTGGGAAATTATTTTTGTGATACTTAATCAAGGCTGTTGTAATTTTTCTTTAACGCGTAAACGACTATCGTTCGCTGTATGCACTTACTGTAGCCTTAACGATGTTAACGAAAATTAAGAATGGGCCTTGTTTTTTCGTTGGTCTTAAACTTTGTTTTCTCTTGATTACGGACCGTATTGGGTAACAAGCTGTTTATGGTAGACAGTCTCTTTTTTTGGCTACTTTGTTTCGTACAGTACATAAATTAATAGTGAAATGAACGAGGATGATTGTTCGATTTGACGACTAGGACATTAATGGTGATAGGTTTTTATTCATCTGTTCGAAATAAATTAATGATTAAATAAGTCCAGAAGTAGACAGCTCGTCATACATATTTTACGAAATCGCCAGTCCCTTGCGTCAGACTTTCATAAGTCCCATTTATAATGTCTGATTTCGAGATAAGTTTCGTGTCTCTTTTATTTGGAAATATCGTGTTTCTTCTTTTTTTAAACTCAGTAATATACGATCGAAAAAACAATTGTATACCAAGTAGTATTTGTAATGAAAAATAAAATACAGTATACCAGTATACGTCATTCGGTACATTCTAATAATTTTCAAGTTCAACAAAATTTTCATACGTTATATATATTTTTGAAATTTCTTTACCGGCAGGGTTGCTTCAGACCCTAATGAAAACTGTAATTTCATACCACAAGTCTCTTGTACAACCTGGTGGAACTTAACTGGTCGTGTCGACGTGGCCTAATGAGCCGTGGACGGTTAGTGCTAAGGGACAAGGCCTTAATTCGACCAAAACACGAAACTTCTTCTTGTGCTTCCGTTCAGAGGCGTAAACCAACTTTTTCTCATAAAGTCATATATGAAAAAAAAAGTTCTGAGTAGTATGATGCCGGAGGAAATTCTATACCCAGTATAGCCACGGTTGGAACGAGGATCAAAATTGACTTTTAACGACTTACTTCATTTTTGTGACCATTCAGAAGCCCATTTGGATGGTTTTTGCCACGAATATAATTTTTTTGGATTTGAATTCTGATTTTCTTGAAAAATTTCACTGTAGAATATGTTTTACATTTTTGTACAATTTTCAAGCATTGTTTCTGACAAGAAATTCAGGGATCATTGTATGCTGTACAAATATGTGCCTTTTGCTGTTCAATCGGCGCACAGACTTTTTTTTTTAATCATTGACGAGCAAGAGGATGCTCGCAATTTCATTCCATTTGCGATAACAGTACGTAACGGTTTTTCACTTAAGGTTTTTAAGGTTAACGTTTTTCCCACTGTGACATATACAGGCGTTGCTTTAAGATTCTACTGGCGATTCTTCATCTCGAAATGCCTGGCACGTGCTAAGGCGACACAATTTGCTCTACTGTTTCTTATTCCTTTTCATCTTCTCCTCTTTCCTCGTGTCTCTTTTTTACTCAACGTCAGCACGGTTGTTTTTCTTTAAGCTTTTCCACGTCTTTTATCCATCTAGAACAGAAACTAATCCCGCTGAACGTTTGTCCTCCTTAAATTTGTTCTCTGTACAAATACAATTGACAGGAACAATTGTACTTGAAGTTGTACAAAATTTTGTTAATGTTTAGAACAAACAGTAAAATATTGTTTGTGCAAAGTATATACTACAGAAAGGTACATTGACGTTGTATCCTTTGTTTCGTGTACGCGTGACTATCGTCGACAAAATGATTCATAGGGTCTAGACTCTGGACTTGGCTAGATACACTTACCTTTTGGTGAGATGAAAAGGGCGGCGAGGGGAGGAAGGTATAAAATACATTAAGAGTATCCGATAAAAATTCTAACCTCGATTAACTCGACCGCATCAACTGATTCCCCGAAGTGGTGACATCTATACGAGGATACTGGGACTACGTTCTTACACTTGTGCGTTGTCTATCGATATTCAACTGGACCTGCTCGGCGCGAGTGATAAATATTTTAAAAGGTTCATTCTTATCGACAATCCTTAACATTCTATTAATTAGTTTACGTTAATTTTCTCTTATCAGGTAAAGTTCCATCGGGAGAAAAGAATTTTCTGGCTGTTCAAACCCTTGACGCTAATTGGATGGGACGGGACATTATGGGTATGGTTTTTGACTTTGATATTATCCGTTTGAAAAGTTGCTATTACGTTCTGAAGCTGTGTGCCCGTAGCGCCTCTGACGGTAGATAAAGGCAATAAAAATTGAATGAATAGAAATCGAAGCGTAGCTAGAGAAATCTAAACGATCGTATAAGTTTTAAAAAAAGTGATCTCCAAACATCGGTAAAGATAACCCGAATAAAGGTCATTCTACAATGCAACGGAACATATAAGCGGCGCGATATTCAATAGTATATTTACCTAATTCCATTGGATGCTCGAATCAAGAAAGAGAAAATCGTTTTTGAAACCGAGCGTTTATTAAGTCTCTACGATTTTGACTACGTCCGGGACATAGCAACGATACTAAAGCGGTTTCTAGGGTCGATAAGGATTTCACGGAACACGTAACGTGATGAGTAACATCGAGCATGCCCCGTTCCGTAATCCGTAACGGCTTACGTGAAAAAAGATACGAAGTATCCATAAATTGGAATACAATGGAAAAAAAAAGAAGTTGCGTGAAATAAAATTTGACAGCTGTGAAGAGTTCTATAAAATAATAATCAAGTGGATCGACTTACTACGAAAATCTATGTTAATAATTAATGTAAATATCGTAATCAGCTGTAAATTGACTTATCGTGATACATCCGGAAAAAAATGACTCACCCGGTACGAAATAGCCTGATAATCGTGGTATATAAAGTGGATATTAAAATGGCAGTGAGTTTTCGCCACGCGACGCAGCGAGATGAAGAGAGAGAAAGAGAGAGAGAAAAAAAGAAAAGAAGAATAAATGGAACCAAGAGAGATGATGCGAAACCAGGATATCTCGGGTCGGTTGTGGGGGAGAAGTTTGGGGGATACGTTATGAGGTGGGTGGGGTCTACAGGACCCCGTAGTACCTCATTAGCATACACTTCGCGTTTATTTATAATTGGAAGCTTATCGGAATTCTTTGAGCGAAGAGCCAACCGCGATGAAGACGTTTATACCTACGTACCTCTACCAACGTCGCCATTAACTAAACGTAACGTACTCGTTCGGGTTTTTATCCCGTAAGGAACCATAAAAAGTGAAAATGACGACCACGTCGAGAACAGCATCCGAATACTATTGTAACTGGTCTGTACCAATACTTGGTACAGATACGAATACCAGTAAGACTGTTGAGGTGGACGAATAAATTTTCGAATTTGTTTGACACTTTAATGAAAATTGATTGCACGCGATTGTATGGTTTTTACGGTTCGACGAAATGAAGCTTGATTTTCATGAGAATGAATAGCGCCTTGTTTAAATTGTATCCGGTGTACTTGGATTGTTTGGGCTCATATACATATGTGAGATACATATTTGACATATACAAATTTTCCAATAGTTTCTCAAGTGAATCAACGAACAAAATACAATATATTAACAAGCGATTCAGTTGAAGGTGAAAAATTGAACTTTTTTTTTTCCAACAAGAAAGTTGATTTACATGCAAATGAAAAATGGAGAATTAGGTATTCTATGGTAGAACGTTAGTCCTCTTTGGCTGATCACTGATTCACAGTAGGTATTTTTTTATTCAAAAACTCAGACTAGTATATAAGCAGTATCTTACCGCGTTGAAAATTGTATCGTTTTTCTTTCTTAAACTTTCTTCAAGAATATTTAATAATATCTAGGACGTAACGTTGGGACGACACAACGTCTTATGTTGAAACGTGAAAATTGAAGTTTATTTAACGGCTGTTCGTACCAACGCACAAGTGACCTGTTATCGCGCTGAGACAGGTGATAAGGCGATAACGCGAGTAAACTCTCGAATAATCTTATACTATTTCTCGGAGTTAAAGCCAAGTTTACACGCATTTATCATCCTTCGCGATTAGAAAAATGTCGGTCGTGCCGCCCTCTAATTTTACCTCGAGTTTTTGGTGGGTCCAAGAGATGTATCTTTCGGGGTGGGCCTTAAAAAATTTATGTGGATACTTTTTTTTTTTTAAATAGCAACTACTATTTGACCCCCTCTCATCTTCCGATGACCTACGACCTCGGGTGTTATTTAAAAGATTCCCTTTGGTTCTCTTTTCATGATATAAATTCTGTGGCTCGCAAGAAGCATGGACCAGCACAAATCCTAGAAATTTTTTTTATTAAAAAATTAATAAGCAGCGATTAAAATAAAAGTTATATTTCTTATTTTTTAATATCATTCCTGGAAATTCTTATATTCTATTGATATAAATAATAATTTTGATATATTGAACTACATAAAATAAAAGCGTATATGAACATCCTTGTTTCAGTCGTTGTTATAATTTTTGTTGTTGTTGCATAAAATTCGTTTAAGTTTGATGAAAAGGGTCGTGGGTCTGATTTACATCGGAATAATGTCGCCTGCTCTCCCTAGTCTTCCCTTTCATCGCCGATGTGAGATTCCGTCGCATCCCTCGAAACACACCCGAGGACGCGATACGATCGTCTGCGACTACCTGAATGCACGCGAGTGGGTTATACCAAACCAATGAAAACCAGCCCCGTGAATATAGCACCAGAAGAGAAAGAGCTATTAATCTTCACATAAAATTCACGTTAACGCAGCTACCGTATATTCATTTTATGGTTTACATACCTAGTCCTGTTTAATTTTATTTTTTTTTAATTCACCACGTCTTGTTGAATCATGAAAATCATTTTTCGGTTTAATTAAGTGACCCAAGCACGTCTAACAAAAATGTAACATACAAAATTTGTATATGAAACATATAGTTGTTATAAGAAATATTTTGTTGTTGTACAACAAGAACAAAATATTTATTTGTTTGGCCCTTGTCGCGATGCCATAAACCAGACGAAATGCGCTACCCTCGGGTTCTTCGAAGAGATTCCGTGTTATCCAGTTTCCCGGAAGGGTTTGAAAATTTCAACCGGAAGCCCGCGGGAGTCGATTGTATTCAAATCTCCAAAATCTCGGTGAATTCGTGACGTGGCTTCGCTCCACTGGTAAACCTTCTCGTAAGAGTTCGTTCTTACGGCTCTCTTGCTCTCGCACACCCACGTATCTTAAAACACAACGGGTGGTCAGACACATAGGCTACGATAGACAATGGACCCACATGCATAAAAATAAAAGGATCCAAAGAGCCACGAAAAAAGGAGAAGAAAAAAAGGAACAAGGAGAAACGTAAAGAGGAGCGGAGTTGTCGAAGCAAAAGAAGAGACAGAAACTAAGAAGGAATTCAAGAAAAGTAGATTTCATACAGCAATAAGTAATTTAAAAAAGAAGTACGATTATTTGAACAATAATTTATTTATAATGCATAATTCATTTTATTTGCTATACAAATAATTATGAAACAATATTTTACGAATATATATGTATATAGAACGATACTTATATTCTATATAAGAAGGATCATACGTCGTTAATTGAATCAACGAATGAAATTTCTTTGTTATTTTAATATTTGTCTTTTGATAATATTATAATAACATTTTTTTGTTTGTTACACAGAAGCAACATTACGTCAGCTATCATAAAGCATACCAATTTAAGTTTGATAATTTGCTAAGTCTTAATTGACCTATCATACATATAGCTACGTATTTCAAACGAAGGAAAAGAGTAACGAGAAAAAATTTGTCGATTTCCACAAAGCCAAAAAGCATGTATAACAAATACATAGATACAAGGAATAACGACAATACAATATATTGGTAGATTTAGCCTGATTTCGAATTAACCGGAACGGGCTTTGCATTTGGATCCGACAGATCGAGAGTGTAAGAGGTTTCTCTGATAAGTTTCTTGTTCTTGTCGTAAACTCTATCAGTGTGATGCATAATGTTGTTAATAACTTGCTCCTCGGTTTCACGGTAATAAAGTTCGCCAGATCTTGTATGACCGGATATCATCGTTCGTTGAAGGCCATTGATATTACTGACAGAAACCGACTGTCCACTTCCGCTGGTCACAATGCCATTTTTCTCCGAGTTCGCTGTAAGAAAACAAAAAGGGTAAAATCAAGTAAAAATTGGATACTAAAAAATCATACGTTTATAACTTAAAAAAAATTCAATAGAAAATATAAAATATTACGTGAGTGGTAAAAATAAAAATTATTCATATGTACCATGCAGATGACTGCTTGGACTACACAGAGAAACATTGTTATTGTTATGACATAAAAGGTGATGACACCGCTACTGCGCACAGATATTCCGTACAATAATGATGAAATATTAAAAGCATATGACTAATGTCACGATTATCATGTCACAATAAAACAAACAATTACGTCCTGAATTCAATAATAATCATCACTATCATTAACGCGATAACAAAGCAGGACACGAATTACCTTCACTGGCACTTTTGATACGGCATTGTTATGTCACTGAATTATTTGTTTAAAAAAATCATCATTACGGAATCATTAGACGCCTCACGGTCAGCACGAACCATCAATCATTGACTCACAGGTTACCATGGAAACAGGCCATAAGAGTATGTCGAATTAACAAAGTAATCGTACGATGACTGCAGGGCAATAACAGCGAAGGTGATCAAGGTAAATCGCGATTCTTAAGTGGCAATGGGCAATTGGTATTCAATTGATAACAGAATCTTGGTCAACAGTGAAAGGTAATCGGTTGCACTTTTAAGTTCTACGGTGAACGTTCAAACCGATGCATATATGTTTTTCGCATGGTTAACGCGTTGCAAAATAATTTTGTTGTTGTATGAAGATGAAACAAAATTTTGTTTTTGTCTCACGAACAACTTTCAACGTAATGGAATGAACGTGTTTTCGTTGTTCGAGCGTTTCAACAACAACAAAATATATTCTGCACGGATAAGTACAGTGACAAAGTTTTTCTGTTCTCATTCATATATTCAACGAGAATCTATGTATTACGGATACAGCGACCTGATTCTGTGCGACGGAGAGAATAATTGTTACTCCATTATTCGATATGTCTACCACTTGGTATCTTTACTTTTGTTTCTGCATAAGGAATTGTCTCCTTTTTTTTCTTTTCAGATCAAATACAGCTGCTAGAAATTATCTGGCTATCCCGAACCTCACGCGAGCGTCACTTACGAATGACGTGTACGTTCAGGATATTTTTGTTTGTGGTAACGACACTATTGTTACTTTTACGAAGAAATGCCTGTATTTTCTTAGCTTGTCTTCGTTTGTGAACAATGACGAATTATTTTTTGTCGATGTTGATGTTACTCGAAGATACCTGAAACTTTAAATATTTACCTCCTACCGTGTATTTTCATTTCGTCGTTACTAACGCAAGCGATGGAATTATCCATTGGTTATAGCGAATGACTATAGCGTTAAAAAATATTCAACGTCATACAATACAAAATTTTACGTCAGGGAGAAAAAAATAGTCCTTGAATATACTATTGTATTTCAGTGCTATTATACTGTGAATAGAAAAGTCCATTGTACGTTAGTGTACAATTGTTTGTCATTGTTTCAACAACAGTTAATTATCTTACTGGACTTGTAATTTCTTGTCATACATTTCATTGTTTCATCAACTTACCTATGTCATCTAAAATTTCTTGGTTAACGTTGTCAATTTGTTTCTGCACGTTTTGTTGAATTTGTTGATTGAGTTTTGAAATGTCATCTTGTAGATTTGTATTGAATCCGTTTATGTTGTCGAACAATCCGCCGGACCAGCCGAAATCAAATTGTCCTTGGCAAGAACTGCAACAACGTCAGTACGGATATTAAAATTATACGAGGGAACGTTGAGGAGTTCATCTGCGGGTCATTTTAAATGTATAATAAATAGCACTGCAGTGTACGATAAGCACGCTCGCGACTACTCGTGTTCTAAGTGTTTAGGTAAGCACGTAGTCACAATATTTCGTGTAAAATTTGCACCCATTCTGTAACCGAATATGAATTTTTTTTGTCGAACAGCTGTTTACGTGAAAATATCGAAGAAATGCAAAATAACGTACGACAAATTTTGAAACGTTGCACAAAATGTGATGAGATTGTCAAACAAATTTTGAATCACGATTACGTTCAACGAAGCAATATTCGTTATATTAAAAAAAAGAGAGTGTTCAGTTCATTTTAATTGTGGAGCCACCTTTAGGTGGTGTGTTAGTGTGAATAATACCGTATATGTTAAATAAAATTTTTGTAACAACTTACCCAATAAATACTCCCACGAGGATGATTTTCCAGATTTGAGACATTTTCAAAATTTTATATCGCACACGGAACGTATCCGATTGCTAACAGGTTGCACAAGGATTTGTAAAAATTATTGGTAATCCGTGATTTTTATGTAAAAATTCCAAAAAAAAACACAAATCTTGTTGTATTCTTGAAAAAACAATACTGGCACGTATAATGAGATATTCTTTTCTAGATGGATAACGCTCGTTATTCTCGCACGTTCTGTTCGCTCGCATTGGAGAACGTGCGCTTTATATACATAAAGCCTGTGGTGTCGCTATCAACTCCTGCTGTACTGTGCAGGCGAAGTCTCGTGATCGGTTGGCAAAACATACGTATGTCTGATTCAAGTGTTACAGTTCGTGGAAGTGCATAAAGAGTGACTAATATTGCAATACGAATGGAAATGAGGCATCCGAAAAATAGAAACTTTATGTCGATGTATAAAGGCGAGACGGAATTAGTGGAATTGGGATAAATGAAAAAAAAATTATTTATCGCAGTTACTAAATTATACAACGTAATAAGGAATTATGGGTAATTATACAGAGCTTTCCAAATCACCTGTAAACGATACTGATTAACGAGCAGATTGTATCTGTTGAACGTGACTAAAATACTTGTTCGGAACGTACCTGAAGAAGCAATAAAAAGAAGTCTAATATTTCTATTTAAGTAAACACACTAGATGTACAGATAAGAAAAGACCAGAAAATAGCATTTTCATAAATTTCAATTAAATTTTACAATTCAATTAGCAATAAAGAATTGATACAGGTACAGCATCCTCTGTCCGTATAAAGTTTCGATTTCTTTTCCATTTTTATTTGTACACGTATGATGTACTGTTTCGAAATATATCTTGTTTCAATGATGATAATACAATTAAATTTTTACTCGACATTCTAAAAGTTTCGATTTTCAATGTGTTTTCTGTGTACCTAACCTATATGAGAAAGTTCAAAGAAATTATTTACGAAAATTTGTCGGATCAATTGAAAAAAAAATTGTGTTCAGGGATCATCAACAGCATCCAGCAATATTCCAGTCCTGACGGTGAAGACCTAATAGAAACCGGCAGGTCTCAGAATTGAGGCAGGACTATTCAGATATTAATCTTCATTACTCGAGCACATACAACAGGAACAGACAGTTGGACGAATGGACCAACTGGAAACGATCTTTGTATACGTCTATTCCATAGAGGGTTAGTCCAAGAATTGACGTTGAGAAGCGTCAAAATGGAGAACATTTCAGATAAAGGTTACACTGGGTCACCAACTGGCTATGAAATTCATGATAGGCTCGACGATATATCCTATATACAATATACATCTGAAATGGATAGCAGTGATATTGGTTCAAGGCTGTCACAATCCTAAGGACCATTAAAAATATTGTTATCTGTCACACTACGCATACCTAACATACGTAACTGATTCGATTTTCAATAACCTTGATTCAATATATTTATTACGTAAGATGTCAGAGTAAAGTACTTTTCTTTCATTCGAATACGCGAAGAATGATTTTTTGACAGATTTATATACTGTCGGAGACTCTTAGAAGAGTTGAGATGGGTAATTAAACGGTTTATCAATTATTATAATTTTCGTTTACCGCAAGGGAGTCTCCTATTTAATAGAAAATTTTTAAGTAGAAACTTTACTGTCTCTTCCTCGTGTGGTTAATTAGCCTTAGCTGTAGGTACACGACTATCGGGTTTCACTTCTTGAATCCCTCGTAAATGCGGGCTTATAAATTAGCTCCCAATAAACTCTCGATGTAAACGCCAGCTCGTAGGAACGATTATTCAAATCTGTATATGCATACATTGAATTTGGCATTAGTCAAAAGTGGCTCGAAAGGATATCAATTTCAGGTCATGACACGAATTTAAATGTGAATTTTAGTTTCGGAATTTATTTGAAGAATAAAAGAAAAATTTGTGTCTTATCACTGCGGAAAATATTTATCGTGAACAACACGATCATTATGAGATATCGGTACGATTATATATTTTTCAAATATTATTCTTTTACCGCTACTAAAATACATCGAGCTGGACGCTTATTGGCTTAACGAGTCTCATTTAGAAATCGATTGCAGCGCCACAACCCTCGGATTGTCCGGGAACGGATGGAGTTATAACCGTAAAATGGTGGAAAGCAACGTAAAAGGTGGTTAGTATCGTTCGGTATTGCCAGACTCGAAGGAGCAGGCATTACGAAGGATGTTGTTGTTGACCCTTAGGCCTGAAACAGGTTTCGGATTCGGATTATACAGCGTAGTGGAGTGGTTCAGTGGGCTATAGGCGGACCACCATTACTATGTACCAATACAGCCACCCCCGACCACGGGTATATACGAACTGGATATTACTGACACTGCACTACCACTAAGATGAAAAATGGGACCCTTCACCCCGCTGAGGACGAGAAGGGTTCCCTTTCGGCCTTGGTGAGAGCCTCTTTTATGTTATTTTTCTTTTCTTACTTATCTCCCTGCTTCTCTGTCTCCTCTATTTTTCTTCGCTTCACTTTTTAATCTTCTTTTTGGTTCACTGCACTTTACTTCGTTGCACTACGAACTACGGCGCCGCCAACTCGAACGCTGCTATTGGCATCGCTATCGACTGAGCTGTAGACACTGCCATCTATATTACTTTTCTTTTCTCTCTTTCGCACAATCTGCTTCGCCTACTGGTTTGCTACTCTTGAATTTTCTTCGACAGGTAGCTCCGTGCGTTCTCTGAGCAGCGGAAGGGAGTAACCGGATTCAAAATAGAAGAGTTATTGCTGATCGATTCGAGGAACAATAAGAGAGATTTTTGTACCTGGTTGAGAATGTTTCTTTGAGATGGTTTTCGGAACGTTCAGTTATTTTTACTGTTGCGTGAATCGCGTGAAATTCAGTTTTTACTTTTATCGTTCATGAATACCAGTGTATTTTCAGTGCTATTTTTTGGAATTAATTTCACACCATTATCCGCAGCTTGCGTATTATGTAAAAAGTAAAGTGGGTTTTGGACCTTGAAAATGTAGTATTTGCTGTAGATTTATGCTGTATGAGTCAGTCGATAGTTTGTTGTCAATGTGTAGAATAAATGAGTGTGGAATAGTTGGAAGTATGTATGTATATATATTAATCCAATGCACTTACTCGGATTGTATGCATTTAATTTTTTTTGTTTTTCTTTCAAGATGAACTCTTAGAAGAGAAAGCCTTAGGAAACTCTCTTGGAACTCTTGAAGAAAAGAAAGACAAGAGACTCTTGAAGAGAGACGATGGTAAGTGCTTCTTATTTTGATAGTTAAGATTTATTTTCATTTGAACAGTCTCGACATAAGCCGTGGCAATTTACTGAAATTCTTCACGAGGAGACATTCGTATTTTTTGAGAGCGTTATGAAAATATTTTCACAGCATCGATATTAATTAACCATGATATAATCTTTATTGTCATCGAGACATACCTTGTGTAATCGCGATTTAACAAAAAATTGTTACGATATTTTTATCATATCTTTGCTTGCCAAAGAAATACAATTCTGTTATACATTTTTGGATTAATTACGTACTCGCGTCTTTCGTCGTTCAAGGATCTGCAAAGGAGCAAAAGAATTATTAACACTCGAAAGATTTTGGAGGATCCTTTGGGTGAAATCCCACTCACTAGCGCCAATCTAGTGGCGGCGCGTATAAGTTCTACAATTATGGTGGGGGATTGAAGTACTTGGAAGCTCCTTCCATCCAATCGACAGAGCGTTCAGTATTCGTTCAGCCGCGTATGAGGTACTTTTGTTGTCCGCGGCTGAAGAGTTCTCCTTCGTGTAAACAAACAATTTTCTTGAGATTGCGATAGACTTTTGATAAATACACAAGGACACAACAGTCTAGAATCGAAGAAATTTCTTGTCAGAATATACGTGAAGAGATTCTCGCGTCGAGTTATCGTACTTTTCGTGCAAAATCGCAGAACGATTTTAAAAACAATTGGCTAGTGAAGAGACAGTGATTTTTTGTGTGACTGTGGACTGTCAAGAGGACCTCAGAGCATCATGACAGGACCGGAGAGCCTGGATGTTTCTACCGAGAGCCAGGATTTTTAATTCTACAAAATCGGCGAGTTTAACTGTACTAATTTTCTTGAATTTATACTATTCGAAAACAGTAGTGAAAAATGTTTTGGTAAGGCCTTGAAATTTTTGTTGTACCAACTGATAACTGCTATTCGTAGTCTTTTGTCAGTTTCTAAACGACATTAAAAATTTCTCGACCATGTAATAATATCATTGCGAGTGCCTTAAATGTTATGTCATGTAGCTTACTACTGTTTTCTATAATTATTTTTATTTATAATTATAATGTTGGATGTTATTTCCATTGGCTATTTATCAATATAAAAATAATGTCACTTTCAGTATTTTTTAAATTCAATTAAAAAAAAAGTCATTCCATTCAAATGCATTATGTCTATCCAAAATCGATTATTCGTTTAATCATTTTTCAATAAAACCAGGTAAACTGACATTTCCACAAGATTTAACACTCGATCTTAATTACTACCGCGTATTACGATAATCGATTATTCTCTCGATTAGCAGCGAATAACCGACTATCAGTCAGAAAGCTAACGGGTCCCAACCCCGACACGTGTGACAGGGGTCAGGCTGACCCGGATCCACTAGCAACTAAACCAATCCGCTTGGTACTATAGTTTGTATCACAAGAATTGGCGAAGACTAATTATAGCAGGAAGAATTAGATTTTAATTAAATCACGCGATGTACATAGTTAATATCGAGTATTGGAACGAATCGCTTGAAAATACATTTTAACGAAGATTGAACGTAGTACCAAATGAATGCTTAGATAACGGTGAATTATTTGAAAAATAAATTTGAAAAATTGATTACAAAAAAAGTTAATAAGTTATACAACAAAGGAGGACCCATTCGGAGTGAGAGATCGTTTTCCGGAAATTTGGTGATTTGTAGAAAACCTTATGGAGACGTCGCACGACTTGGAAGCAAGTCTCGAGAACGTCCCTGGCTGACCATAAAAATTTGAATAAAAGTCGCCGGCGACATGAATTATTTATCGCGGCGACTTGGGTACGAGGCGACTTTTACGATCGGACTAACATAAGGGCTCCTTTTCATTCTCCCCGTTCTTCGTTCTCTCTGCTCCTATCCATTCTACACTTCGTATACTCTACTTGCCATGCACTCTATATACTGTGACCTGAAACAATAGGCTCGACCCTTCAATCCGCAACAACAAAACCGGATTAATTATTGTACTTGCAGCTGGCTTTGTTCAACACTTAATTTTTTTTGTTCCTGCCACTTTTGCGTGAGCTATAATTTGTTGTTCTTTTTTTGTACTTAAAATTTTTCTACCTCAAATCTTCACGAATTCATCACGTAACTACCTGATATGCTTGAATTGAATTTGATTCCGAAGTGTATTTACGACTGTGGCTTGTCGAAAATTTCTTAAAAGCCGTTTCCGTCGTTTTTCGATATTTCAAAGAAATGAGATTAGTTTGTCTTCTTATCTCCAAAGACTTTCTTTTTCTGTGGCTACGCCATTGTACGGGTAGGACCCTTTTCGAGTCCTTCGGGGTCTAAGAGCCTCCAGCCCAGTTGAACTTTGAGAATCCGACCAAGAGACCCCCGTGGACCCGCATTGTCGCGCTGGACCGTTTCGCTTCGAGATTTCGAAAACACTTCCCACTGCCCATCAGGGGGCACTTCGAAATATTTCGATATATCTCGGGATCGGTTTGCCCGAAAGTCCGTAAAACCTTCTTGCAGCGACAGTGCAGAATATTTTCGTTTACCATTAGCAAGCGGATATGATATTCATGAGGGGTTGACAAGGAAAATTTATTTCAAACGTACCACTTCCGGAAGCTGTGCCGGGCATAGATTATACGTGAATTTTGGACTCTATACAAACTTAACATTTCGTACTCGAAAGTGACAATAAGTCGAGTCTTTAAAATTTGACGAGCCTTTCGAACGACCGAAACTGTAATTCGTTTCGGTGTTAAAAATTGAATGGCCTTTTTTTTCACCGGTGTGAAATATTTACGGAGGACAAATATAGAACGCGAGGAAGTCGGACAGATACGAGAAATTTTCAAAACACTCCATTCCCCACATGGACCGTATACGCGTGCACGATGTAAATTTCTGGTGTAAAATATAATTTCAAAATTTTTATCTTCCTTAGTATAAAAATTACGAGATGATTTTTTTTATTTCCAAAATTGCCAAATTTCATATTGACTTTTTTCTTGTCTGCGACACGGCTCCCTTCACACTTTGAGCACCGATGATTTTTTCTCCTCGTTCCACTGCCCTTCCCTTCCCTTTTCCCTTCCGCTCCTTTTTACGACAGCCCGTAAACCTTACGTTCGGGATTTATAGAATCTTTTTTGTCCTCGCTACCAGTTTTGCTCCGTGACGCGTGTGGTCTTCCGACACAGGGGAATCCTTAAGTCGCATAATCTCGAGAAGAATGCGCGAGCTTCCGCATTTTACACGGCGACCCTACCTGTAGAAACAAATTCTCCAGGAGGAGATATCCTAAAGCCTCGTACATACGCTGTCCGTAACGTTGAAGGAATTCCACTCTCTCGAGATACCGGAGATTCATGATCTGCAATAATGGATGCCTTGAAGGACTCTTTTTATTTTATTTTATTTTTTTATATACAAATTACATAAACCAGAAATCTTTTAGATAATCCAAGGACCTTCGATTATCCATTATTTATTGTTCGCTGGAAATCCTTACGCACTCCTGTGAACCAGAGTCCTTGGCTTAAGGATGTGACTGACAATGCGAATGTCTTTCCATTCTCGCGTGACGCGTAATCCTTTTCACTGGATTGCACGAAAAACGAGTCTCATTGGGAGGGGAGAAAGAGTAAAAAGAGAGAGAGAGAGAGAGATCAAGGAAAAAGGAAAAAGAATTCTCATTTCGGTAAAAAGCATCGGGAGCTCCCGTCGCTTAATGAGAATATTTAATTGGTAGCTACCTGAAAAAAGAAAAAAAAACAACACATTAGTCGCCCCCTAACGCTAATCTCGAAATTCGAGTCGGTGGCTGCTTCCACGTTTGGCTAATCGGAGAATCTCGATGTTTAGGCGTTCGTTTTCTTTACTTTCTTTTTTTCTTCTTTTTCTTCATTCTTCGGTCACGTTCCTTCGCCTCGCGCATAATCACTCCTAGGCAGAAACCCATGGGTATGGAAGTAGCTATGGAAAGGTCGTACCAATAGGAAACACACCACGACACATTGGGAGAGACACGTGCTTTCACATTCACATCTCTCGAGATGAATGTGTATCTTGCTCTTTTTTTTTTAAATTGGGAAAATGCATAGAAAATATTTTCTAGGTAAAAAGAAATTTTGAATCGGATCCCACATCTCGAAAAGGTACACTGGGATAATCTCATAGGAATTTATCTAACAATACCCAGATTTATGTATTTCCAAAATTCTGGTTATCCCTATAAGCTTTTTTTTTCTTGAAAAATATTTGCATATATATATATATATATATATATATATCTGCAATTCGCACCTCTCGCGTAATTCAGTCGACAGCAAAAGAATCAGCAGAGTCGAGAATCGATAGCGTGCTCCCGACCCATGAAAGGCGTAACTAGAAAAAAAAAGGGAGAGCACGTGGCTCACATCTGGTGTTTGTGCGAGAAGGCTCGAATCCACGAAAAAAAGGAAAAAGATAAAAAGAGATGAGAAAGAAAAAGATAAAAATGGAGGAAAAGAAAAGATTCAACCAATAGTGCAAAGTTCGTCCTTGGTACAGTGGGGGATGAACAAGGAAGAATATACCTATACGTACACTATACCTCGAGCGAGACTCGTGGATGTTCGGCGAGACTCGTGGAGTCTCCCGAACGTCAGCTGGGTTGGCCCCCGGAGCCCGAAGGAGAAGCGTGGACCATTGCGCTGCGAAGATGGGAGTGGATGCTGC
Organism: Trachelus tabidus; assembly: GCA_030142655.1. Lineage (NCBI taxonomy): Eukaryota > Metazoa > Arthropoda > Insecta > Hymenoptera > Cephidae > Trachelus > Trachelus tabidus. The sequence goes on from JARQTI010000506.1 coordinate 701,051, forward strand.
TTCGGCCGCGATGAAGCTGGCCGAGCGAGTGGATCTTATTATGTATCCCTCCCCTCCCCTCCTCTCCCTCTCATTCGCAATTCTTCCTGGCACCGGATGGTCAGAGCACAAGGCTCCGTATATGGCTCTGTCCTACTAGCGCTCAGCATACTCTTGCGTTATCTTCATCGTATATACGTACGTAGTCCCCTCGGTACGTTACACGCTCGACTTGTATCTCCGCGTATTGCGGGCCGAGTTGCAGGCTAAATAAATGCACGGTACGCAGAGACGTCGTCGATGATGTTGGAGAGGGCGCGCGCGACCGCGTTCTCGTCTACATGACCACGGTACTTTCTCGCCTCCGGCAAGGCAGCTAGAGCAGCCTGGCTGCTTGACTTCTTGCTGCCTGAATGCCTGACTCTTGCCGGCTGGGACTGCTGCCGCATTTGCTCCTTTGCTTCTTCAAAGTACACGTACTTTGTTCTAGTATGAGGATTGGTGCACATACAATTGTTGTTGCACTAATTGAACAACAATTTTGTAGTACAAAAATTTCTGTACAATTTGTTTTGTCGATTAGGTTATTGATATCTTTGTCATATCTTGTAACTGATGGGGGTCATTTGAAATGACGAGACTGGCAATTTTTGTCTATTGGTATTGACGTTGGATTTGAATTTTACGGGAAAAAGTGGAGTCTCATTGAGGGACAGTAAAATGTTTTTCTTGAGGGAATTTTTTGTATGAATTTTTAAATTGCTGCCTTAACTGCTTAGTCAGGATTGTACTATCGGACAGAAAACAGTGCCAGGCTCGTATTCCTTTGCTGGAACGATATGTGAATGGGTTCTTTGTTTCTCCATATAGCAATAGGCACAGTTTCTACTTGAGTAGGAGTGACCAGGATTTTTGTTCCACTTGTCCTGCTTTTTTTTTTGTTCCACTCCTATTAAACAAACAAAAGTTTCCGGATACCGTAATGGCCGCTATAATACAGTGAAACACTCGTATGATATGTATTTGTTGTATATCCAAACAGGATCTTGTATGTTCCGAAGTATCGAAATCGACTGAAATTATTGTTTTTGTCGGTGCGAACAAAAATTTTTTGACGATCCTACAAATTTCGACGAATGATCTTTCCGGACAGCAATTGATTCGTAATGCATTGTGATTACGTTGAATCTATCGTTGAATTGTGACGTAATAAATCGATAGGGACGGTCGAGTGGTTTTGATCTCGTAATCGACGGTCGATCGCGGCTGTGACTTAGGCCGACTTTAAATAATCTCAGTGCACATTAGAAATCGGTACGTGTGACGACCTTAGCAAAAATTCGACCTTATCGGGCACAGATAAGATTTCTGTTTCTGCTTCGGTCTAATCTAATCGCTCGTTTGCTGATTTAGATGGATCTGCCAGTTGCTGGAAGTTCATCGTGTCTCTTGTTACTAATGTGTGTACGGTATAGGTTGGTTCGTGGAAGAGTTTATTCTTTTTTGTATTGTCACTCTGTCTCTCTCTCTCTCTCTCACTCCCTATCGTAGCGTATTGTTCTGTCTTTGCTCTTCTTTCTCGTTTGTTCTCGGTTCTCGGAAGTGACGAGACTGGAGGACAATATTTTTTTTCCCTCTTTAAAGAGACTATTCTACAAAACGCGAAGTCACTTCGCAATGGGCGATGTGCGAGACAGCACGTCGCCAGCTTTTGTTATCTACGTTTCTCTACTGTCTCGACCAATCGGCGCGCTTTGAATTGAGATACAGGCTTGTACCCTGTGTACAACTATTGCGTATTCCGTGCGCACTGTAGCATCATTTGTGTCTAAGGTCTTCCGCGACTCTTCCTATAGAAATGAGCATTAACGGTGCATTGAATAATCGCGCATTGTGAACTCGATGTTGACTTTTGTACTTTCCTTGATTGCTAATGAAACTCGATCGCGTGACGTTACTTTTAGCAGACGTTGCAGATTTATGTGTTTCGAAGGGACGGCGGGGCTGAAGATTTTCTCGAAGTTTGTTAACGATCGATAACGGGCGGATTTTTTGATAATTTTTTTAACGAAATATTTTTTTTTGTAATTGCGAATGGATTTAGATTTTGAGTATTGGTTTTTTTTTCCTTTCTTGTTACTTGGTTTTTTTTTCCTTATTTTAATTTGAATCACTCGACAGTGAATACCGGTGGTAGTGTAAAGTGTACACGCGGTAAGTCAATAACATTTAAGATTTATGATTCTGGTCCGTATGCCGTTAATATTTGCTCACGGGGATTCTTCAGCGGTCCAGATAATTTTACGAGGATTTGGAAACGACTGGTTCTTTAAAAAAAATAGTTGACATCGCCTAATAAAGTTTGTGCTTTCGCTATGCGTCGTGTGAATAATTTTTGAAAAAGTTCATTAGCATAATATTTTTATTATAACCTCTTTCGTTGTACCGAATATACAAAAATGTTGTAATTTTCGTATTTTTAGATATTTCGAAAAAGCTCATAAACTCGTTACGATTGGTTTCAATATTTTGATTTTCATGTAGGCTGATGTGGGATACAAATTATTTCGAAATTTCAATACATCGACAACGCTACTTTTACAAATCCAAAGTTACACCCCAAGTGTACACAGCAGTTCATGCAGCTCATATGTATTTTGGATTTGTTGCGAAAACAAATCGTAATTTTGTGATGGGCGAGACCTGATCCCGCTCGTCGTCTCCTAGAACGTCCTCGCGTTCATCGCCTAGCTCGCACTATGTTCAGTGTAAACAAGCGCCAGGAGGTGTCAAGTATTCGAACCTCGTTCACCATAAACCATAAAGCGTAAAGAGCCACGGCCCGTGAAACCGCAGTAAAACCCAAAGTCCCGAGTATTCAACGTTTGGTTAAGGTTCGCCTGACTTATACCTTTCGGAATGAGAATTTTTTGTACCTACCGTGTGATAAAAGAAATATATTTTGTCGTTGAATCAACGATCCTTTTATCGACGATACAGTTAAACATTTTTTTGTTTCAACAACAACAACAACCAAAGATTGTATCGTGCGCGTTGTTCGATCCCTAACACTTTCCATTGCATCAGCGTCTGAACCGAAGACAGGTAAAAATTTCGTAGCGTCTTTTTGTCGTTGTTACTGCGAGACGGGAAAAATTTGAAATTTAAATTTTACTGCCAAGCAAAATTGCTTAATCCGAACCTCGCTCAGCTGCATCACGTGAAAACGACATCGCGATAAACTTATTCTTCTCTGTGCGGTTTTCCTTGAGATCCGTGGGAAACAACCCCGGGTTGTTGTTTCTCACTTCCCTCTTAACCTCATTTCGCGCTGAAAGCTTGGACTGTCGTTCGCAAGCAATGAACCATACGGGGAAGGGAGGGTACGCTAATTACATCGAGGTCTAATGAGGAATGCGGAATCGGTACTCGGTAGACCCAAGACCTCGAAGACTCTCTGGTCGTTGGACTAGAAAGTCAGCTTAACGAGTTGCATTTAGCGATTTTTTTCTTCAAACTATCGAACAACCCGTCATCGTTTTCATGCGATTACTCAATGGGCTACGCTTTCGAATGATATATACAAATTAATCGCGTCGTTGCTAAATCGAATGATGAGCCAATTATTTTTTTCATTCGTTCACGTGACAACGACTCAGGTCCAATTTGTAAGGCGGATCGGGAGGCAAGTTTAACGAATCTAAGATTTATTCCACGTATACGTATATGGATTTGACTGATTACCAGTAACAGGCGGATTTCGATCAAGACGATAAACACGCATCTGTATCGGCCCTTGAGATCAGTGACGTCGTAATTTCGAAAATTATTATCTCCGTTCGTTTCCCTCCCATGAAACTCGGACTTTAATCCGAATTACGAAACGTGACAAATTGCCCGCATCGAGTCGTTCATGTTGAGATTTCGAAAAATCAAGTCCAATCCGACGCACAGGTGTAAATGGAGGAACCCGTGAGGCGTGTGTCGCGTCGCGTACACGCGTACGCTCTGGAGCGACGTAACGCAATAAGACGGAAGACAGGAGACAGGCGACCGTTAGAGTCGACCAGGTATCCGGTCGCTTTAAAAATGGACACGACGTGGATTAGGCTTAACAGGTACTCGCGTTGTGGATCGTGCGATATCGATCGGCCTCGTCGTGTGTCAACGCAGCGATTGAAATATTGCCCTAATACTCGCAAGAATAATTTATCCGTACGAGGATCATTCGAGGGAGCTAATTATTGTATCTAGTTCTCGTGTTGATTACCGGTTTCTCGTAGTATTCGATACTTGTTTAGTATCTTTTTTTTTGTCTTTGTATACAATATGACTTATTTTTTTTTCACATTTAATAGACATGCCTTGTATTACGACAGTCGCTCTTTATATACTTCTACGTTGTATGGGATTGTACCTCAAAGCTTGTCATCGATCGATCTTCGTTCGAACGCTTGAAACTTGATGTAATTTAAAGTTAGACTCGAGTTTTTGTTTTCGATACAAATATTTTGTCGTACAATAAAATTCATTCGATTACAAAGTTCTGTCGCGCAATCCACAACTCGTGGGAATCAAAAGTTCTTGATCGCGTGGGACACCCCGTATATTATCGGTGTATCTAAATTGATGATATTTATCGCACTTGCCCGTGGGCGGGTTGTTCGATGACTTTTGATCTGCCCTCTTTAGTCATTTGCTTACTCAAGCCAGTTCTCACATACTGGCAGGGATATCGCGTCGATACTCGGAAGAGTGTCAAAGATGTCATCACCGTTCCTGGTAGACACGCAAATTCAAAGGAGCAATCGCGTCTCTGGTCTATCGTTGGTTGCTAGGAAAGATTCAATACTGCCAATCGCATCAAGTGTCAATCAATCCTACGAACATCGACGTGCTCGCAGACGCTTGTGGAAGCATCGGCTATTCTCTCTCTCTCTCTCCCCCTTTCTCTCTCTCTCTCCCCCTTTCTCTCTCTCTCTCTCTATCTCGGTGCATCCACATTGATCGTGACGGCCGGACACGAGTAAAAATATCGCGCGAAATACAAAGTGCGCGCGCGTCAATAACTCGGGATCCGAAGGATAATATCGAGGAAATAAGAATGCGAGTATCAAAGTTAGAAAAAGACTATGACACCGAGATAGCTCGCTTGTCTCATTGCATTCTCCGATTTCTGGCCATTGATCCGCGAACGATTTATTACCGCACAGCGATGACGCACCCTGAGGTCACGCGGATAGCCTTGGCCAATCAGACGTAATCAGTGGAACTAATGACAGCGTGACGAGTCACCTGTTTTCCCGACAACATTTTTTGGTCTTATTGTTTTTATTTCGAGAACAAATTTCCTGTACGCGCCGCGAAACTTTGTACCTGAAATCTTATCGTTGGGGAGATCGTTCGGTGTGAATCGTGAATTTCGGTCCATTGTCGATTTGTCAAGAGAATTATTGCCCGGCGAGATTCGGCGAGGCCCCAAACGTATATTGCATATTGCTTGGTTGTACCTGGCCCGGCCGTCCCGTGGGTCCGTTCAGGTGAGCTCTCAGGGCATGTTTCCATGTATGGCGACCCGCTCCCATAAAACTTGGGTACGCGCACGTATGCACGCGTGTGTTCGTTATTCCGTGCGAAGTTGGCTGGGAGATAAATCGTGTCGAAGTTAACGCAAACGAATCATTCTTTCTTTCTCTTTCTCTTTCATCTTCTTCTTTTTTCTTCTCTCTCTCTCTCTCTCTTGTCTGATTCTCATATAGGTCCATGTGTGTGTAAATATATATATGCTTCATGTAATATGCCACACCCCGAAGACCTATGGTGCGCGTGGACGAGCAGGATGGGCGAGTAAGAGAGTCAGAAGAAAAGAAAAAGATAAAAGAGAAACAAGAAAAATGTAGGAAAAAAGATAAAGAAAAAAGATAAAGAAAAGAAGAGAATCGCGAGAAGGTATTGTTATTGTTCGAGTTTATAGTGTGACTCAAGTTGCAATGGCTACCGAGGAAGGAGAGGAAGCATTTATAGTTATAGCGATGCAATGTACTCAGAGTCACGACGCCTCGGCATTTCATTGGTTGATGATTTGCAATAGGCTTTTATTGTTGTTGTGGTAGCCCTTATCGGTACCAACCGATGATTAATCAACTGTAAAGTTGCGTGATTACATCCTGGGCGCACCCGCGCTTCCTACAGATTGTGTTGCTGCTCGATTGAACGAAACGAGCATTTCGTTACTTTTGCCGAGGCGCGATTGTTTTGTCAATGAAGCTCGTACCTTTTTTTTGTTGTTGTTGTTTACGTACAGTCATATTCGATTGTAACACGTGAGTTGGCGTAATGAAAGTGTGAAAAGGATTCGAGAACTGCCACGCTGTTATGGAAATTAATGTATCACGACAATGGCACACGATTTCTTTGGATTATCGTAATTTTTGGTTTCGTCTGCTCGACCCAGGTTTTAGGTTAGGTCCGTTCGTGCATTCGATCGCCCACTTTCCTAACGTAAACCATGGTCCAACAGTCGACACGAATTCGACCAAGCCCCACGTGGTTTACTGGCACCGAAGTTTTATAGGTGGCTCTTTGTTTGGCGGACGTCCGGGCGTAGCTCGTTTCTTTAGCTGTGTATTTTTAGAACGGCACTGTTTAACCTCGACGCACGATCCCGTCGTCTCTACGCAAAATTTTCATTATAAACTTCCAAAGCCTTCGGGTAAGCTTCGGTTACTTCCGTTGACGACACAGCTTTTGTATTTGTTGTTGTATCTAAAACTGTTGTGCAAATGTATGCAACAAAAATCGATTTTACAAAACAACAACAATCAGATCGAACAACCGAGTCATGTCAATTCACGCCTGCAGCCCGATGCAAAATTTTGTTGTTGTATTGAATTTTGTCTTCTGCAATTCGTACCTCAGCTGGTGCAACGGTCGAGCGACAACAATAAAGACCATTATGATTCGTTAATCCAATTTGTGGCCAAGCCACTGTTTTCCGAGGATGTCGAGCAGCCGTCCGACGAAGCGAGACGGAGAGAGAGAAAAGTTAAGAGAGAGCAGAGGAGGAACGTGAGACAAAAAAGGATGTCGAAGAAAGGGACGTGTAGCGTCCTACATAACGCGAGCTTAATTAATGGCGAGAAAAAGCATGACTTCTGAGATTCGTAGCGAGCACAGGGTACTACTGTTTCATGTGTCGACGCCAAAGCAAACGCTTAAATAGCTTCGTTGCGGCCTCCTGGTTCCCCATGCGGCTTCGAGATTTGAACAATTATCTTGAAATCCGCGAGAAGTCGAGCTACGAGCGTTCCTCTCACGCGACGCGGCTCAACCTACAGAATTATGTAGCAGCGAGACTGAGAGAGTAGAAGTGACGCGCCTGCTGACGTGGGTTAACCCCACGATGGCAGTTGTAAAAACGTCTCTGAGGGACGAATGAGAGCAATGGGGATTCCGTTAAGTGTTCGTATAATTTTTGTTCTCTGGAACGCTGCCCAGTCTGCCTCTATTTATAGTTGATATTTCTATTTATTTACTTACGGGGGAAAAAACAAAAAAGGGAATGCTCTTGTTCTCAACGAGAGGAGACGAATTTATTTTGTTATTTTTCCTCTACGCCATCCTTTGTTTCTCTACACGTCAAAAGCTGGATCTCGTTAGGGTTTCGGGAGGGAAATTTTTTTTCGTTACTAAATACAGATTTTTTATATACACTGTGACGTCCGCGTGGTCAGTTAGAGGGTGACGTTCGTTAGGTGGTTATTGTTGTTGTTGATTTTAATGTTTATCACTGTATGATCGAATTTTTTTTTATTTCTGTACTTTTAAGCATCTCTCCTAACACCTTTTTTTCAGCTCGTTTCGTTCTTCTGCATTTTCATCTCCATATAACTTTCTTTTACTCCCCTTCGCTCTGCTGGGTAACACTTGAGAGTTTGTACAGACGACGTTCCGGAATCTTATCTGTCCGTGGGACTTGTCAATTTCCCAAGCAAACACGTCTATCTTACCTGTCTCGGATTTCGAAACGTCGGCTTTTATTAGAACGGACGACGAGTCCCGTCTCTCGGAAGAAAATCTCGAGACCGAGCCTACAGTAGGACTTATTAACGATCTTTTAAGAAATTACGAGTAAGGCATTAATTACGCGCAATTTGTATCCCAGTGACGTTAATTGCACAGGGATACCGGATGGAACGTAAATTGCATTATGAATCGTTGAAAAATTTATCACAGAGGGAAACGGTTTTCAAAAAAAAAAAAGAAAGAATTTTCTTTACGTCGCATCCCTCGTTTCCTGGCCATGCCTGGGATTTATCGTCTGTTTTTTTCCTTTCCTGTCACGACGTCCTAACCCTTCTTCCATGTTGCAGAAGACGACTTCCGTTTCACGGGATCCATGCTAATGCCCATCCGCTCTCTTGGTCCATCCCCTTTATTTATTTTCTCTTTCTTTTTTTTTTCTTATTCCACACCTATCTCGTTTGTCTAGCGTAGGAGCTAAGAAATTAACGCATCGAGAATCACTTTAAAGATACTCAGTCTTACAGTGACATATGAATGAAGCTATTACGGTACCATACAATGTCCGTAACACGTTCAAAGTCTATAACCCAAGTACAGATAGATCCTTTGTTCCCTAAATAGCTGTCGTTGAACAGCTACAAAAATGTTGACGACTATTGTTGTTGTTTCGTACAACAACAGCGTACACGAGCTCAAGTATAATCTAGTGCACTTTACCAATCGATTTAAATCTGCTCTATAGATTTTTCTATTTCATTAGCGGCATAGGTAAAACTAGTTTTCTTTTTTTTCTTTCTATCATATTACTGACTGATAAATCCGTTTACTATCGTGCCTATCAATCGGTGCTCCAGTAAGATTACAGCAGCTTAATGGCGGATTTTAAAAGCTTCGTTCAATCATCTTAAGAGGCAACGTAACCTGCACTGTATACACGCACGTGCTATATTCGTTGACCTCGAACGATTCAAGTGTTGCACGTAAAACCCGCCTAGTCCTCTTGACGAACCCCTCGAGAGTCCATCTTGACACTGCGCAGCCTTATGATGCACGCCACAAGCTTTACGAAGATTTAAATAATTCTCAACCACCCGTTATACACACGTCCCAATCCCCATCGATCGTAACCAGCCGTTATACGTACGAAGTTCGCCGCCGTGTGTAGGTATAAAAATTAATTACACGTTTACGAAAAACATTGTTGACCTCGGACATCAAAATTTGTTCGGTCCATAAAAAATAATGGAAATCATTATTTAAAAAAATCCCATTGTGATATCACGAGTCAGGATAGACTCCTTCGCATTTCGAAGCGTGTAAATTGTGAAATTCGTATTGCGCAAGTATAACTTCCCGGGCCCCCGCTCGGTCGGTAAGAGACGAGATTCTCGTCGACTCTAACAAAAGTGATTAATCTTGGCTTTTCGTAGCGACAAAAAAAAAGACTGTCTCGGTCGAGTCTGAAAAATTGAAATTGAAATTGGGCCTGCACTCTCGAATGTATAAAATTGTATTTATATTCCGATCTGATATGGATTCCGTCTCGTCCTACGTCATTGCGCAACACAGTCTCGAAGCTTTTTATAGGCGCGATCGTCTTGCTGAAATAATATTCACGTTTTGCGCGTACCCGACGTGACTGCTTTTTGCAAATAATTTTTTCCTCTCCAATCAGTCGGTCAATCCAGATTTCGCGACTGTAATTTATCTACGGTCATCGTCGGGGTTGTTGTCCGGGCTAAAGTACGATCCGGTAGTCGATTCGCGTATTAACGCTATTGTGTTTACCAGCACGTTGATGTATGTTGCTGCTACTGGCTGTGACAGTAGCTGCTCTAGTGACAAATCGATACATAATCGATCGGAACGTGCGTGAATTTCGTTGGGAGGCAGCCGCGCCCGATACGAGCGATAATCTATTAGGAACGAAAATAAAAGATCTGGGATAATCTTTTTTTTTTTGGACTTCGCTCTAGTCGAGTAATAAAATTTGATGTGACTTAAACAATTTTTTTCGGGTTATCTTGTAGATAATAGTTTGCATGACTAATCAAGTATATATGTATTGTGATCAGCTGTATTTATAGTGTACGCGCAATACATAATGTGACGTCCAGTGTGTACGCGACATAATTATACACTGTACTGTTTATCGCGTCTTTCGAAATTCCGAAGGAACGAACAAATACGGTCGCTCGTAAGCTCCGCAATGTGTTTGGCTGTTACGTTGGTTGTTTTATTGAAAATGACGCTTTATGACTTTTCCAATAAGGAGTTGGGACAATCGCTGCTTTATTGTTTGATTGGCGAATCTGAGGAAGAAAAAGTTTTATCGTTATGTACACGGGGGTCGGAATGGTGAGAAAATCTGATTGTCGGTAAATATCTTATTATGTAGGTATATGTTAATAATATATAAGCGATAGAGCATGGAATCGATAAGAGAGGCGAACTGTCGCTGTTTTATGGAAATCGGGTGGGCGATTGGATCCTTGCGAGCGGCGCATAAGGCTGTTATGAGTGCCTAGTCTTTGGGTGGGCGTTTACTGTCAACAGTGTGAACGGCGCTTTAAGGACAGAAGGCGCGAATTTCGCAAGTCCCTTTTCAATCTAAGCGACGCGCAAGGCGATTCGACGTAATAACAAGGTATAGGGTGGCTTGGGACTTTCGACCTTAACGACTGCCTTATGCCTTGTTTTCATCGTTACTTCTACCTCGTGTATCGGCAGATAAGAACGATACATTGTTAGACTGAGATTAACCCAACGATTGACAATTGGCGTCAATTGCTCAGTAGTTATGTACATACATACGCGTACTGTGAATACGGGTTGAGTAAAGCGTTTGAAGAAATGGTTGTCGGAAGGTAGGAGAAGAAAAATTTGTCGCTTGTATCGAGAACAAGATTTTAGTTGTTGTATTGTTGTTGTGATGATTAGTTGTACATGTTTTCTGGGTCGATTTACGAAATTTGAAACAATGATGGTAGAAAAGTGGGGAGGAGGCTGAATACGATTAAATCGATGGACAAATTGTTTAAAGCGTTCGAAACGACGATACGACCATTCTAAATTGTATATCCTACCTACGCGACATTGTCGCCCACGCGATTCTTGCTCCATTGTAAACCTGCCATATCCATCACTTCGCTTCTTTTGTCTAATAATATTTGTTTTGATATACGTCATCTTGATTAGTTGAGGAGTAGCGATTTTTTTGTGGTTATTATTTATGAGGATGGCAACTTGAGAGAGTTTTGTAAAACATATTATTTTTGACTTTTTAATTGAAAAAATAAAATTTGTGCCAATTAGATTTTTTGCCGAACTTTGATTTTAACGATAATCTAAATTAATCGATATTTGACACTTAATTCTTAATCCTACATATGTATATCTATACGGGGATCGAATATCAAATTGATTCTATAACGTGAAGATTAGGATGGATTTAAAGGGCGTCGCTGTTAAAGAGCGTCGCGTGTAAATATACGTTTTTGGGCCGAGCGATAATTTTCTCTTTTCCCTTTAAAGATTCGGGACCACCTTGGCGCCTGTTATTGCAAGGCTCTCTTTAAATGGCCAGGAGAGACCACCGCGACGCGGAACGACGTCGGGCGTCGTGTCGTCGTCCTCTCGTAGGTATATTCCGAGATTTGACATTCCATAGACAACGACGCCCCTGTTGCGTACGAGACGAAACTAACCGGCACTCGATTTAGTATCGGTCCCTCACGCATTGGTGCACTAGGAATAGTCTCTGAACGACCCACGTGGTCTTTGTCACGGTGTGTACTGCACCTTAGGTGACCCTGTTGTCATTACGTGAAAATATAATACTTGATTCACAAAAGTTGACGAGGTAACAAAAACATTTTTGTCATCGACAACAATTGTTTTGTACAATACAGTGAAAAAGTTGTTATACAACAAAACTGTTGACTAAACGATATGTTGATCATTAGAAACATGTTTTGTTATAAAGGTACTTACACAGGCCTTGGCATGTGACCTGGACCCATTGTGAACGTGCCTTTAAATTGTGGCTCCAACTTGGGCGCGATCCAGATAATCTAACTTGCCATACAACCGAAGTCTATGCTCTGTAGAATTTACTAGGAAGGTTGTACGTCCTACTTTGTTTGTCGCTTGTTTGACTTTTTGTTGTTAAACAATAATTTTTGTAGTACGTACTTTTGCGAGGTGTAAAGACAACTAAATCTTTGTGCTCACTTTGTATTCAGGTATTTCATAACGGAATATCATTTTTCATTAACGGTAATGACGCTTGTAATTCGAAAACCGGTTGCACTGTAGGACAATGCAAAAATATCATTGCCTCTTTTGTCTCTAACGTCAGATGGCAGCATCGACGGGTCTTGCACAACCGGTCACGTCTTATTACCTTTATTCGATATATCATAGACTTCGTGACAATCGTGACTTGTATCGTCGATTTCGATTAGATAATTTTGTTCTTTTATTTTTTATTTTCTAATCGAACGATCCACAGTTCCTTTTCGCGTTATTCGAGGGGCCTTACTCATTGTGACGCAACCGTCAGAAACCTCGCACGAAAAATTAATCGAAAGTCCAACGGAGGCTAAAATATTTGAATCACGATTCGAGATCGCGTGAACGCTGGGTAATTTTATATACGTAAGAATTAACGGGTCATTGACCTCTTGGCACGACTTTAACGAACTACGATTCCCCTTGAATCCGAGATCTAATTAATGAAATAATTGTGGGAATGACAATAAAATATGCTCAGTAATTAAATGACGCGTCAAACAATTTTTTCGTGTTTTTTTTACATGATATAAATATATATTCCACTCGTCCAAAGTTCCGTCTGAAAATTTATCGCTCGAATGATTACTCTCGAATGACATGGCAAAGCATGTTGTGTAATTCCAGAAGAACCGAAGTCGTACGTTACTGCCTTGTAAATCACAGTGTGTACCGGAGTCAATCGAGCGTATCTCTAGTGTCACCGTACCATTTGCTTTTATTACGAGTATCATCAAGTATAATTGGGGTTCACGAGGTCATTGATAAAAAATTTTTTCTGCTCCATGTAAATAAAAAAATTTTTTTTCACTCCGCAAACAATAAAAACACCAATAGATTTCAGCCAATACAAATTTGGCTGATATTTTAATGAATTTCAATTAAGATTTTATGTTATCAATGCTTAATCTCATTATTCCCAGCTTCGAATCAAAGACGAGAGTCAACATCGTACGGTATATCTATATACCGTCGAATCTGTTTCCCATGGGAAAGTTGACCGGAAAACGCCATCCCGAATGAATTCCATATTCCACACTTCATAAAGCACTCGTTCCACTTTCCAGCCATAATCCACGTTCCCCACTTTCATAACGACGCCATGCCCATAATGGTATCCTTATGGGAAAGTAGCGTCTGACATGCTCCAGGCTACTTAAACTTGGCTTCGTGACGATACCATGATTGGCAATGACTCCCAGTGGGAGGATCCCATGACAATTTTTTCGATCTCTTAAGCCTTCCATCGGCTATGAAAAAAAAAAGTTTCATTCATTCGCTCGTTCATTATCGGCACGCAGGATCGGAACGATCCTTGGCCTAGAATCCCAAGAACTAGATACATCGGCGAAGGAATATGAATCTCGTAAGATTTTTTATCTAGTCCAAAAAAAATTCTTTAGATCGAGTCAGCAAAAAAAAATCGATTTGGATCGTTGAACATAAAAAATCCATTGTCGTTAATCGATAACAAATCGCGATCGATCGATCTCATAATTGTCCTACGTGACTAACGCAGTCCCAACTGGCAATAGATGATTTGAAAATTTTTTTTAAAAACCATTTTTTGTTTCAGAAGACAATTAACCACGGAAAATGGCGTCCTCACCGTTCGTCCTATTCGTAGCTATCACGCTTCTCGCGACGGTTCGCGCGACTGAGGATTTTCGACACATTTCCTACAACGGTAAGTTTATTCACGTTTAATCAATCGCGGAATTATATATGGCTAAGAAAAATTACGCGGATATGAAATAAATCGATCGCGATGGAAACTCGCAGTGTAACAGTCAGCCGTCTTACAAGAGGCCGATACGAGTCATAGAAACTACGGGAACGTAAATTGGTCTCGAGTAGGCATATCTTATCGGTAATTAATAGTCAATGATTCGTGCCGATGGTTTTAGGGCGGGGGAGGCTAGAAAATCGGAAACACGGTCTGCTCGAAACAGAATCCGGCGGTTCTGTCGCAACGTTGAAAACTACGGAAAACGGTACGGGGTGCAAGGGGGAGGGGGTGGGGTAAGGGGCCAGGAATTATCACGGGCCTTCGGTATCCCGCAGTGATACGGCGCTCGTGTTCCAGTTAGCGCCATTCATAATTACCGTCTGGATCCTTAAGGCGAATGGGACCTCGTAGCTCCGCGTCGCGACAACGCGTAATTGCGAACGGTCCATAATTATTTCGCGGTTGGTCGCGCAATTAGCGCGGGTACTTACCATTGATTAGCCTAGTTGAAAATTATTTTTTTTTATCCAGTTACGCGAGAAGCTCTCAGTTCTTAACCGTAGGTCGGTACCGGGATGCAGTTTTGAAAACGGCCTTTAGTTTTTGGTTATTCGAGGGATCGTAGGAAGCCGCTTACAAGCGTTTTGGTAATTAGGCAGGGGATAATTGAAATAAAAAACTTTTAGTCACCGCGTATTGTATTTGAAAGGTTTTTAGATACTTAACAAAAAATTTTTTAAATTCAAAAAATGTACAGTTTTTTGTTGGAGCCGCTTTATGAGAGTCCTTTGAATAGAGGTCCTCCGCTTGAAAGTGAAGAAGAACCTTAAGGCTGCCTTTCACTAGGAACTATTCTGTGGTCTGACACGAGTGACAGACTCGCACAAGGACGTGCCGTAAATCTCGTCGCTGCGTTGTAAATCAAGTCACACGTTCTAACCTCCCCTCCACGTTCGTCTGGCGTTTACGGTGAGATATTTTCAAAAAGTTTCTCACCGCGACTGCGTCCCATCGAAATGTATACCCCGGTTGCTCGATGTGGATCCGTCCAAAAATAACATGATCGTGATCCTCATTAACGACGCATTACAGCCATATGCAAATTTTGTTGGTACACTGCAGTGTATCGATAGCCTGATTTTTTTTTATCTGTAAGACATCGATACAGAATTTCTACATAATCAGACGTGATTCCAAAATCGGGCAGCCCACACTCGGTGTATTAATAATGTATTACAAACAAAAATTAGCCGTAGAGTGGGACGATCTTCCCACGGTTCAAGTTGAAGAAAAATATATGGGGCCTGATCGCGTTTTATATTGACGTGATAACGAATATTTTGATTTTTGAAAAAAGTTTTTTATTTTTTGTCATATTGACTTGAAATTCTCATTGAGCACTGAGTCTCCAACGAGTTGTTTTCCACGGTACAAGTGTGTATATGTATATATACATATATTTACGCGTGGGATACGTGGGCGAATCCGGTCCCATCTCGGCACGCGCCGCTCGCGCCTCATTGGTTGGCAGTGCGAGCGTTAACGTGAATTCCACTGGCCGTATTTTACATTTTATTTGGCCGTATTTACGAGCTGTCTTTGCCCTGTGTCGCAACGGCTACGATGTTCGGTTATTCGTATGTATGTATATGTCGTTTCTCAAGAGCGGGGGTTCAACGGCGGCGCCCCCCCTCTACCTGTAACTTTTGATACCTCTGGTAAATTTTGGTAGCCCGCACGCGACATTCCTACCACTTTCTTAATCAACAAACGCTCGTTACATGAATCTCCGCATCACCCACACGCGTTTTCTTTTTTTACTTTTTTTTTTTCGTAATGCTACTGATATTTGTTTCATGGTATCTGTCTTTATTTTATTTTTCGTAGTATTCGTCTATGGATCAATTATGTTGTTTATCATGGTTTAATATTTAAAATAATTTGATTGTTAAATTATGTTTAAATTATGAATTCTTTCATTTATTTCTTTTGTTCTTTATAATAGTATCGTGTTCGATGTTGTTACGATTATCAAGATTTTTTTTTTGTTAATTTAGGTATTAAGATTAAGTTTGTAAATATTCGTAGGATTTTTTAAAATCTGTTACGCATTACCTTTTTATTGTTGTTGTCGGTGCTCTCTCGAAACTGCGCCCATAATTTTTGTTGTTTGGACGTATCTTTTTAATGGAACAGCGTCTGCCGGGTCTCCTACGCATGTTTGTGGGTACTGCGTAAGGCCAAGTGTGTACCTGAGCAGCGAACGCACGTGTATTGGTCATGCGGGGTCACGCGTGATCCATGAACATGGGAGCTACCACGATGCCTTGTTAACCTTTACTGCGTGGGTGTGTCGAACGCTCATGGCTGCTGAATATTCTCTAAAAAGATCGTCGAACTCTTCTTCGTTTTCGCCTCGAATCGAAACGTGTCTCAATTCACAAAAACATTGACAACAACTCTGAACAAGAACAAAATTTCTTTGTATCGTAACGTGCAACCGTCAATAGACCGACAATACTTTACAACAAGAACAATAATTCTCAACAGTTGTTTCGTCCGTACAAAACTTGTGTACAACAACCTACGATTTCCCATGGTGCATGAACATCTTAACAATTAGTCGTACAAACAGCCGACAGCTTGACAAGTTGTGTTCGAGTGTTGCGAAACAACCTCGCGAATAACCACGTGCACGTTGGCTTCACGAAGGACACGTATATGGAGGGATAAGTCGTGAATTCTTCGTGCATGCCAATGAGAACAAAACTTTCGGTTCCCATACGTATATACCTATAACCTATCTTATCTTACGTGCACCATTGAATTTTGTATATTACGTCACGAGACAAGACTCGCGTACAAGGTCTATGTTAGGTACCATCCGTCGCACTGTACTGCATAAGGACATCGCGCAAGTCCCAGCTGTACCTCAATGAGAGGAAGTTCGTGTCGAGCATACCAAAAGCCTCTGTTCTCTCTTTTAAAATCGTCCCTTCTCTTCGACTTCTCGTTGCCGTTCTTGATTCTCGCGAATAATACACATCGAGCCAGTTGTTTTTCTTGCGATCGACTATAATTCTCGTTCGATGTCTCTCGCACTCATGCAAAAACAAAAGTTGTACCTGGACTTTGTCTTTGTTTTTGCTCTGTTGTTCGCAGCGAACAAAAGTACGTAAGAATATTGTACGGGCGTGTAGTAACGACGCTTTACACGTAAACGACCCAATGAAGTGTACGTGCCAGAGATAAATGCAGACTTTGCGTATAAAACGGACGTTTATTATAAACCCGGAGTAAAATCTTTGAGCATTATTGACGTTACCCGTGCCAGATACACTGGCAATATTCCGCTTGACAGTTTACAGCATCGTTTGCAGTATGGCAACTGCAGAGCACCAAAGTGGTATCCAGCTAGCAGTGGTACCTATTCGCGGGACCAGTTCTTCCTCTCTTCTTGTTTTTGCTTATCTTTAGCTATACAGGGGGCCTTCCGATCGTTACACCCTTCCCCCGTTCAGTGTCGGGTTCATCCCCACTTTCTCGCTCGGTACTCTGTCCTTGCTTTTTTTTCCCCTTTATCTCACCTCCCGCCCTTCCAGCAACCTTCTCGGAAGGCAGGGGCTCTCATTCCGGTACCCCAACGTCAATTATCCGATCCAATTACCGCGTTGCCAGCTGAGGAATTTCGAGGACCTTCCTGCATACCGTTGTAAGTCCCAATCGTAATCCAACATTAATTTCGGTCCCAATAATATCTAATGCGTGCCAATACGAAGACAAAAAATGTATACAAAATTTTATCGTCGTATTTATTGATAATTTTTACCACCGTGTCATCCCTCTTACAATTGTAAACAATCCTATTCAATTTATACAATTGTTCGCAGATCAGTAAACCGCATTGAGTATTACCCAAGCTAAATGAAACGCATCGTGAATTGATGCTCGAGGACGAATACAAACTTTTTTGTCGTACAAAAAAAATTGTCATCCAGTTTATCACGGTAACCAACAATCCTCTCGAGATCATAAGACAATGGCGCGACTTTCGCGGAACGAGTTTGGCTCCTATCTATCTATAGGGTGGTCGCTTTGTAACCGTATACAGTAGTTTGGCGTATAGGAGTCCGACGGGTGCGCAAGTGGCGACAACAGCGGTGCCATCTATAACCGACAAGACTCGCGTAACTCGCCGCGTAACAGGTCGTAGACCTCTGCGGTTCCTGCGACCGATCTGCACAATTACCGGACAATCTGTACGCAATGGTCACGTGTAATCACTCTTAGGGAATTGTGGTTATCAATTTTTTGTTCCTAATCTCAATCGGTCCCGGTATACTCGGGACTTTTACCGAAACGTCACGTCATTTGGAATTCAAGTTCACGGAGGTGGATTTTCATAGTCGCTTGTACGAAACTTTGAAATTCCTATATAGACATATACACACATTGTATGCACATTGTTTCGGGTCGCAAATCAAAGCAGCTCGTTGTTACGGTCCTGAATTTAATGCGCCATAACACACAAGGTAATGCATGTGTACGCGCGGTTCGAATAGTTTTGTCGCATACCAAACCTGCAAGCCATAAGCATTGCTAGCGCTTACGTTGCCCACCGAAGAGATTCCTTGCTCCGAGAAGCGTTATCCCGTACCGTTACCTTAACCTGGACGCGCGTCACTGTCGTGTTCATTTATTTTACTTGCAATTGCCATTGCTCACGACCAAATTTGGCTAATCGAGCCAGTGTCGTCCTTTTGTAGTGACCAGCCTGGTACGGTTTTTAATAACGTGGACGATAAATAATTTCGTGCTTTATTTGCATACAGGTTCTCATACGCGCGACACATTTTATTACGTAACGGGGGACCACGCGATTACGATAAGCGAAAGAAAATAAAGATATATTACGGGGAAACATTGTATTTAAATAGAGCTCTTAATTGCATATTAACGACGGTCCAATCTTCTCTTATTGATAATTACGTCGTTCGGTTACGTCACGGGCAAATTATTCCTCGTTACGTAATCGCAATCGACGTTGATCGACTGGACGGATCCGAATAAAGAAAATGCGTTGAGTGGTTTTGCGATTTTTTTTCAAAAAGAAGTATCAATTATTTTAAAAAAATTTGACTCCTTGTAGGTTATTTTTTTTATATCTCGCAGACCCAACGTCCTACCTGTACAGTTGGTTTGTCGGCTGATCTCGCAGCGTCGCTCCAAAGGTGTATTAGCGTTATTATCGAGAAAGTCAAAGCGTGTAATAACGACTGGAATCTGACTGGTTGGATTTCACGATCGTTTCTCGAGACACGTTACGGTAGCACAATGGCTACAGTAACAACAGGGCAAAACGATATACAAGTGTCGTCGTAGCTCGAGGCGCAGAAGCGGCTTCTGGATTCTCCGTGTGAATGAGACCTTTTGCCGTTGTGATTAACGCGAGTGAATTTTTTTATTTTTAGATTGTCGAATAACACTTTTGTTAATTTTATTTTCTTTACGCCTTTCCTCCCGATACAATACGAACAGTCGTTCAATGCCGATAATGGGATCCGATTGTTCGTGACTCGCGACTACACGGCGTCTGGGTTTACGCGTATACTTTTGTGATCGCTAACCGTGAAAACAGTTGTGATTATTGTGCGGAAAGTTTTGTGGAAAAAAAGGAATTTACCAGGACGTTGTTTGCGTTCGAGGAATTGCGGGTAAAGGACGATACGAGAGCCGTGTGGAATTGCGGGCAAAGACGGAACTAAAAATCGAACTTTGTTTGAAACTTAAGTGACTACTGGGGTAACTCGTCGACTCTTTATTCCTCTAAAGGCTTCGGTACGTGGAAGCCATTTGACAAGAAGTGTAAGGAGGATGCCAAGAGAGAGAAAAAGAGAGACTTAGGTTAGGTTAGGCTCGAGTTCGCTTGCAGCTCGCGTGTGCGAGATAAACGAGCGATCAACTTGAATCTTGGGAGATCAATGAGACTGCGTTACTACACGTAGCCACTCGTTCTCTTTCTTTCTTTCTCTTTTTTTTTTTTGATTCTTTTGCGCTTCTTCGATACCTACTTATACTGCACGATATATATACATATATATGTCTTGATATACCTACCCACCTACCTAACTGTCTATTCGTATCTTTTTTTGTCAGTCTCTTTTGTCTTTCTCTTCTCTTGGTCCTTTATGCTTCCATGTCGTATCTTGCCAACTGTTACTCTGTATCGATCCGATAGCATTGCGATCGTGTTTCTCGATGCCGGATGAAATTACAGTGATAACCGTTCGTCGTAAACATATAATTAACGTTACCTACTCGCGTTACGTGATATCTGTTAACAAGTATATTCGGCTTGAAAACAAAAAATAATTCTATGTACAATTACTCAAATTTCTTGTACGGTTTTTTGTTGCTGTATCCTTGATTCACGACTTGCCCGCTTCTTCAGAAACGTCGAAGCCAATGCGAACGCAGTTAAATGATTTCGAGAAAATTGTTCAGCCTCCTCTAGCTGCGATCCTGGCGCAGTTTGCAGCATGGACTTTCTAAAGGGTATCGCTTTTATACAAATGGATATATATAGATTGCTGTACTTGCGTCGTAGGTCAAGATCCGTTATCAAAAGTTTACAAAAGTGATTTATAGAAAAAAAAAAATTGAGAAGACGGGATCAACGAACAAATTTTATAAATCCTTATCAGTGATATTTTCGCTTTTTCGGGAAAACGCTTTCGGGTAGTTTTGTTTAAAAAATTTAAGGTGACACTGTTAAAAAAAATGTATCATGGTCAAGTATAGTGGGACGAAGATCTGGAATTTTCCAGGATCGCGTATTGAGCGTTGACAATGAAGGGGGGAGGGGGTCTCGGTTACAGCGAGGACGCTGAAAAATAAAAGGTAGAAGAGGCAAAATGGCCGAGCTATATAGTTCCATTACGCGGCCATCAATCTTCGCGGCTCGAAGGTCCCAGGGCTACGAGGGCCCTGCGGATCAGGTTATGCTAACTGGGTCCGTCCGTCCCACACGGCGTTAAGGTGCGCGCACACGTGCACCCGGTCGGTGGGGGACGACTGCCTTCCTTTGCGGAATCGGTTGCTCCGGGGAAACGAGCAGATGAAATAAGAAGGGGGGTAAGAAGAAAATGCGAGAAATAGGAAAAATAAGAAGAAAAAAAGAGAGAGAGAGAGAGAGATGGTCGTGCCTCGCCATCGACGTCTTATATGGCGGTACCGGCGTCTTCTGGACGTGGATGCTGAATCCGTGAAGAAAGAGAACGAGATGAAGTGAATGGCCAGAGAGGGAGGAGGCTGTGAGTGACGGACTGATGGTGATGGGAGATGCGTGCGTATATGTGTTTATACGTGTACCTTACTTCACATGTATTCGTCTACATACGTGCGAGAGCAGTCGACGCACCGAAGCGGCCTTGCCGATCCTCCCGTGAGCCTGATGGACCTTTTAGCGATATAACCCAACCTTTCAATTTCTCCTTCACCGATGTAATCCCATCAGCCACGTTAACGGCAACAACGTTCGTGAACTGAATGCAAATTTTTTTTGTTCAACATTTCTCAACTTTTCACTATACTTGTACGTTGACATGGATCACGTACATTTTTGTGTACGAGCATTGGCAACTTGTATGCTTTAGTATTTTGTTCTTGTTTCAAGTGCACAACAACATTTTGTATATTGTACGTTGAGTCGAAACATGCCAAGCTGACGACCGACGAACGTTGGCTCTTGATATGAGATGTAGCTGGTGGGGGAAGTGTTGAAGCTGCATGAACAAGGGGGGGGGGTCTCTAATTTGAAACGACGAACAATGATTAATGACGTAGCCAGGAGTCAAAATCTAATCTATCGGTTGTCGCTTGAAAGCGAGAATCCTCATCGGTTATCTCGATTCGTGCCAGATTTTGTTATGAGCCGAATGAATAATTTGGAATAAATTGAATCATGCAAATGAGAAGGAGAAACGGTGCTACCCGCCTTTCGTACGGACGGCCTGAGAATATCTCGAGACGACCAGTACCCAGTCGCTGTGTTAAGTTTATACGTGAGACGAGTTAGGAGTTAATCTAATCTATTTTCCTTGTCGCGGAAAGCGAGAGTCCTGGGTGCTATCTTTATACGTCAGACACTTAATAATACGGAAATTTCGTAATTAATACTCACCCTCGTCGGGAAGCTAATTAAGTCGGGAAAGTCGTTCCGGAATCTTCGCCCTGCCATCCCTGACAGCAGGATCCGTGCTTGGTGTCCTTAATACACGTATATGTATATCAATTCTTAAAAGACAAATATCAAAGGAGAAACAAGAGAAAGATACCTTCTGGCAGCTCGTGCTATCGTCTTCTCTACCCTGTTGAAACTCGAGATTAGTTTAGTCGCAATACCCACGTCAGATTGTATCCCTATCTTTTGCTTTTTACCTTTGCTTTATGTCGCTTCCTTTTTTCTTTTTCTTTTTCTCATCCGTACCACCTATCCTCACCTGGAATCTTTCTAAGGACATTTACCCTCGCCCCGATCACACCCGCCTGCCATATCGTACGTCAACGTTATTATTTTTTTTTCAACCTGCACAAAACTAGTATATCGGCATCGCATTTTTGAAATGGCACAAGGACATAAATACACCTTGCAGCCACGACACAGTCGGTCGATAAAAGAATTTTTCAAGATCGTTCGATCCTCAAGGACTCCTCGCGGTATTCGTAGCCAAAGGCAAGACGCGGATTTTTAAAATCGATTCCTCTCGAGTATCGAGCTAATCGGAAACCGCAAGAGGGACTGAAAGTTTTTCCAGGCATTCCTGCCGAGAAAATCTCCATCGTGGATAAAGAAGTTGCTGAGCTACGAGTACGCGGAACCTTAGCGGTCGTTAGCCGTTGTTCGGGAGGCTGGAGGGGTGGGTGAGGAGAGGGAAGAAGTGGGAAGGGAGTCAAGTTGCACGAGAAGCTAAAGGGAAGGAAAAACGAAGGAGAAAGAAAAGAGTCATCCTCCTCCCCCCACCTCTCCCCCATGCACCACCGTGACGGGAATCGATGCCTGCTTTACAAGCTACTCTTTTATACTTCGAACGTTTATGACTTAACGCAATGTGCGTAATATACGCGCGTATGCATATTCCCACTTGGCACATACGCATAAGTGCCTTTGGCGATCGCATAGGCGCGCATGGAAACTAAATATCGATTTTGTATACATAAACGAGATTACGGTAGAACACGCGTGTCCTTAGTGTTTAGAGTAGTTATATGCCCGAGAACGAAGTGACAAGAACAATATCAACAGTACAAAAATAATTAATGGATTTTTGTTGTCGTGAAGCTTCACGGTTTTGATCGTCGATATGCCGGTAGTCGAGCTATGGTAATCGGTATTGACGCAGCGTATTCGTGGGAATGTAAACGCCTTGTACAAATACAAAAGTTTGTGCGTTTGTTGGTGTTCCACGATGGAGTGTCCGACGGCCTTTAGCGTTTGGAAGACACTCTGATGACGTAACGTCAACAACGTACCTGTCAATGTTAAAATAATCGTGGAACTAGACGTAACGAGGACGGTGATAAGGGCGGAGAAGAAATACAAAAAAGACACAGGGCAAAAATATGTTACTTTGCTACAGCATGAAACAGCCACTGTGTCTCTTTTAGGTGTCTTTGCGAACTGCGGTACAACAGTGGCGCTCTCTATGAACGTTTGGAATTGAAGCGAAACTTAAATCGCTTTTACTTATCTCTCTGCCTGCTTACTCGACTTCAGGCCGTGAAGTTGTAATGCCCCTGTGTCCAAGGAGTGGAGGAGGTAAGGCGTGGGTGGTCCAGGTATTCCAATTCGAATTGAAGTGTTTGTTGACCTAGGCACCTGGAAGCTGTTGAATTTTCAATTTCTTCGATCCAACCCAACTTCAGAAGTGGCTCGATACAATAGGGCGTAAATTTAAGGTCATCCGCCTGAAAAGATTCTCTTCACCTTTTTTTACCTCGTATTATTTCAACGAGTCTGCGTCCTTGTGACTTTGACTCCTGTAACTTTATACACTATCTTTAAATGTGCAATTGATACCTCGCGTCGTACGTGACACGGGATAGGGTGACGATAAGAAATGCGATGACGAAGGTTTGATATCGTTTTGAAATTTAGCACCGAGTCTCGATAAGGACGTTGACGTTCGTACGTTATGTTTCGGTGCTCTTTGACGTTGTTTAAAATGTCACCATCTTGTACTTGTTTTAGATCTCGTGGACAAGAGCAATCTATTTCACGAAGAAAATGTGACGACCTACTCGCAGTTGCTGTTCGACGTGGCCAGACAACAAGTTTTTGTTGGCGCAAGGTGAGTGGTTCGATTTTTTGTTTTTGACGTTTGTACGATATTTTTGTTTTTGTTGTTGAGTCGATATCGCTCGTTGACGTTACTTTGTATTTTCATCCTATTTCTGACGAGCGACGATGCATTCAATTTAAAAGCGCACAGCCTCCGACGTTAGGAAACGGAAATGCTCAGTCTTTCTGGCACTTTTCCAAATCTCTTGCAATAGCGCCGACTGCGTTAATTGGCGCAGACAAAACACGAGAAGGCAGACGCTCGGTCGAGAGAGAGGGAGAAGAAGCCAGTGCGAAAGAGGCGTCTGCGAGGAAGATACAAACAAACAAAATATCGGAAGTCTTTATGCTGTCTGGTGCAAGACGGACGAACGTGAGCACGTGTGGCGCCCTTTGGCTTCTTTCCAAAATTGAACGCGCTGCTCTCGCGCTATTCATTTGCGTACCGGGTCAACAATCGGGAATTCCCGTCTATTTAAATATTTGCCGCTTAAAGAAAAGGCGTGTCGATTATGGGCAGCTTGTATTGCGTAATAATTTTTTTTTCGTTTTTACATAAATACATACGAGAATCGCTTATATATATTTTTTGTTCGCGTTTCCTCGTTGTCGTTTCTTGTGTCAATGCAAAACACTATCTTTACGGCGAGCATGAAACTTTTGTATAAAAAAGTATTTAGAGACTGTTACTCGAGGCTGGGTGCTCGAACGAAATGAAATTTTATATAAGTTTATTTCGAGTCAAAGCCAATGTTTAATGCAATTAGCTTAATCCCGTAACGGTTTCCTATTGGCTAACCAAGAGACCCCCGTGTATATCCGAGAGTATAAAATTGATACGGCCGCGCTGCGTTGTATAATGGCTACGAGTGCCTCTTACGGCGACAGCGTGGGCGTCGCGACGCGTGCCTCTTTCCCGTCAAGGCGCCGATAGATCGGCACGGCTGTATGCGTCGATACGGCCATGCCCTTTGACTAAGGATAATTCGTCTCCTCTTTCATCCTTCCGGTCGTTAAAATTTGATTTTGTCAAAATCTCGTACAACCATAAAAATTCTGCGATACCAATTACCCGTGTATCGATTTTGTGAAATTTAAGAGAACAATTTTTCTTCAACACACAGG
Organism: Trachelus tabidus; assembly: GCA_030142655.1. Classification (NCBI taxonomy): domain Eukaryota; kingdom Metazoa; phylum Arthropoda; class Insecta; order Hymenoptera; family Cephidae; genus Trachelus; species Trachelus tabidus. The sequence goes on from JARQTI010000506.1 coordinate 726,541, forward strand.
TACAGATCGATATTCATCTTCGGCCATTAATCAATTAAACGCTCCCTCACGGTCGACGGGATTCATTACGATCGAGCGTCGCGAATTCACGGCTCGTTCTGATTATACAACAATAAACGTCGCCCATTCTGAGCGTACATTGTGGCAATGAAGCGACGCCCACGTCGAACCCTCATTAACCCGACAACCACCGACGTCGAAGCGTCTCTCTCCCGGCTCCTTTTCTAACGATGCATCCCAGGCCTCCTTGCAACACGGGTCAACCGCACTCGCGCTTTGCCATTGTTCCTCCGCGTAAACTGAACTCGCCGCGACTATCGATTCCAGCCTACGCCGCGAGAGCCAACCGCTCGAGAACCCTAGAAGCGACGTCCGTTCGCCTTGCCAGTCCCTGACAGCTTTTATGCTCCCCGTTCGCAATTCCTCTACATATCAATGGCCCCGGAATTGCCGTACTTCATTGCGACTCCATTGCCTATATAATTTATTGACGATCAGTATCAATGTCCGTATCAACTCCTGTCCCAGGCTCTCCGAGCGCCGAACAAGAAATTCATTGTACAGCGCAAAGATACGCACAAAGGAAATTTTGTTTTTGTTCAACAAAAACAATGGAATTGTCAAATCGTACAGCAGAAAAGTATTGAAAATCGTCGCAATTGCGACTCGATCATTTTCATGACGCATTCAGAGCCTAAGATCCGCGACCTTGTTACTTCCAGGCTCGTAACAGTTGGACAGGTAGCAATGCACATGCAGCTCCTAGGCACGCCGAAAAATGCAGTTCGCCCACGTTGTCGCGCCGGACTGAGAAATCTCAAGAGAGCGACTTACTGTCCGAGATCGATGGCTCGATCTTTAGAAAATTCTAGTACGCCCTCGTGTCGCTCTATTAATAGACGATCCTTGGTTATTAGCCTCGTCCCACGCACTTCTGCACCGCTGGAAATCCTGCCGGTTGCACTTAAGGGAAGGTGCACCGGCGCGACGCTGCTTATGCACTGCGAGTACAGCATTTTTCACGCGGCTCCAGTGCACTGCGGTTAATATGTGCATCGAGGGATTTTTTTATTTTTACGAATGATTGTCGAGAGGGCGATCGGGCAAAGTGAAATATCACGGCGTTCACTCCCCTCTCTCCTCCCCTGGCCCCGATTCGTTTGTTACCATTGTGATAATAACGACCGTCGAGACAAACTGTTCGTTAGTCATGCGACTCGTAAACAATGAATTTTACATCGGCGAATAGAGGCGTTGATAGTCGATTGGCATCGGTTGTACGAATACAATGTGAATCTACCGACTGTGTAAAATTTCGCAATATACGAGCACCGTACGGCCATTCATTTTCTGTAATAGTCTCGTATATAATATCCCACGATGAACTCGATAATAGTCTCATCAGTGTTATTTGTAATTGGCCATATATATATACATTATGGGATAATAAGTAGTGCCGTGACGTAACGAAACATTGACCCCTTAAAAATTCGATCTATATGCGATTTAGGTTCGACAATTCGATCAACTGGTTGCGACCTCAATCGGGCTCAATTTAATTACCCTAATGCCACGAATCAATCGGGATCCTCGGTGTGGAGTCGCTGAATATAAATGACTCTGCCACACCCTGCATTTATTTAAGCTTCACATTATGGGACACCCGTTATATCTTGCTGCTAGACTCTCGCGCCCTTTCGCTTATAAGGAAGTCTACCTGTTTCTTAAGCCACGTCCACACCTTGGTCGCGTGGCTCGGGATTTATTTATTTATGCTAATTATCAGGGCACGTTGAATTTTCATCTGTCTCACGCATTCTGCGTCGAGCATTCTGTCTCGTGAACGGGACGATCGAAAAACAAAAAAGATTTAGAACCGTCGGTACAATGACAGAACAAAGTTACCGATTGTTTCGTACAAGAAATTTTGTTCGGAAGAAAGCTCGACCGACAACAAAGTCGAACAAAGTTGTTCGAAGGAAGTGAAATTACCTTGTTCGCGTCAGAATTGCAAGCGTCGTTTGGAGGGGGGAGTCGCAAGGGACGCCAAGAATAGAGAATGCCAAGACCGGCGCCAGTAAGTCCTGCGCGCGTACGCAACAGTTCTCCTTGCGCACCAATCAGATTTACTAAACGCATTAATCTCAATGCTCCTACGAGCTCCGTACCGAACCGTAGGATACGGTTAGACAATTCTCACGTAATTGTAGTTTACATTTTTTTTTGTTTCACGAGGTAACCAGCCCTTCGCACACGTATGCATAAGCGGCCATTTACGCTAATAGTGACAGAAGGTATTAATATTCGTTGGCAGTCATTAGCATCATTATCATTATTCTTAACCGCAATGCACGTGTTGATACATTGTTTAGTACGAACCGCCGCGCGTGTCGTATTTATATTTAGAATGAAAAATTATATCGTGACCATCCCCACTCTTTCTTCTACCGAATCGTACCTGCCTATTGCCATCGAGGATTAATCGTCATTCAGTGATGTTTCCCTTAACGTTCAATTAAAATAATTTTATGGAAGATCGCGCAAGAGTATTTATGAAACGACTGGAAGCGCTTCGTTATCGTAGATCATAAAGTGATCTAGCGATTTATATCGGGTTGTATTCTATTTCTTCTTCCCCCCTCCCCTCCCACTTCTCACTACTCACATACGAGCAATTACACACTTCGCTTCGCCCGTGCACACCATGTATGGCGTCACTCGCACACACGCCTATCCACATGTGTATTCACGTGCGCGTGCATTCGCTCACACGTATTCACATATGTATATATGGATATATGCTGTCGGGCACGTGTTACCGTTAAAGCAGCCAGGGCCTGGCGGCATGCAAAACGTGGGCAGCCGAGTCCGGCCCACTCGTATTCGAAACGGGCCCTTCGGGCTCCTTTCTCACGTTCTTACGGCCCTGAATTTTCCTATTCAACAAACCGAATTACGGTTGGCGATAATTTACCGTGTCGAAGAGCTGCTCTTGATTTTCTTCTGCGAGCGCAATAACGTTAGCCGCTTATTCAATTGGCAGGTTAATATCGTGGATTTTCGGCTGACCCACGCTTGAACTCCGCATGGGGATCAGATTTGACTGTCTCTATGCCTCGCTTTCAATTGATAAGCCGAATGACTGGTGTAACCATATACTATTGCTATACGGCAGATAAACAAATTTACGTTTGCGTACTGGGGGATGGAAAAAAAATTTTTTAATTTATTTTTTTATCCATACAAAATTTAGTAGATACGCGGAGCGATCGACTTGGCGTAGGTGCTTTATCGTTGCACGTCACAATTGTGCGGTCAAGCGAAAGAACAAGCGTCGCGACACATCCGAGCTTGTAGATCGTTTGATCTGTCGCGCTTATTTTTTTTTTTCGTCGTACAGGTTAGGGGCTGAAAGTCATAAGCGTAACGGCTACCGTCCAAGACACGTCGAATCGAAAGGCTCCTCGGAGAGTGGAGAAAGTGCAGCCGCGCATTGCACTCGAGTCCGCCGCGCTCAATAGCCCAGTTGGCAGTTGGGTGCGCGGCGCCACAATTTACATTCCAATTTAATTCGTACTCGATTTCCACGCCATCGACTTGCTACCCCCCCCCCCCCCCAAGCGGAGTCTTTGCTCGCCGTTTCAATTATTGTGTGGCAAATGGCACGTGCGATCTTATCAATTGGAAGTTGGTCACGTGGTGTGACGATACTTTGCTAAAAATTTTATTGGGAATCGCAAGCAGCAATTGTTGTTCGCGAAGAAAATATATTTGTTCCGTAAAAGTTCTTGTACGACAAATACTTTTGTTTGAACTTTACGAATGATATGCACTTTGACGATGGCTCACAACTTTTGTATGCCGTCGCGTTGTTGTTGTTGTTGTTGTTGTACCGTTGAAAACGTGGATCGTAAGTGCTCGACTTCTCGACGCTGCGATAGCGACCGAATAATCGAGCGTAAGGATGTTTTCAGTGAGCAGGAAGTAATCTGTTTCAATGTGACTCCGAGAGGTCCACATCTCACTTATGGTGGCAGCTTAACAGCTAAATTGGACGGAATCGGAGCCTGAAGTAAGGCCGATTCTCATGAAGCTTCACAAACAATTGGATGACCTCAAATGACAAACCAGTCAAGTCTACCTCGAATGTTGTATAAATGGGTGCCATGGGTACGAAAGGGGGGGGGGGGGGAATATCAACCCTGAAATTCTTATAAATGTTAACTGGTTCTTGTATCGGCTGTGACGTCTATAAATAAATAATCAAAGATTCCAAATGAAAATACGCATTGGAATAATTGGAGTCGAACTATCGTGATCCGGTCGCCCACGTAGGCGCCATTACGCGGCCGTACGAGTTTCTGCATGGAAACGAGGCGATTCCGAGGGTGGGGGAAGGTTGGCAGCCTTTTTTTCTTTTCATAGATACAAAATAAAACCAACCGAATCAAGTTCGCTCTTGGCTAAGTGCAATTACGGGGGTGTCGCGTCGAGCCTGTCTCCAGCTTGTAAACTCCGTCGGCTGTCATGCGTGTCGGATTTGAGTCGAAAGAAAAAAATAGTAATTGGTTGTTAATAAGTGCAAGAAACGGTAACCGGTCGGTCGCCCAATTCAAATTGCCTTTACCTTATGAACATTGATGTTTCGTGTAAATATATGATGTTTCGATTTTACATGTTACTTTGGTATTTCTACGCTTATGGCTACTCGGCTATCTTACCGGTTGATTATTTATTATTTAGTTGTCGTCGCGACGCGAAGTTTTTTACGGTTTTATGCAGTTTACACTCTTTGCACCGGTTGGTCAGTCTGTGCGCGCGCCGTGCTGCCCACTCGTGTGTATATATATAGAGCCGGTCATTTTACAGGTTCCGTGTGGTTGAGTGGGTCGCAGATATTCACTGACTGATTTATTTATGCCGCATCCACAAATCGGTATCTGAGGCGAATGATAATCGAGCTTAGGTATATCGATTCTCGGTCCACCTGAGCTAGTTGGCAACAGGCTTTAGAAAGGCTATGTTCGTCCCAGGACAGAATTTACGAACAATAGAACCGAGATATGACTGACGAACAATGACAATATTGTATCGTGAACAAGATGTGCGCGCACAAAATTTCTTTGTTCTTGATACTAACTCGACGTAATCTGGACGGATCGGTCTTTGGATGAATTTTATGTTTTTGCAGCGATGTATATTTTTATCGTGTCACTGACTTTTTGCTTCTTGTTACTTTCTTTCAGGGACACTTTGTATCGCCTAACTTTGGATTCACTGACACCCTTGGAACGTGCCGTTTGGACGGCATCACCGGAGAAAGCATCGGTCTGTCAGGATAAGGGTCAAAGTGCAGAGGATTGTCATAATTACATCAAGGTGCTGCTGAGTAACGGAAAGAGTCTTTTCACTTGCGGTACCAATGCATTTAGTCCGCTATGCACGTGGAGAGAGGTGAGTGAATTGAAATAGAAAAAAAATTTTGATTCAAAATATGGGCGCACTTGTGATTTTTGAAAATCGAAGTCTCCCTGGTAATAACAAGTCGAACTTGATTGTATGTGAATTGGCAAACGTTCGAGGCGAGAGGCTGTCTTAATGGACAAAAAGGGAAAATAAAGAAAAGTAAAAATAAAAGATAACGAGGGGCGGGGCTCTCTTTAAAAGCCGTTAGGTATTAACTACCTACCTACGGTTGGGTGTATCTCCTATCATTACTCTCTCAAACGAGCTGTTAACAGTATCGTTTACGTGACGATACCAGGAAGCTTCACGACTTTGGATTCTAAAAATGAATCGAACAATTTTTCCATGAAATATATTATTCCGTGCCGATCGTTATATTTTTATATTATTTCCAGATCGAGAACATAAACAAAGTCACCAGTAGGGTCTCGGGGGTGGCCATGTGCCCTTATTCTCCGCATGCTAACGTTACGGCTTTGCTGGCCAGGGGCCCTGGCGGAGGACTCTTTGCAGGTGCGCCAACTGACTTTTCTGGTGCAGATCCAGCGATATACAGAACACTGGCGTCACCTAATTTGCGGACGCATCAATACGACTCGAGGTAAGTGGATTTAATTCTGTAGGTTTAATTACGACGGGAAGGCCCATTGGTGGGATTTATAGAAATTTTCTTGCAACTGGTAAATTATTATTATTTTTTTTATTACAGATGGCTCAATGATCCGCAATTCGTGGGAAGCTTCGAGACCGAGGACCACGTTTACTTCCTGTTCCGTGAAGTCGCCGTCGAGTATATAAATTGCGGCAAGGTAATTGACATCTGGATCGAGTTGGTTTTATATTGGTGAAAAAAATTGCGTTGGACTTGGCGTCACTGCAGAACGTAACGTTGAATGGTTCCTGTGAAAGCGATTACGCAACTGGAGAACGCGATAGGTTTATTATTATTGGATTAGAATTCTTCGAGCTGTAAATATCCAAGTGTAAGAAGAATGCGAGAGATACTTTGTAAAATTAGCAATGTGATACCGGTAGAAAAATTATGAATAGCATTCGAGATGCGTATGGTGCGTTGTCAACTTTTTTTTAAATTTTATTTTTTGGCCCCCGGGCCCAGTGGCGACTGGATTGACGATGATCCTGAACGAACTTCGCGAAGGCTGCTTGACTCTTGCAAAAAGCAATTACATAATTTCCACGCAATTACTTGGCTCAGCTGAGAATGCGGTTCGCGTTCCGCTAAGCAATGAAAAAGGAAGCCATGAAAAAAAAGAAGCGCTTGGAAGCGTTCGTCCTCGCGTATAGATAATTGGCGGGTTCGCCAGGTTGTTCACTGTATGAGAATGAACCCTAATCCACTGACGTTTACTTTTAAGGTCTTTTTTTTTATATTCGAATCGCTGGCAACCAGCAACGTAATAATGTGTTCTCCACGCGTCTTCGTTTTGTCAGGTTAATTGTTTCACATCGTAGTTCACTTAATAACACTACGGTTATTATTATATATAGTTTCGAAATTTAATGTTCTGTCAAATTGCTACATAGTTGTGTGTTCGATTTTTTTTTGACATTTGGATCATCGGGTGTACACAATTTATATTAATGATTTGGTAGAATTCTTTTGTGTTTGTTTAAGTACAATGCAATTGTTTTATGTGGGATTTTTGTTGTTGTCTTTTTGTCGCACTCGCAACAAAGTTTATTGTTTACTGTTCTTGCTTGGTTTGTTTTAGAAAATTTACTCGAGGATCGCTCGAGTCTGTAAGAACGATCAAGGCGGTCAGACTTTGATGAAAGATACCTGGTCGACGTTCAGCAAAGCTCGACTCAACTGTTCCTTGCCTGGGGAGTTTCCGTTTTATTATGATGAAATTCAGGGTGCTGTGTATCTTCCGGAAGAAGGCATCATTTATGCAACCTTCACCACACCCATGTAAGCGATAATAAATATAATATCAGTCTTCAAAGATAAGACGTCAAATCGATAATAAAGTTGCAAAAGACTTATTTTTTCATGCTGTCTCTGAAAACGGATACACAGCAGATATGGTAAAATTAAATATATAAATAAAATTGTTTGTTGTACAACGACATAATTTTATCTTGTTTGTTGATAAGAGTTCGTCCACGTTACTCAACTTTTATCGCACTGGTAAAATGTATCACGAATCTCTTGATAATATTGTATTTCAGCAATGGTATCGCTGGCTCAGCTATTTGCGCCTTCAACATGTCTGCCGTGGCAGCAGCTTTTAGTGGGCCCTTTAAGCATCAGGAAAATATTGGGGCTGCCTGGGAGAAACGACCTGTTTCACATCACAATCGTCAGCATTGCGGTCAGCCTTCGAATATTCCACCTCATCAAATAATGGACAATCAACGATATCAATTGATGGACGATGCAGTTCAAGGGATCACGATAACGCCCCTGTATACAGTTACGCTTGAAAGGTTATATCACAATTAATAAATTTGAGAATAAAATTCGAAATGCCTCGTGTCGTATTGGACATTGAGTGTTCGTGGAATATTTTGTGACATTTAATTCGTCAACTTTGAATTCCTTTTGACAACGTGGTGCACCTATTTTTCAGGTTTACTCATATTGCAGTCGATGTCACACCGACAAAGTTACATCGCGGTGTGACTGTTCTTTATGTCGCAACTACAACGGGTCTTATTAAGAAGATTTCAGTACTTCCAAGAACTCAAGAGACTTGCATTATAGAAGTCTGGGGTCCTTTACCCTCACCGGCTATGTCTCTACAGTTTTTGAAAGACAGACAAAGTCTCTATGTTGGAATGGAATCTGGTCTCTTGAGGTATTTATTTAAATTTACTGTAATAATATAAATTAGACAACTATATTTCATTGTCATGTTATGTTTTTTTTTTAGAATTCCTGCTGCTCAGTGTCATCGACACAGGCGGCGTCAAGCCTGTCTCAATGCACAGGAACCATATTGTGGATGGAATGAACACCTTTTGAAATGTGCGCCAGCACCAAGTCAAAATTATCTCGCTAACCATTGGCTTCAGGAAGTGACGAAATGCCCGGTTCTTACCGATCCTGTTGATGGAGGCTGGAGTGCTTGGAGTTCCTGGTTGCCTTGTCAACACGGTACAGCTGAACAATCATCCACACATTTCCATTCCCACGGGCATTCTCATATGGAAAATGCAGAAGTGAGTTTCTTATAAATCACTATTATTGTACCGCATATAATTATACTAGAAATTTCAATAATATTACACGAGTCGTATTTGCATTAAAAGATAAATACAATTTATTTATTTTTTGCTCGATCGACAATCTTAATATTAATTTTTTTTCGCAATTACAGAATCATATATTTATTGCTGCAATTTTTGTGCAGTGTCAATCATTATCAGATTATTAAATAATTTATTTCTATGTATGATGTTCTTCTGTTGTGCTTGAATGATTTTTTTTTAATTTCAGAATATGGACACGTGCCAGTGCCAAACTAGAGAATGCAATAACCCCCCACCACGGCATGGTGGCAATGGTTGTGTCGGATCGATGGTCCGAGTTCAGAATTGCACCGTTCACGGAGGTTGGACAACCTGGTCAGCGTGGTCGGGTTGTTCACAAACTTGTGGTTTTGCAATAAAAACTCGTAGACGTACCTGTACCAATCCTGCACCAGCATTTGGTGGTCGAATTTGTGTTGGTCACGATCACGATGAAATTATTTGCATTGACTTACCACCCTGTCCAAAACCAGCTAAAGCTGCGCCACCACCACAAAACGGACAGTGGTCATCCTGGGGCTCATGGAATGTTTGTTCAAGACCCTGTAACGGTGGTAAGTACCAATACACCTCTTCTTTCTTAGAAAATTTGATATAAAGCATAATTTTATGTTTCATCAGGAATTCGTCTAAGAAGAAGGACATGCGACAACCCTCCGCCTAGAGAAGGTGGTGCTGAATGTTCGGGATGCAGCTTCCAGGTAAAATTAATTAACAGCTATTTAAACGCAAGTTATTATCAACTTTAATTCGGATTACTGTAATTGATTTATTAATGATTCTGGTAGATTGAAGAATGCAACACTCATCAGTGCATTGAGACTAGAAAATATTCCACTTGGACTCCCTGGCTGACTGTTAACGCCACCACGCAAGCCGGAAACGTTGACTATACTGAGAAACGTTTCCGATTCAGCTGTCGAGCTCAAACAGATGATTCTTCAAGTTTGCGAATTCAGCTTGCCAAAGAGGAAGAACGTTACTGCAGAAACGATGGTTCTTGTCTACGGGGAACAACTAATGGAAACATCGAAACCACTTTAGACGCTGGATGGGCTGAGTGGTCCTCTTGGTCTCCGTGTAATAGACCCTGTAATGGTGGCTCTCAGCATAGGGTTAGTTAGACTTAGTAAACTGATCATCATTGTCTTTCAAAGTAATTTTACTGGACCTATTAATTTTAATAAGAAAAATTGGTACAGGAATTTTTACACGTTGGTAACAGACTGACCAGATGATCATATTTGTGTATTCTATTTGTTGTTTAGGTGAGACAGTGCGATTCCCAACCCTGCGAAGGAGCACCGATGCAAACAAGGGCATGCAACGTGCATGCCTGTCGTGGAACCGGAAGTGGAATCGGAGACAACGAAGGCCAATGGTCCTGTTGGACTGATTGGACGGCGTGCTCGGCGTCCTGTGGTCTTGGTTATCGTACAAGAAGACGCGAATGTTTGGGACCAGGACCTTGCGAAGGTACCAGCTTCTCCAGAGAGTCCTGTGATATGCCCAGTTGTGAATGTTTACACGGTTGGGACAACTGGAGTCGTTGGTCACCCTGCGATGGGGACCAACAATATCGCAAACGTCAATGTCTGCTTCAACCAGGGATTGGAGCGTGCCATGGACCTAGTCAGGAAGTTCGTGACTGTAATCCTGATTGGATGGATAATGGTGAGTAAAATAAAATATTAATTTCAAAAATTAGTTTGATCGTCATTTAAAATACAGTAATACATATTATTTTGCAGAAATAGCAAGCGCTCTTCCTACCAGCGTAGAGAAGGCTGGTATCTCCGTTGGCGCTGTTGTCGGAAGCTGCATTGCCGGCTTTATAATTGGTCTAGCGCTTACTGCCGTTTTATGTTTTTTGTACGTCAGACGCCGGAAGCCACGTGTACCAGGTAGTCCTCATTATATCAGCAAGCAAAATCCGTACGTAACGGTTCCACTCAAGGAGGTAAGTTGACAAGGAAATGCTATCAAAGAAAATGGAGCATTCAGTTTATCCTGTTAGTGAACAATTAACAAAGTGACATCTCCGGGTTTCAGGTAAATACAAAACGACAGCCTAGTTTCTCTGGAAGCACCAACGGAAACGGAACTCTTCGCACTAAGAACAATCCCAACGTGAACGGTCTGGGAAGTCCAAAATTATATCCAAAAAGTTTAGATTACGAATCGGCAACTCTGAAACGTAACAGTCATGGTCAGCCGCATATTCGGGCCGACTTGGATCAGGACAAATATTATTGAAAAGTTTAAACTCAACACAATAGCAATAAGCGTTGACTATAATAGATATATGTTTTATTTTTAATCACAAATTTTATACATTTGTTCATTAAGAATATGAACACTTTGTTTATTCTACTTAATTAAGAGTAGGCCGCGATAATAATTCATATTAAGTGACAGTTGAGTGTATCAAAAAGTTCAACTAGAAGAACTAGAAGACGAGGTCTCTGAACTCAGCGAGTAGAAATACTTTGCTTGAATCTTCAAGTTCAGAGACTACTGATAAGTGCCTTGACGAGTCAGAGTGTTACATTGTTAGTAACTCTTAATAACAATTGGCATCTTGATTAATAAGTGCTCTTAATGGTGTTGCTCAATATCCCGAGCCAAGAGTTCGTAGAGGAGAAAGAGAAAAGTGCAGTCGCCACATGAACGAAAGAACATTGTGTGCGAGATGGCAACAACAAATGTATACAACAAAATCAATTAAGTAGGAACAAAAGGATCAGTATTTTATTGAAGTATGAAATCAGAAAGCAATGTATGTAAGAGATTATGCAATTTTTCGTGGGTTCATATGTTAGCCTCCCACATGATTCCGAGACAAATTTTTATATGAACGCGAACGAAATCTTGGTTTCGAGAGGAATGTTTATTACTCGAATGAATTTTTTTTAGTTTACTTTCTTCATTTTTCTTTCATTCTTTCGCTGTAAATAGAAGGAGGAGCGAACGCTTGGGCATTTCAATTTCGTGCATCTGTATAAAGTTCTCTCACGTACTCATAGTATTTTGTGTACTCTCGTTATGTATTTTAATTTTAAGTGAGATATTGTGTGTCGCCTTGATCGCCATTGGAATTCCGTGATCTTTCTTTTACTTTTTCAAAGCCACTATCGGTTATATAATTTGAAAATATTATGAAAAATCCGAGCAGAGATGTTAAGAGAACACTTATTAAAATAAAAATTTTATACAGCTCGGATTATATATTTTTTACAGACGAATTTTTCTTTAATTCGTAATTTATTGTTTGTGTAGGAGATTTTGAAATAATAATCAAACATCACGTGACTGTCAATGGTTGTCAAGTAGCTCTTTCTGTAGCAGGAGCCGAAAAAGCCATGAAATCAAAAAGGTCGTCTGTATATATATAGTGATACGCCGAAAATAATTTCGAGCTTCCATTAAACGACGTAGTGCCATGATACGGAATATTGTAAATAGTTAATCGTGATTTGCACCCGGAAATAATCTTAAGGTTCATAATTGTAGCCACGTACGATTGAGCCATGAAATCAAACCTAGATTGAGAGACATTTTTTTTACTTTATACGCCATAGACAATTTCAAGGTTGAATTGGTTTCATGGTTCGATAGTAGGATAAGAATGCCCATGAAAAGCATAGATCTTTATATTTAATTTTACTGCATCCCAATTGGCTCATATTGAGTCGCCTAATGCGTAAGCTTTATATAACGTGTAATAACCGGAAGTGACGTAGTAACATACATTTATTATATACCTTTTTTTTGTCCTTTCTCCTTACATATTCCCGTGACAAGTACAGATATAAGCAACATCGTCAGGGACGGCGAGATTTTATTTTTATATTTTCGCAAGTTCTGCCTGTACGTTGCTTTGGCCATAATTTTAATAAAGAGGTTTAGTTTTTCGAAATCATTGTCCTTCCTTTTTTTCCGCAGTTCCTTGTGTTTCGAGCCATCGAACTAAAGAAAAGTGCTCCTCGCAAAAATGACCGACAGGAAGTCAACGTCAATGGATACAAATTTATATGTTTGTAATGTTCAAAAAAACGCTCCTTAAATGCTAGTTATGATTCACTAATCGCTCCGCTGCTGTTATACAGCGGATAAAAAATATTCATTAAAAGAGAACAATATTTCTTTATTGCTATTCCAAGTACCAAGCAGATTTTCATTTGATTTTTTAAATGATTTAATGGCTCTCAATTTGCTCCATTTGCTCTGCAATTTGCATTTTATTTTATTGAAGCATCTTCAAATAACAAGTAATATTTGATCTTCACAATCTGATTCATTTTCGAACACACCTATGACAGGTGCCTTCAACGATGAGCCCAGAGTGCTGACAGTTCGACAGTGCGCACAGTTTCTCTGTTTATTGAATGCTAGATACTTATTCGGATGCATCAAGATGAAGGCATTCGTACAGAAGCACGGTAGCGGCAATTGGTTTCCTGGAAGTTGGCCCTCTATGAGGGCATAAGGCCAAAAAAGAACAGGAAGAAGAAGGAAAAAATTAGTTGCACGGAAATATTGAAAATTCGAAACATTGAATAAAGCTTTCCAAACGCTACTAAATATCATTGGATCTTGACTTACTTTCAAAACTTATTCAAAATATGAAATTGAGGCTAAATCAAAATCTCGCAGAATAGTGGGAGTAGTAGATAAAAGTTGAATTGAAATTGTAGAATATCGAAAAAAATACATTCAAATCGAAATATTAATAAATTAGGTGTTTGGAACATTAAAGTAATTAATTAAATCAATAAAGTAAAATATTAACACTTAGAAATCGGAAATTCTGGCCAAGCACATTTAGAAGTACTGGAAGTTGTCCAAAATTGTGTGCGCGCAAATTCGTCGCGCAGGACTCGGCGAGTGGGAGCAGGCGGATGGTGGGGGGAGCGCTCGAGGCAGTGGCCGGACTCGGAGCGCTCATTCTTCCTCGAGCCGGTCTCCTATACTGGTCTCTTGGAATCCACCTCTGTTATTCATTT
>JARQTI010000509.1:0-112013 GCA_030142655.1 Trachelus tabidus
AATATAAATTGTAATATAAATATTATATAAATAAAACATACTATTATTATATTAATATTGAATAAATAAACCATAAAAAAAACGATACATCAACGTGACTCGAATCAGCGATCTCCTCGCGGTTATGAAAGCTGACGCGCTGGTCACTACACCACGCTTTTGGTTGAGAATTTCTGTATACTTTAAGACTCTACTGTTGTATGCAAATTTTCAAATTGCTTTTTCTCGAAAACTTGTGAGAAGCGTGCCCTATGACTTGGTACATAAGAGGTACTAATGAAGCACTACACGTATGTAAAATTTCAGCCAAATCGGTGAGGGGAACGTCTGACCCTCCCCTTGTTTAGACCATTTTCATAATTATGGGTACAATTGATATTCTTAAATTCTTTGACATTTTTTCAATTTACGTGATTACTTGTAAGATGTTTTGTAAATGTTTTTATTATTATTTTTATTTGTTATAAAAAGAGGGACGTTCACATATTCGAGCCCTGGAAAAAAGCGGTCACGTTTATTTTTTGAGAATGAGCAATAATTTGTGTAATTTGTTGCTGACAATGAGTCTCAAAGGTCACGTATCAGAGCAGGTACAGGACTCAATTATAAATAAATAATGTTTAAAATTGGAGCAATTCTGGTACTCGTGGTAAAATAAAATCATAATTCCTTCCACATTATTTTCTCGTTGCATCTATACAAGAGAAGATTTTTTAATTGTCGCCCTTTTTCTGTTCGTCCTCGGATTTCGCTGCTGGTACTCCAGTTTTGACGATATTGACAACTCTCTCGGTTCCAGCTGGCGTTAAAGACTAAAACATTTCAATAAATAAAAATTGTTAGTTAGCAGAATAAAATTAACCGGTGGGTTATTTGTATTTTTTTAGAGCACCCTATGGGGTCGTTGCTAAAACAATCCGTTCACAACCGTGTCTGATGTGGTTGGAGTATGGATTTTGAAGAACGCGAGAAAAAAAATAGGTAAGCCCAGCCGTTCAAATAATACGTTCAAAAGAAAACCATATTCATATAAAAACATTGGGTAACAAAAATAAAATAATTTAATCTTGTACAGAATCAAAGTTCTGTACGCGTCGTTAATGGTGTCGCTACATGCTGTATTAAAACAATTTTAATAATTTTCCGTATATTTTTTTTACTACTAACGTTGCGGGCATACATATCCTCTTATCACTCTCAGCAACGAATTGTCACGCTTCAGAAACATACACAAAAGTGTTGTATATGTCGTCATTAGTGAATTCGATTTAAAACAGTCAAGTAGCGCCACCGTAGCATTACACAGAATCACAAAAAAAAAGAAGCATTAGTTGAAACATAAACAGTGCTTAACAAAATTGTAACGATTTATCAATAATTAAAAAAGTTTCTTTTTGTGGTTTAGAGCGCTTTAGAGTACGATCGAGATTTGTCCTTGGCAACGTCACTCTCTGAAACAAAATCTGTCTCAAGAGACATACAAAGAGACAAAAGAATACAAATAGAGGCGCAGGGCGAGAGTCTTCGCCCTTGGATTGGAATAAGAAGGCAGAGAATCGAGCAGAAAAGCAAAGGAGCGTTACTTGTCTATCCATTCGCGATTTTTCGCGAGCGAATCACCGAGAGGAGAGGCAAAATTCCGAGAGGGTTTTTGGATTTGACGCAGGCAGTACCTTTTTCGGTGCTGTAATAGTTAAAACGCCGTCCGAGGACAGGCTCGAGGTAACATTTTCCACATCGTGAGACGAGGGCAGGACGTATCTTCTGACGAAGTGTCTGCTGATATAGCCGTGCTCGTCTTGCTTCTCTTCGTGTTTGGCCTCGACAATCACGTTATTGTCGACCGTCTTCACCGTGATCTCCTCCGGTGAGAATTGCTGAACATCCAGTATCACCTGTAAGCATAAAATTTAGTTGGCTTGAAGGTCAAGTTGCATAATTACTTTTTTGACTTAACTAAACAACCGATAACCATATACATCTACTTCTACGTATGACTTGTACTTGGCAAAAATCCTGTTAATACTGAAATTCTCATCAAGAGTAAAAAGAAGCTTCTGTCAAAACTTAAAACACACTGATCCCACTCAGTGTGTGACTTAAATTGAGAAAAAATCTCTGAACGTTCTTGGTTCTAAGTCAGCTTCCGATGTCTGTAGAAGACAATATCTAGTTATTAGCACACTTGGATAACTTGGCACTGATAATATACTTTGCTAATTTTGTGTTGTTACCCACCTTTGGGGGGGAACAACCAAGTAAACTTGTGGCAAAGGCGTATTTTGGATTAATTATTATATTATTGCGTGAAGCGAGAGTGGAGAGAATTTAGTTTTTAGATACTTGATATCCAGCGCCCTAGGTAGGTTCCTCTGAAAGATGTAAAGACTAGTCACGTTTATCCAAACGACTTTATAAAGTTCTTTTCTAACGCGCTTTATGTAACACTCTTCGGTCTTCTTGATTTTTGTAACAGTACAAAAGTTAACCGGAAAAATGTAGCTGTCGGGCGCGCCTACTTGTGTGAGACAAAGTTCTTTCGTACAAGACGGGCGTTTACATACAAGTAGGTGGTAATGAATTTGCACGATCGAAAAAACCGATCGTTGTTCAACCGCAAATATTCATAAAATGAGCTTTATCGACTCGTGCCCCGTTCTAGAATTGCGTTAACCGGATGTGGCTGTTTCGTGCTGTGTCAGTTTGATATCATTATCCAAAAGGAAGGAAAACATCGTGCTGTTTAGAAGTTAACGTAAAATAACAACAGAAAGGCAAACGGGTCTTGTGATTAATTTATTGCGCTCCTCGATGTAGAGGACGTTAATTGTATAGCTGTACATAAAGCAAAGTTTATACTGATCGCTCTCGTTAAGATAAAAAAATTGAAAGGATTTATTTTTGTATACATATATTTGGAGCACGAACGAAGGTGTGTAGCGCGACGGGCGGCGCCCCGACGCGTGGGGGCGTTGTTACGCTCAAATCCTGTCCATCGTTCTCTCTTCTCGATAAGACTGAGTTCCAGATACTTTTTTTAATCGGCAATTCTCTTATTCCATGAACCAAATCGCAAAGGAACTTGTCACATCTCGACAACATTAAGCCCTCCTTAGTTTATGGATTTTCTAAATCACATTAGGCCTGTGATCCTTTGGTATCGTAGCACACAAACATAGCATTTGACATTTTTCTTTACCACTCAAAGGAACAAGAAAAAACATTGGAAAATTTTGTAGTCGAAAAATATAAATCGAACGCGTTGGGGGGGGGGGGGGCAGGAGGACCGAAGGGGAGAAGGGATGGTGGATTAGATCAGTTCCTTTTAGAGACTTGTATTTAACAGGGGAGAAAGCTTCCTCGGATATTTTCGGATAATTTCTTGTGGCTATTTCTGGCTGCAGTGGGAGGACAGGCAAATTCAAAAATAGTTCTTACACTTCACTAGCTGCGAACGCGCGGCTGAGTCACGTATTATAAACGTGTGCTACGATGCTCGAAAATAATCGACTTCAAAAATTTTTGCAGTACGGGCCTTCTGGTGTTCTCATTTTTTTTTAAAATTTGTTTTTGGATATTTTGAACAAATTTCTTTTGGTTTAAAATTCAAATCAATGGCACTTTGGTTGTATGCTGATCTAGAATTTAGTTTCTTTTGATATAAGAGTCACGGTTATGCGTTGAGTACACTAGACTCGATTCTTTTTTTTTTTTTAAACAAGAGTTTCCATTTTGAGTTTTGCGTTTTTTTTTTTAATACGAATGCGCCCGCTTAACATAACTTTCGCCTTTGCGTTGCCAAGAACCCATCGATCGCCCTGAATCGCAGATTTCACGTGAATCCAAAGGTGTAATATTATATGGTGTTAGGTAGCGTGTGAGAATCGTAGATGCTTTTGGCGCCTAATCGAAAGAGTTGTACCAGAAGGGGAGAGTGTTTACTCAGGCTTTTATTTTTGTGTGACTGCGTGCGTGCATTCAAAGATCAAGTAGCGGCTCGCGAAAATAGGTAATGCTTTGAGGGATTTCAAACGTACGAAAACGATAAAAGGAATCGTGCCAAAAATCAATAAGACAAATCCAAGCAGCGCGCACGATTTTTGAAAAGGTGAAAAAAAAAGAGAAAAGTTTAAGATCGGATACCTTTACTGTTGGGAGGTAGTGCGTTTGATATATCTGGGAGATTTACGTGTTTAGAGATTTTCTCATAAGACGGTGGCTGTTAGTTTGCTAACGATTACTAAGTTACATTAGTCTATATAGTGTGAAATATCGAGATACATATACATAAAAGGGAAGTAATAATAATCGAATTTAAATTAAGGCACGTTTTATCCAGTGTAAAATAGTTTATCGATATTTATACGAGACATTAACGAGAACCTGCAACCGCTTCTCTGAAATTAAAAGAAAAAGTATTTTCAAATTTTCATCTTCGCGAATATTCTGTCTTGGGTCATCGGCGTCTGGAGGTTCGTTTTAAATATTTTTTGACTTAACGTAATATTAACATAAATCGTATTACCCCATCGTGCCCTTCTGGTACTGGCCAGTGAAGTGAAATAGTTACTGATATTTTAATTACTATACGAACTTTTTATTAATTAGATCACATTTTTGTCTGTTTCTACTGCGATATAGTATTTTATAATTTGTTGCATCACTAAATTTTTTGCTGTGTAATTTACAAATTTTGGTCTAGTTTTTCACTTAATTATTATTAGCTAGAGACGAGCAACGGCTATCCCACAAATTTTCACAATTTTGTGATATTTGCGAGATAGCCGTTGCTCGTCTACGATGCTGAATTGCTTTTTGAGAAATAAACGTTTACAGTGGGGAAGGATTTTTCGATTGAGAATTAATAATAAAAGCAGCGTAAATTGTTCTCTAGTTAGTTTTCACTGAAGTTATGACATAATACTTTCGATTAGCGTTCCTGTTCTTACTACAATACAAAATGCAAATTTGCCTCAGGTAAAGAGAGCATACGTCACTTGAATTTATATGAAAATTCTTAAATTTCAAAAACATCATCGTAATATCCTGTCATATTTACGCTTTTCACGAATCGTATCAAGTGTGTTGCGAGTAGTTTGAATATCATTGTCGAGAGATTGGTTTTTACTCGAATTTGAAAAAGCGTGAAAAAAGCATATCTTAAAAAAGAGGGGAAAAGGTAGTAATTATTCTACTGGCAGTTCAACAAGCGAATACTTGAAATTCATTTGAGTAGAAGGTGTAGTAAAGGGAACAGGTTCGGCAAGACACTGAGGGTCTAACAAGGGTCAAGAGTTCAGCCTCGCCGAACAACCCTCGTCTTTTCCATGGCAGCCTAACTCCGCGCCATGGAAAAGACGATGGTTGTTCGTTGTAAAAAAATTCAATCAACAAAAAAATGAAGCTTTCAACATTCCCACAAAACTTTGTCCCAAAAGAAACAAATTCTAACCTCAAAACAACGCAATGCGATACACGTCGCAATTTTCTATGCAAATCCCACGCAGACCCACTACAAAGAAACAAAGAACGATGTCCCTACAAGATAAAGTAACAAAATTCTTGTATACCCCATCAACCCAGTACCAACAAAGCCAACTTCATGGCAAAGAAGAGAGCAATTAGAGATTCGTCCAACAAAAGCAACGTGGTGCAATAATGACACAATGAAAATCCCCATTAAGCTTACCTGAAATTTATCCTTGTCGGCCTGAACTGTACTTGCACCCCCAGAATTCTGACGCACCACGTTCCTCCAGGGTCGGTAGTACCCACTGTTGCCAAATGCCGACCTTGGTCGGTTCAAGCTCAAGCTCGAGAGTCCTGATAGAAGATCGTCACGATTCAGACCGCTGCCAAAGTGCTGATCAATGAGCCGTGAGGTAGGTCGATCAAAGTCGTCCCACCATTCGCGATACATGAGAGGTACGACGGACATCTGTCACAAGGAGAATGAGAGATACATTGTGAAAGGAAAAAATCAGTCCAAGCGAATAATTTTAATTGACGAGTCATTTTCATTGTGATGATTTTTCGAGGAGAGGTTGAGAAATGCGAAGAATGGTTAAAAGAGGGATAAAAATGAAAAAAAAAAATACAAAAAAATCTTTAGGGCGTGTCGAGAAAGCGCTTTTGTGTATACCACGACTGACTACCATAGGAAGAGCGTAACTGTTAGTAGCGGTATTTAAAGGTATACTATGGGTGCGTAGACTTATGCTTAGGTTATACCTAAAATATGCTAGGATTGTGTGTGCTAATTTTTTAAAGTTATTCTGTACGGCTTTAGTGACAGTAATAGGCGGGAAATTTAAAAAATGGCTCATTGAAAGGATTTTCTTTCTTTTCTCTTCCGATTTGAATATCTCAGTGTTGTTTCACGGATTACCGTTTCTCAGAATCGTATTTCTATTCGGAATTGTTCAACGACCACTATTCACGAGCGATCCCTTCCGGTGAGCCAAAGATTAGGTACAGTCAAGTTCCGAGTGGAGGTAATAACATTCGAGGCGTCTTTGTAACTCGCACAATTAGATGATACGGTGTTTTTGGCGTAGGCTATGTAATCTCGACGTATAATTTTGCATAGGTATTTTCTTAGCGTTAGGGTATTTTTTCTTTTAAATCTCGTATTTACCCTCGTCATTTTTCACACCCCTATACACGATAACGTAGAATCGAGAATTGGTGAAAAGGCATCAAAATTAATTAGTAACAAGCTCAAATTTTGCAACAATTTTTTCCCCTGAAATTGGCATTGTGACGGGTGATAACGATTTTTTAAATAAAAAAAAAGAGAACAAGGATCGACAAACCGACGTGATGAAAATTGCCTGTCACGTCGATGAGCGCGAATCGATATGCTTTTTTTGATAATTGGACTAACGCAATGAAAATTGAATTTTTAACCATAAAAAATCAAATCTCACAATTTCTATTTAGAAGATCTTTAAGTCTTGTAGATCACAGAACGTTAAAATTTATCTCACCAGTGTCCACTTAACATCGTGTAATGCCTAACGTAATTTGAGGTTAACGCTGGAGACAAGGAATAGCTAGGAAAAAAAGCGTGATCATCAGCGTAGAATATCGGTGAGTTCTAGCAAGGAACGAAAACAAAAAATCGCGGAATACAAATAATACCGTAGCGATCCGTGCGCACCACTAGACACTTTACAGTTCCTTGTATAATATCTATGTATCTTCTTAAACGTCCCACTAATTACACTACGTTAAGTTAGATTAGGGTCAAAAGTGTCGGAGATTTAAGGTCGGTCAGGTTTAAGCACATTGTACCTAATACTAAGCGCGTTTAACGGTTATTGGAATTAATATGTATGCACACAGTCGGGTCTCAATTGAAAATCACAAACAACGAGGGAAGGGTCGAATGAAAAAAAATTTGCAGAGAAGAAAAATTATTAAGCCAGTTTCCCCATGCACGAGGTATATTGACGTTTGACACGCGGGCGCGCACGTATTTACGACATTGCTATCAATAATTAAAAGTAGGCTTTAACATCAGGTCAGGGAATAAAGTTAAACGAGACGCGAGGTTTATTGAATACGTAATGTTAGTGGAGTGATAAGGCCTTTTTTATCACGTATAACGATAATACCAGTTAGATTTATCGATTGTAGGGATAACGTAGGGTTTCGTGTAAACCTTCTATCGTAATCATACGTTTAATAATCTTAAAATCAGGAAAAATGCACTCGTCACGCGAAACTCTGTTATACGTAAGTGTAATATCTGTAACTGTTTATAAACGTACTGTGAACGATGGCTGCGGTTTTTAAGCTCTTTGGATCTTGACGAAGAAAAAGTTCAGGACTTTAGACTTGCAAAAGCTCTCTCTATGCTCTGATAGAAATCGCGAATGTTCCTCGAGTTTAAATAGACGACGTAGGCGTCCCGAGGAGGATCTTCCCCTTCCACCGTTAAAATTGACGGTTGGTAGTCCCCCCTCGTCCCCTTGAACCCCCCTCTCTTACAAACCCTTATTCTTTCGTCACCTATACCCCACGCACAAATCTTACTATACTCGTCCAAAAATATCCTGTGGACTTCATTCGGCGCTGCGAGTCACCTCTGGTGTACTTATGATTCTTGGCGTCCTGACGCTCTTCGAACCCCGAGGTATTTTACGTTTGCTGAATCACACCTGGGGAACGTCGAATTGAGATCTTGAATATCTACTGGGTGTTGGGAAATTTGTATGTGGGCGGTTTTTATGCGTGGGATGTTATCGCATTGAAATATCAATTTCGGAATGTTCGGTTGGCTTTGAGAAAAGGTTAGGAAATTTTGAGGGACGGGTTTTTTGGAGTATAAACAAACTTTGATACGATCCATTGTATCACAGTGTGGGACAAATAATGAAGTTGTTACGTCTTTCTTCCATTTCATCGTGTTGACCGCTGAAGAATTTTGAGCTTGGGAAGGAAGATTTAACTTGCTTGAACTGCCAGTTGCTGATGACTAATATTTCACTTTTAACCTGTTGACGTTAAACAGCGTCCTTTATATTGAGAGTGCTTTGCCTTTAAGAACTAAAGAATATTCGTGGGAACAACAGTCTGAGTAAACGAAGAGGGGAGGGTATGTTTATGATTGAAGATGACAGAATATTCTTAGGACTCGATTTGATTATTTGAAGGAAAGGCAAAAAGCATCCGAGAACCTTGAGACGCCATGAAAAAGCGGTGCAGGTTGGGTTAGGACGTATATCATAAGGTTTTGTGTACTTTTCTTCTTAGCTATCTATGAGATTCGCAAAAGAAAAAATGAAAAAAGAACAAAAATATATATATCCACATACATCATTCGCTATGCTGTATAATCTTACTTTTAGGGACACGTATAACGTATGGGATAGCTATTGCAAACAATGCCTTTTGAAATATTCTAACATCCGTAAATATTATCTCGAACATCACACAAGACTTTTTTCGAATTTTTACTATACACTCTCTGACCCTATCTTATTGCATATATATTTTACACATACAATTTTACGTATAATATATCCTAAAGCCACCCAAAAGATGACCCAGTACGAATTTTCATATGCTATTGTAGAAGTAACGTGTGTCATTCTGATTATCTATTTTTTTTAATTTTAACTATCACCCTTCTACCCTTATCTATGGTATTTACACATTCGATAAACCTCTAGCTGAGCGAATAAAATTGAAGTACAGCTTTTAGACGTATTTAACACATTGAATTATATATTGCTGAGATTTCTCTTCAATCATATCACGATGTAATATCGTAGATTCACAGTAATAAGTGAAATACCAATTATTCGTTGCATTTACCAGAAACCCAATTATAGTTTTAGTATTAAGTTACATAACCACAATAAGAAGATAAGTAATATTATGCGGCATTATAGTTTGTAAAACGTAGCGGTACGAAAGGGTAGACCTTAAAACGTTTAACAATCGATGATCGCTTCACGGAAGTATTATTATAATTTAATGGCAATGGCATATAAATCAAGCTTTTTACTCGAATTAATTAATTACAGCATAATAATCAATTAATTGACTGTATAACGAAAACAAAGAACTTTTTTCAAATATTCGATAATACTAATAAGTCTACTGGATAAAACGATGTGTAGTTTTCGATTATTGTACTCTTTTTAGGGAAAAAATGGATACTCAAATTTTAATTCATTATCTATCAATGATATGTGTAGGTAATGGTGGATTTGATCTGATCTGGATTTATTAACATCGTATATACATATATATATATATGCATTACATATGTCCCCTGTGTAACTTAGTAACGTTCGTTGATATGGTGTTTGCATTGTATGATGAATATAACTATATGGTACTTTTGTATTTTTTACGTAAAAAAAACATCCCGTTATTATTATTATTCCTTCCGTACGTGTAGTTGTTCACAGCAATATAAGCATACTCTAGATTATCAGCGCTAGTGGTGCCATTTATCGATGACATTACTCGACAATACAATCTTTTTAGTTAACCCCTTAAATTTTCTCATATACTATTTTGAAAGTAAGGAAGAGAGAGAGTTGTTCTCCGCGTCTCACGATACCATGTAAAACCCTAGGACACATCTATATAGATATATAGCAAGGAAATATTGGCTTAAAAGGAAACAATAAAGTTGTGAAATCTGATGAATCGTACGAAGTGTTTTTTTTTCAATTTCTTATATTTATTATCATTATATTTTCCAATTCCCTGGGCTGTATAAGGAAATTTTGTATGACACTTATATACGTATATCCACAGTTGGGCAGTTGTGGAAAATTTTTCTAAGTTCGCAATAGGTCATCCAGGGTTCAAGATCACAGGACTACTTCGCTGGTCAAGGATTTTTGAGGTAATAATTTATTATTGAAAATTCATATGAGAGTCGAGAAAGAATGGTGAATGCAATGGAATATGAAGGAGGGAGGTTCTATAGTAATGGACGGATAAAAAGGTTAGTACGGTAACGATGATATCGTACACGGAGAGAACTGTATGATAATCCTGCGAAATTAGGGGAAAAAATTATTCAAAACTTTCGATAAGATTTTTCTACATGCAGAAAAATTATAGTAAATGCTGTAATTTGAATAAGGAACAGGGGAGGGAGGGCCTGATTATTAAATTGAATATATTGAAAGATTATTATAATTATATTTACCTATAGAATTATTGTATGGTAATACAAGATTCATTTACTATACTGTTATTTTTAAATCTGTTTCTTTTGCCAGCGATTCATTATTTCTACCATCGATATTTACTGCAAAATATTTAAATTTTTATCAGAACAGGAAACGATAAGAGGGACTAGATTATTGTTCATTCTAATGACTAATAGTTATTGACTGTCGAAAGTTATTCAAATGTACAATAATTATGATTATTTCATGTATATACAATATGATAATGAACATTATTTTTTAATGAAAAAAATAATTGAGAAGAGAACGAATAACGTTCCAATGGTAATAATCTATTCGTTCTGTGGGGTGGACGAAAGTCGCCAAAATATATGCTAATTTGCAAAGTGGCTTGACTACCAATGAAAACAAAGGATGATATACAATAAATATAAAGTTTGCATTCAACAAATTCGAAACGCCCTCTTCATCTATAGATCATCCAGATACGTTGATTTACATTCTTATTTTCCTTATTGGCTTCTTAATGTGCCCATAACTGGTGTTGATATAAAATCAAAATAGTCTTTTTTATTAATCAAATATCTTAATAAATGGATGGTAATTTTTTTGCTTTTTTCTCTTCGACACAAATGATGGCAATTACGTCGGTTGATCTTCGACTGTTATCTCTTCCGGTTGACTCACGATAATCGAAAATGGACCGCTGTCGATCGGTTATCATTACTTGCAGTATAGTAAAATTGGCTGCAGAGACTGCGAAGAGATATTTGTAATTATTTATACTTAATGCTGTTTTACAGATGAACTTCGAACGACGCAGAGTAATATGCTGCCTGATAAAATTTTACACCAATATCAGATATTTCGTAAAATGTATGGAGACTAATTCACTATAATTACATTATTATTTCAAATGTAGGTTTTTATAATATAGGCTAAAATGTAAATGTTCAAGGATTACCATGACAATCAGGGTAATTTTTAGGATTAAAATTCTTTCCGTGTATATTTATTAAAAATAATTTACAAGCGTATACGTTCTTTCCGACTATCAATTTTATCTTTATCGTTCATTAAGTGTCTCCTATGTTACGCAATGGAATTACTCTGACGATGATGATTTCTCTAGAGGTACCTTCCATCGGACGGAGAATCTTATTACCGAGGTGCATATACAGTTTTTTCACTCTTCATGGCGGTTTTGCTATATGTAACTCTGGTAGCTTTTGTAGCCTTTCCACATCATGTAGTGTCGATATACCTTGATCCTAAAAAATAGATAACAATATTTGAAAACAATTATACAATTCTTTAATCATGACGTAACTTACGTGATATTCCTTCCACTTCTCATAATTGTGTCTCATATATTCTATCATTTCAGGCATGTCTATAAAGGCTAGAATAAAAAATTTAATAAAAAATTACGAATCGAAAAAGAAATTCTTAAACGTAAACGAAATACTGTTTCTTTTAAGATATAATTAGCGGTAATTATATAGAAGAGGTATGATAATACGTACAGTCCCACGCATCGATCATATCATTAATGATGAAGTCAACGAAGCCTATTTGGGATTTTGGTATCGAGCATGTCATTCTATCGAACATAGGCATGACGACAGGCATTTTATTTTTCTTCTCCTCGTCCGTCTGTTGATATGAAATTTGAGATATGATTGAAAATAAATAAGGTGGTTAATGATTCTTGAAATTATTATTACTTGATTAAAATATTCCTCAGCGATCCGCCTTGCCCACTCGATGCAACATTTAAGAGGTCGCGTTGGATTTGACACATCAGCACATTTTATTATCATTCTCTTGACCAGCGTTATATTTTCTGGCAGCATCAAGACAGCCATGTCTATAGAGTCTGAATAAGGCTGAAAGAAATATTGTTGACATTTTCATGAATTTTTAGTAGGATATTCTTGTACATAATTATTTAACGATTATCTTTATTATAATGTACCTCTGATAGACCATCTCCGATTCTACTACTGCCCATGTTAACAAATTTGGCAAGGTGTTCAAAGTGCTTCGTCATTTCCGTCGCTAGAATCATATCTATGACATTCTGTCTCATTACTTTGTATGATTCTCTTTCCAAATTCTAAACAGTCGAAGAAACACTACTTGTTTATAGGAAGTTACTGGAAAAGTTTTATAAAGCTGTACACAAGGCTTACCTTAAACACATTGACACTGTCATCAGCTAAAGTCAACTTGAACGTCAAAGCTGCATGGTGGGACTCAAGTACTGTCAAGTCATTGTACAGTATTGCTAGTTTGTTGTCGGAATTGCAGAGAAATTGGCTGACAATAATTTTGTAAAATTATATAGATAAATCGCTGTAATTCTAAAAATGATCTGTATTGAACCACTCTTACCTTGACCGACCAGGATGATCAATATCATGAGCGGCAGCAGCAATGAGTGCAGCAACTTGATCGGATGGATTTAAAATTGCTTTTAATCTATCTGATTGCATGAACCTCGCAGTGGCTTGCAGAACATCAGCAGCGTGCGTAGAATTATGATAACTATTATTTGGATTATAGTTCATTTCCACTATTGTTAACCAGTTTTGTATTGTCTTCTCGTCACATCCTAAGACTGTAGGTGCATGATAAAGACACATCAAGCTCATCCCCAAGTAAACTAGAGGCCTGCAATGTAATGAGAGATTTGAATAGTAATTTTACTTAATTACATTGGCTGAACTATATATTTCTATTGTACTTGTTGGAAGTAATTTACCTTCTACCAGACAAGAGTTCCAACTTGAATATGTCAAAGTCCCAATCGAGCCTATCATTTAATAGTTCCATTATCTCCTGGGGTGCTCGATAATTCTTAGACGGTACACGACCCCCTTGGGTACTGAGCAGTTTGATCGGTGCAAGCTTCCCCGAAGAATCATTGGATGATCTTCTCGAATCTCTTCCGTAATTTGGAGACTTATGAAATAATTGATTATATCATTAGGAGAAATTATTGAGTATTTAAAATAAATATAGTTAACTTACCGCTAATAAAGCTTCGACCAAGTCAGTAGCTACTGGATCATTGTAAGCTCTTGCATCTTCTCTCATATGTGGCACATACAATTCTGTAGTTTTTAAGGTTTCAATCGCCTGTGAAACATCATGATTTTTGTATTATTGTGCCAACAACACTTGTTAAATTTATCGTAGTATTGTAGGCCGAGCATTATTTATTTCTAAAATCGATGATACCTTATCAATTTGCATAGCAACTTCTGGATGCGAAGCGGATGTTTCCGTAATTGCATTCGTCAGTAGAGTAATCACTTTTGTGATTGGTGCCTCCAGAGGTAAATTGTGCAATTTTGCAAGACTGGAACGTCTTTGTGCTATTGAGTGGTTTAACAAATGTTTAGGATCAATCTTCTTTTCTTTATATACTATTTATATGAAACTCATCGAAATTTACTGTCACTTCCGATTGAACGGATGTCGAATGACCCTCTGCGTAATGAATGTAAACTTCCTCTTGGATGCTGTTGAACTCCAGTACTGCCCGGAGCAACGCCTAAATTTTCTAGCAGATACGTAGTGTCGTGGACATAGACATAATGGGTGGGTTTCCTAAAAGCGTATTTCTTTTCTGAGTAATTCAAAGTCAGTAGTTGAGTTACAAGGATTAGAAAAATTTTGAAAATCAATGGAAAGTCATTCAAGCTAGTTTTATAAATATAACAGGAAACAATTTCTTGAAACTGAATGGCAATAAAAGAGAAGTATAGCTTATGTAAGAATATAGTTGCCTTTGAAAAATATTTTCTCAATAAGTTTCCATTTGAAAATAAAAACATCACAATCAGTCTTTGCCATGCAGGCTTACTATTGTTATTCTCTCCATTGCCACACAGGCTTACTATTGTTAATTTCTCCTAGGCATTGAATGCTCGAAATAGAAAATGTATTATTCTGTCAAGTTTGAATTATTATGATCTGACCTTCCACTGGCACAGAATGGTATTATCCTGCAATTTATGGTGATGGTATCATTGGACTTTCTCTTGCAATTCATATTGCCCTCCCATTCTCTACCACGTTGCAACTGCTGATCCATCAGGATTGAATTTTCACTTGTTATTATCTCCAGGAGATTCTTCCCCACTATTTCTTCTGGTTTGTAACCCAATAGCTTTTCACTGGCTCTGTTTACAAACTGCAACCAATAGAATCATTCTTCAGATAAATGCACCTTAGAGTGTTGCACTAAATCTAAACTTTTATTTTTCATAATAAATCTCGTATTTTTAGGAAGTATATTTTTTATACCTGTACGATATGATGATCATTTGTTATGTGCACCATGTCTCTGCATCTGTCTACTGCTAAATGCAATGATTGAGCTGCTGCTAGTTGTGCTCTTGGTTGCACTTCGCTCCCATAAATACCCATCAATTCATTAATAAGTATGCCTTCATGTGAGCATTCCATAAGCACCTGGAATAATGACAAAACATTAATGACTTATGATGCATAAAACTTAATGAAGTTGAAGGGCAGTAACATTGACAATGGCAACGAATGTAATTTATGAGAGTACTTCCAGTTATTATTTTGCAAGAAAGGAAAAGAACTTCAATTCTGACAATTGATCCTTAGAAATCAATGTGTACAAGTGTACAATAACATTCCAAAGAAAATAAAATTAGATGAAGAATAGGGTTAGTGGATTCTTTGAGATTCTTAAAAAGTTGCATCATATTCATATTATTTATTTTTACCGAATTCCAAACTCATCTAGAATAAGACTAAATCGAATTATTATTTTTGTATGTAGCAACGCTGATAATCGTGTCTTTCCAAAATTTACAATACGCAAAATATGGATTAACCGTGAAATTCCATTGCGCCCAAACGTCTTTTTATATGTATAGCAATAATGAAAAAAAAGTTCTTGTTATCCTTGATCACAAAACACGTCAATTTCAATTCATAATAGCAATTCATCGGCCATCACATTCTGTCTGCTTCAAATTCTCTAACGTCTGTTTTCTTTCACCACGATTCAATGCGTAAACTTGGTTTAACTGTGCTATTAGCCAATCAGATACTTGGATTTTGAAGATAAACGGAGTTTAACATTGAACCACGTTGAAGAAAACAGGCTTAAATTCTGTCATTCCTTGATTTCATCTTTCTACTTCTCACTGAATCGTTGCTCCGTTTTTATCAAGTTATATTTCAACTTCATTTTTCAATTATACTTTAACTTCATTTCTTGTTGGGAAAACGAGTCACGCAAATCGCAAATTTGCACTTTACATCTTTGCTGTTCATCTTGAATCACGAGAGATAATCAAGGTACAATTTTCAAGGTGTGTAAAGAAGACAACTCGCTTATGCGAATTGAATTACTGAATCGATTTTAAAGAGTTTATACATAAGTATATTACCTGTGTAACGGCAAGTACTTTAAAGCAGAAGTGCAGATGGTTATTTAAAAATATTATTTAAAATGCACAAATTATGCAGATGTCAAATGATTTGATTGTTT
Source organism: Trachelus tabidus (assembly GCA_030142655.1). Taxonomy (NCBI): domain Eukaryota; kingdom Metazoa; phylum Arthropoda; class Insecta; order Hymenoptera; family Cephidae; genus Trachelus; species Trachelus tabidus. Next base: position 16,207 of record JARQTI010000509.1, read on the forward strand.
TGTTTCTATGGACAATTCTTGGAGCTCAATCATACAAGTACAATTGTCAAAACTGATTGATGTGTCCTCATAAATTATTATCTTACTTGATATTGTCTTCACGTTTCTTTATTCCATTGGTATTCTACTGATTGAACTTACTCTGTTGAATCCAGTTTCCAATAAGTCCAAGGTGACGATTTCATCTTTATCCGAACTCATCAGGAATCTAAAAAATTGAGACTTGCATACAAAGGGAACCTTGTGTATCTCATTAAATAGCAAAATCTATACAAGAAGTTTCTATTAGTTTCCAATAAAAAGTTATCTTAAACGGTACACGTTGTAGCGTAATTTCATAGGTATGTACAACAGGACCGTAGTTATTTCGAGTATTAAACTTAATCTCATTGTATTTGATAAAAATAGACTTTCAATGAGATTAGAAGCGATAGCGTGTGACGTATCGTTGGCGCGGTATACAAATGGATTAACGTCGAGATACAAAATAAAAAAAACGTTATTTCTATATAAAATTATATATATTATATATAATTATATATAAAAATTATTCCTATATTTCTTATCAGAGAATGACGTGTCCAGTTGTCGACGGAATTAACTATATTAGTTTTTTTAAAGGCACAAGTGTAAAAAATAAGGTTATCTTATATTAAGAATTTTTACAATCAAAACTTTAACTGACAGTGTTTGTCATACTCACGATTTTCTCACAACCGCCACAATCACACAATTTTGATTACAGTTGATATTTCTAATGGCCCTGTTGATCGAATAAGCAGAAAATAATTATTAAATGCTCAACCTATGTAAATAAATTTTTTTCTGATACTGATTACAAATGATTACATAATTTTGACAGTTGCCAATCACAACGTAACAAAGCATAAGCATATAACTACGTGGATTCATATTAGTACAGAATTAAAATTGTCTAGGAATGTACACTGATTAACATGCTCTGACTCTTTGTTAGTGTGTATTTTATTTTTGAAAAAACTTTAAACAAATAATATACTATGTAGTCCCTGATTTTGTCAGCGCAAACATCACATGACAGTTCATTTCTATCAAAAGTCGTATAATTAAGAGAACATACTCATCATTTGAAATAGATTTTGAATTAAGAAAAAACATACTTGCAAAAGGCATCTCCTTCTGCACTACGTTGTCCTCTGCGATCAATGATAACGAGATCATGACATCGATTTTGAAATGATTCCACTGCCTTTTCAACAGTTCTTGCTATTGTAACGCTCCAGCCTAGTCTTCTCGCTACATTTCCAAGAACCTCCAACTGCTGATCTTCACGACCAAAAGCCAATAATATCTGTTAACAAGAAATTACAAAGATCGTAATTCCATGTTAAATCTAGTGTATCAGCATCGTAAGAGTGATAGTCTAAGATTCTAAGATTTTTTGTCTTATTAAGTAAACTAGTATAATTCACAGAAAACTAAGAGTGTAAACGCGATAATTGTGATCTTCGTAATAAAAATATTTATCGTTGTCATCAACGTCTAGCAAACTAAAAAAATGTCTTACTTTGACGGGACCAGGAATACAGGACGTCAGTAAGCTCGGTTTCAGATCCTGAGGTCCTTTCTGCGAAACAAAAATAATTAGCAGTCTTTCGTAAAGATTAGTGGCATTTCATAATTTCATTGTATTTACTACGGCAGATTGAACATTTCTTATATAACGCTCTTCTTCATCTTTCCACAATATACGTTCACGACGTCTCGTCCGCGGACATTTTGATCTGAGTAATCGAACCTTCCCGTTCGCCACGGAACTCGATAAATCTTTCATAAAAAAGTTATAAAGAAAATTCAACTTTCTTTTATCTCGCAAGCAACAACAAATTTCCTACGAGCTCAGAAGTAACTCTGGAACTTGATTTAAAAAATGTTTCTATTCATTTGTTTTTTAACGGCGGATAACCTGAAAAGAACGCTTGATGAAACAAAAACGAAATTCAATGAATTAAATTGAACGCTGTAATCATGGCTGTAAATTTGTGAATGATAAACAACATACATAGTTCACTTGCACAGCTTTTAGTGTAGTAAAAAAATAAAGAAATATTCTTGGAGCAATTTATAGCATATGCATTTCCTGCCTACACTATAGTCAATTCAAATGAATCTCGTAACAAAGGCACAACACACGTGTAGTTCCTCCAACGCATGTACAAACTAATGAAAGCAGCTACCTCTGACTTGAATCAAATATTATTTGTCTAGTAAGAAAATATTGAGACATTCTTGAAGGAATATAAAGTATTTTATATGCATTTCCTCTCTGTGCTGTAGCAATTCCAATCGCATTTCCCAATAAAGAAACAACACGTGGACTTCCTCCAATGGATGTATAAACTAATCGAAGCAACTAATTTCGTGACATTATATTATTCATGCGATGCGTGACTATGATGCGATGAAGGTAAGATAACTGCACGGTCTTTGTTCGAGAAATGTTAATGCAATCGATATAAATAAAAATCATTGAAAACAAAAAATTGCTTTCATTTAACCGCGTCTCAGCGGCAAGTAGACTTCGCCAAATCTTTAACTACGTGTATATTTTATAATCATGCTGACGGAATTTATTGTAAAAATTTCACTCTTCAAGGTTCATTATCCATACCACGTGAAATCTTACTTGAATCCGAGACAGAGGCTGCTGCCAATTCGGCGCAGCTAGAACTTTCACTTGCATCTTGTCGGTATTTGCGAAACATTTCTTTCTCACGGGCACACAAAGCATATCCAGTAATCCTGCATACCAGGATTCATTACTCTCGTTTATTTTGCTGTAATTGTCGTCGTTCTCTATCAGATGAGACACGTAAATAGATGGCTGTGTCAATCGCCTCGTGTCGCTCATATTTATTGTGTGTAATCCGATATGTGTCGACTGATTTTCCATCGATGGATCGCGTTGTTTCGTTTTTCGAAATTTACCACGTACGCACCATCGTTAAATTTATTTATCGATTAGAAAAAAAAATTAATTAGTACGTAACTACATATTTCCCACGGCTTATTGCACTTGTTCAAATGTCATTTTTCGTAGTTTTACGAACTTATTTAGTCAATCCAGGTCTTCACTTTAACTATTGTACATATTGTTACGATAGTGGTGTCGTTGTATTTGTGATTATTATTAAGCACGGTTCGCAATTCAGCGTGTTCTATGTAAATTTGCTTTAAATTTGCTGCTTGAGCTTCAATTAAATCCAGTTCGTAATAGTTCGTAATCGATTCGCTTTCAATTTCACGTTATGCACTGTTTAACTGATGAATAAACGAATCGATCGACTGATCATTTCCAATCGTATATCAAGATCGCAACTTTCGTATCTCCGTAGTAACATCTCCTGTTATCGATAACAAGTGCGATGCGACGCCTTGGAGAAACTATCGTAGCTCCTGGAAAATGTACTGTTTTCTATAGTTCTAATAATATATACTGATAGCTATCGATAGACTCGTATGACGTTTTCATAGATAGAGGAAGAACATTTTTATATTTAACACTGAACCTACCATCGACGGGTCATTTGGACCTTTTAAAGCCAAAAATACGTTTATAAAGTATATAGTAACAATTCAAAGAATTCTAGTAATATTTGCAAAAATTAAACTTACTAAGACTTAAAATCGCAATGGCGAACTCGAGACGAAATTATTGTTGTTTTTATTATTTTTTGTTTCACATAGATTAACCCAATGCTCTAGCAATGATTTTTCTGTGTATCAGGAAGAACTTAAATCAGTAAAATGTACCGTGAAAATTTTCTTAAGAAAACAAATGGTGGATAGTGGAAAAAAAACCGGTAAAATTTCACGTTAAATTTCACATTTGCACATTAATTCAAATCATCAGATAATCACTGATAAAAATTATTAATACAATTTTGTGAACACTTTCAACCTCACAATGACAAATTCGCATTTGTTAATTGATTTTCTACGAGGGCATAAAGCCGTAAGGAACAAGAAGAAGAAGTTAATTCGTTTTCTCTCTGATTTACTTCAAGTTCAATAAAGAAAAAGATTTTTCAATCAATCCTAACGTCATTTAATGTGCTCGATTACGACTTGACGTAACCTGATTCGTCACGGTAAATCAACTGAAGGTATCAACATGATATATTAAAGCGTCACAACGCCGGATTTCCTGTGATTCCAGGATCTATATATGCACTGAGAAGTCTCAAAAAAAATACTCTTGGGAAATTCATAGATTTTTACGCGTAGAATGAATATGTTAAAAAAAAAAGTAATTTGTTTTTTTTGACATCTGAGAGTTCCTCAAAGCAAATTAATGAAAATACATCGCTGCATACGGTACTTGAGAAAAATACCATGACACAAACACTAAAATTAATCGTAAAATTGCCATACGTTAAGTACTCCGTGCTTATTTTTTTTTAAGTTAACAGTGAAATTTGTCAGCTGATTGTGTAAACTCGTGTAAAGTGTAGTCAATGAGGAAACTTAGCATCCATTTTAAACGATAGTATAAATATTTGGACACTTTTACATTAGTATGTACGTTAGGACACATATAGACCATATCGGTATTGTCATCGCATCGGATCGATATGAATTTTGTGATAAAACTCTTCCCAAACAAGATAATTTTGTGTCGGAAAAATGTATCATTTTCGGAAGAGCGTGAAAAAATTTCAAATATATTTTAATTTTCTTTGAAAAATTTAATTTGTTTTCAATTAAATTGTCCTGCATTAGCAAACAAATACAAGGACAAATGATTAAAAGCAGAGTAGTTGCAATTCGGTGTAGAACAAAAACAAAAATAAGTATCATTGTGGATCACTTGGCTTTTATCAGCTGGAGATGGATGTTTAAAAATTGATCGGTTTTTCGTCCTTGTTGACGTTATCAATGGCAAAGGTAATTACGATAGGATAACGGATAGATACGTGAGATTAAAGAATACAATAAGGTGGGACGTGATCGATACGTCACGCAAACGTCATGGAAGAATTAAAACGGGAAAATCGATTATCAGTACTTGATTAAATCGTGTTGCGTAGAACTACACGAATACGTCTGAACGATGAAAAGTTTCGTTCGATAGACATAAGACAAAAATAAACTAGAGAACCTGATACAGATATTTGCAGATTAACTTTTGCACTTCGATCAACTATCACGTGCAGATCTTACGCTTGATTACACTTTTAATGTCTTTGTATAATTTTTCATCTGAATTTAAATGAAACCTTAGACAAAGAAGAAAACAATGTAATGCATTTACAAGTAAAAAGAATCATACAAAAATAAACTTACGGCTGTTGTGTATTCCGTGTCGTCATCTATCGTCGACATAGTTTGGCCCGTTATTGATTTCTGACTCCATGCGTCAAATATTTCCAATCGATTGTCCTCCGTTTCGTCACCTGCAACGACGAGTGAGATATTTAAATAAAAATATATGACGTATAAAACACAAAAAATATTTATATAAATGGCACTACTATTTATTATTATTTCATATACGTCTATAATGTCGACAACACAAGTTCCTTAATAGTCACGAAAGATTATCATGACATCTCTGTCTAACTTGACGTCAGTATTTTTAATTTTACCACAAGTACCCTGTACATCCTGAATGACTACAAAATACTAAACCGTGCGATGTTTGCCGTGATAACACTAAACGCCGAGGATAACTCGGCCCTTATCACGATTGGAGATTCGATTTTATTACTTGGCTTATCAACTTTGCGAAATATCAGCGTCTGCTGGAAGTTATTATTAAAAATCCAAAAACACACTGTCAATTCCTCGATATCGATGGATAACATAGAAGTTTTATCAATGTATAACAATTAATTTTTTCTTAATATCCATAAATTATCTAATACAACCCACCAACGTCAATTACAATGCACAGTGCCCAGACCCCACGCACAGTACGTGCATTGATCCGACGTCAAGAATTATAAGAAAAAATTAACTACAATTAAGTCGTAATTGTACATATGGTTGCAAGGTTTGATTGAGGAGTGCTCTCAATCTCTCTATGCAATAAAGAATCAAGCATAAAGCACAGAACCAATGTATTCCGAGGCAACCATAGAGCATAGTAGGCCACTTCTTTAAAGAAATTAAAAATTACGTAGCTCTTAAGATGCACCGTACTATCACGTTGTATTGCTGTTATGATTATTTCCGTTGACAACCTCAAGGTATTTCCTTGCTGCTTCACGCGCTTTTTTGTTTTCAGGGCGTGTCAATATTTATTGGACGCAGTATTAAAGTATTTCCTCGGGCCGATAAAGTATGCGCGTGGATGATTAAATGTCATGACGCAAATCGTTGCTAGGTATATAACACAAGTTTCGATAGGGTTGCCTGCCATGATCGCGTTGGTGGTGAAACAACAGCAAAAAAAAATCAATGATGACTGGAGTAATAAAAAAATGAAAAATTAAAAAATATGTAAATCAGTCATTTCAAAATTTTTCTATATACCACTCGTCAATCATTTTCTTCGTTAAAAATCATTCGGTACTTATTAGTTACATTTATACATGTCCGATAAATTAATACTGCGGCGCTTCAGACGTTGCGATAAATAAGATCCATTTCTCGTACAGGTAGATATTTCTAGCGAGAGTAAACGTTTCTGTGTTGACTGAACAATTGATATTTTGAAAAATTTCTTATCAACACTTCATATAGACTCTTAGGATTTTTTAGTTTTACGTCTATATCCTCTATTGTGTGTCTATGGTTCTATTAGAAATAAACCGTGGGACTTGTTCAATTTGAATTTACGTCAAGTGACATTTTTTTCCCCACTCGCCACTATACTATTCCCAATCTACATACCATTCTGCAGTATCTCGTTGTCTGTTTCCAAATTTTGTGAATCTTCGTTGAGAAGATAACATTCCGCCAAAGAGGATGTCATATGGATCACCTTCTACCTCTCGCAATCATCTAACGTAAGAGAGACGTTATCGTGACGATAATAGAGTAGGCACAATCATATATTCCATGATGACGATGATGACGGTTAATGAGTTTAAGCTGCTTTCATTATTCCCAATATTCGATAAATCTAATATTCAACGGCAAACTTCAAATAGCATTCAAAGCCTATGGTACACTACTGCATTAGTCAAAGTAATAATATAAAACTCTATTTAAGTACTAAATTATGAACGTGACTTAGTACTTGTAAAAAAAGTACATGTATAAATAGATAAGAAAATTTTTTTGAATTATCAACAATGACTATTCTGTAAATTGTATGTATGTTACATTAATATTATGGATATAACTTTGCATATTACACACACAATAAACGGACAAAGTAGACCGAGTGGATTTTGACGACCAAAACGTCTTGAATTAATCAGTTAAAATAAGTTGACGAATAAAGGTAACAGGATATTTTCGATTCCACTGGAGTCATTTAATGATGAATCATTAACAGATTGAATATAACTACCGCTTTCAACTTATAATCGAGGCTCTTACTACTTCGGACAATATTCGGCGATATCTAAAGTCCCTCTGTATTTATACGTTCCAATAAAATCTAATCGTTTAGGCAATATCATCTGATACGTTGCTTGATATCAAGCAACGCTTATACCCAACGAATAAAGCAATCTCGAGGATATCGTCGGCTCTTCATCGAAATCGTGCACGAAAGTTGACCCGTAGAAAAAAAGAAAGTTATACATACAGCAATAACTCAACCATACTCGGAAGTCTCACAACACGGCTGTACCTTTTAAAATTAATTAAATTGATAGCAAAACTCATTGAAAGCATTGAAAGATTACACAAAATCCCTTTTATCGATATCTTGCAGTTGATCGATTTAAGCTAATTCCATCAATCAAATTAAATAAGTAAAACTCTGGGCTATTTCCTGGCTTAATTGACTGATCAGGAATACGGCCATTGTCATCTGTTAAAAATAAACCAATCAATGACTAAGTTGCTAATCCGTATGATTGGAACTTCAGAAATGTATTTAATTGATAGTTTCATACAAGGCCGACGAAAAATATCATGTAGAAATCATCTGCCCACGCGAGTTTGGACCTTCGGCTATATATTAAAACACTTTTACATTTCAGCTGAGAAACTAGGTTAGCGCAGTAGGACCAGTTTAGAAGCCGTTTATTGCCGGACGTTTCCTTGAGACTTTTATAGAGAGCGAAAGAACCTGCAGGTAATGAAATATATCTACCATGGCGAATATATTACACCTATACCTCGAAATCCTGGCCCATTCAATAATTATTAAGAATTATTATAATTGAGGCTCAGGAATTAACGCGGGGAGAGTGTGAAAGATCGAATTTGAGATTGTTAATAGATAATGAAAAACAATCTAAGAAACGATATATACATTAGTAAGTCTTCATACAACGAAAACACACAAGTGTTGTCATTAGATATAAATTCTGAGGATTTATCCATGCCGTGTAAACAGCACAGAAATATCTATATAGGTGGTGTGAAAAACATCCGGATACAACAACAACAACATGAGACTTTGATGATAGGATCAAAACACATTATTTAAAAATCACCTCAAGGAATTCTTCTTTTGAAATTAGTAAGAACCAATTTACAACCACTTTTATGTTATCTTAGTCAACAAGTAAAAGTGAGTGACAATGCGCGCCACGTTTTTTCAAAAGTAAACCACAAGCAGAGTGCGCGATTCAGTTGGAATAGAACGAAATAATCAGATAAATGTATTCAATAAAATCACAAGTTCACAATTCTCCCTAATCCCATTGCTTGGGACCCCCGCGATACAAGAAAATTGTTCACAAAACTATTCACGATAATTCGTCCTCACTTTCCTTTCCAACTGTCACTTTGTTTCACGTAGTCCGTCCGAACTTTTGGTCTTCTAGCACTACTTACTCGATCCAATTGCACATTGATATTCCTCTAGATCCTGATGTACTGTGATGAACTCTGATGAAGTTCATGCTTTATGACTGCACACGGGATAATCGCGATGAAGTATCGTGCGCGGTGTGTAACTGACTGTTAGCCAAATCGTGGAGAAGACATTGTGCTTTCGAGAGTCAATGAGTGAGTGAGCGAACGAACGAACGAAAGAGTGAAAGAGCGAGTGAGTGAGTGGCATGCGTGATAGCCACGGGCAATACCTGGACGGTAGACATATATATATATATAATGTATAATTGACTATACTCGCTGCCTCTTAACTATATACCAATTTTGTATAATCTATCATAAAACTATTTTGTTTATATTTGAGAAATTGCTTCACGTAGGTAATCTTAACGTCGTATCAAGTAGAGGAAAATTGAGTACATACAGTGCTAGATAGTCATTTGAAAACACAAAATAATTTATACAAGCGTATACAATATGGTTAGAAAATATTCATATTGTCGGATTAGAAGTCTTGTCAATCATATTCTTATTGTTGATACTTTAATACACTAATGTTACGGATATTCCATTGCGCGATCCTCTTCGTTGACAATTGGCTTTAACGAATTATGAATATGATATTTAGTTCCCGTAACAGCCACGGTTTAAAAAGGTGGTCTGTTGCGCATATGTACAACAACTACGGTAAGATGTGTACTGGGCATATAGTACGCTTAACATTATTACGTATCATGACATGTTCTGCTGATTATGAGAAGTCATTATGTCTTGTTACATGAAAGATTCACTGTGCGATTTATTCATTCTTATTATTTATTGATTGGCGAAACTCCATACTGCGCGTGTTCTTACTGAACGATGACAGATGTAAATTTGAATTATTTATATTGGATGCCATTTCGTATTGTGTATGTTTCAAAAAGTAGATTTATTGAATCGAAACTGCAATATTTTCATATACTTTTATATTCCCGATTCGCTATATAGTAATATCATATTGGACTCCTCTCGTATCACCTATCTGTATTCAATAATCGAACGGTATTGTAATTGATGATGTCTATTTATGATATGGATACTGAGGTTGATCCGTTTACTCTTTTTAAATAAGCAATCCTGTACAGGCATATTATCAGTGTCGAATTAAGCTGTTTAGTATATGATAGATAATTGGCATTAATCATTTTAGAATTGATTTAAAATTGTCCTATAGTATTTTTACATTATACAAATAGGAAAATCCAATTTTTTCATGAATTTTTAATTCTACGTTTGTTGCAAGTTCAGAAGTTACATTTGATGGGAGCCAGTTTAGGATACAGCCTATAAATATTTATAATACAAAACTTTACGAACCCATTACAATTTGACTACTAAAAAAATAAAAAAAAATTATAAAAATCTTTTCATCTCCTACCGTTTCGATACTAATAGCAACCAGTATCATAGATATTCTAGACAGACCAAGAATATCAACTTTTTATGTAAAGCAATACCGTATAACTTCTATGATTTCTGTGGGCCTAAATTCTTTTTTTCTCTTTCTTAACCCCTCCCAGTCGTGAAACTTACACGTGTATTCCATTGCATAAGTTACACATCGATAAATCAATGTTTGGTAAGATATATTTATTGGTACTATCTATATGCTATCTAGAAACTGTAATCAACCAACTATTCCTCATGGCTTCTAAGGTAGGCAATAAAATTCCATGGTGCAAACTTATACGTGTATTAACTAAAGATTTTACAACATACCTAATATTCGATACCAACGAAAGTTTCAAATAATTCTAATAATAAAGAATTGCCTAAGGCAGTTGATATGAGATTTGCATATTTCAACAAGGTGTCTTTTGAGTTTTAATTTAGGAATTTGGATTTGTAACAGTGTAAAGAAATTAATCTATTCATACAAGATATTAGATATAATATCTTAGACGTGTCAGTCATATGTGAAGTTGATCGCACCCCAACGCTGGCAAACGACGTATTAAGGAAATGACCAATTTTCAAATAACTTCTACAGATAATCCTATCATACACAAGACAAATGTTACAGAATCATTTCAATGAAGAGTTGCTGTCAAATATCCTGCAACTGAAAAGCCCTATAAATTGATTATCAAGAATTGTTATTCGCTTTAAACTAATGGCAACCACCTGTATACGTGTATTCTTTGAAAGAGTAACATCATATATCTCTAATTGAGGATCACAATAAGAATGATCTGCATGCAGCATGACTATATTCCTAAAAAGTTATTATCGAGCATGAATTACGAAATCATTGTTAACCTCAATCAATATTTTATTCAAGCTGAACGATTTTTACGGATATTAGGCTACCAATAAGCATATCAACTAAATATTTCGAGGATCAAGATACAGTCAATCGAATCTTCGTAACTTCTTATAAGTCCTGATTAATGCGTGTCGCGAATGATGACTCCTGTTGATATCGTGGTTACTGGTAGACTGGGTCAAGGAGAATTACTGTTGCCGTGAGCTTCGGCTCTCTTTACAATAAAAAAAAAGAAATTAAATAAAATAAAAGTACGAAGAAGCCCAGATATATTAAAATTATTTGGAATTGTGCGTATCCTGGGATAAATAGTAATCTTCCCAAATATCTCCACAGATTCTTGAGCTTCCACTAAAGTATCGTTCGCATGACAACATGAAAACAACGATTCAACACCTGCGAGCAACATTTACTCACTGCCTCTCTATTGGTCCTGAGTTGCGAAACAAGTTTTGGAAGGTAACGTCACGTGCACGCGACACGTAGTAAATGACTTGCTCAATGATTTTCGAGCGTGATCGCTAGACACAGAGAGTCAGGACTAGAGAGTGTTTGTAGAAATAAATACACAGTCTTCTAACCTAAAAGCACACACCGGTGAATGTCATGTATTGCCTATGCTTATTACATATAGCCATAATTGTTACTAGATACAATAACGATTTACTGCATATGTACTTTCTCTTTACACAGTTTCAGTCCAGCCGTGTATTTGCATAAAACTATCATTTTGACAATGTTTAACAAAAACGTATACTCACCATACTTTACTAAGGAGTCTTTTGTATCTTGTCCGTCGTATGTTGCGCGACTCTCCAACTTTTCATGATCCCTCATACAGTCGAGAACGGTACTGGGTGTGCAACCCATTTTTTTAGTGTTGATAATGATGATGATGAGAATGGGTAAGCGATACCTACGGCCCTGTCTTGAAGGTACTTCTCATTGCCAAGAATTTAGTCAACAAGGTAAAATCAGGGCATGCCTATAATTTTGTTCAACTTTGATTATCTCGCACCTGAAAGTTGATTATGATATAATAAAGTGTTGTTGTAAGTTGATGTACGGAAATGACGGATGGGTTGAGGATAAATGGATATTCTGTACTAGTATGGAACCCTGTACCGGCGAGAATTGTTTTTCGATCGAGTTCGATGCCATCTATAAGATGACCCAAATAAAATAATTGACATCAGGAGACCGCGTATCCTGGGTGACACTGATTTTTTTATATGCTACGTCACTTTGACGTTTGATAATTCTGAAACAAAAGAAAAAAATACTTTCTTTGATTTATTGATAATTGAAAGTCGTTATACGTATTTAAAGTATACAGAGTTGACGTTGAATTATGATTAAAAATTGCAATATTTATTTTGAAAAACTTTTTAAGCATTGAATCAAAGCAATTCAATTAGTTTTTTATGCACTGATATATCATTGATTAGGTTTTTACAACGTTAAAGTTAGCATGTACAACTTAGGTATTATAGGTACTATGTTTCAATGTTTTGTGGTTTTCTTTGATAGAAATTTTCTTACCGAAGCAAGTTTTCCACATTTGTTTTACGACTGATCATAAAATATTGCATCGTAAATCATTAAATGGTGATCAGAGCATACACAGGTGTTGCGATTGTATTATCTCTATAGTACGAATCAGACGTCAAAATGATTTCGACGTTAGCGTTAAAGCCACATGGGAGAGTTTTGTCCCAAATATTGGAAATGATAGTTTTTTTAATCAACCTTTATTTTATATCTACAATAATATTACCATTTGTATCTATAATCATAAAATTAGGCTCAATAAGTTTTTCACTGAGATATCTGTTATTTAAAATTTTGATTTTTCTGTACAATTATAGATTATCATTTGCATGACTTGTACTTACAGGTTATAAAGGTTGATAAGAAATCACGATTTGCATTGATTTAGAACTCGAACAACAAGTCCACTTGTGATTTCTCGCACTCACAGGTATTAATTTTTATTTTTATTTATAAGCCAAGCGTGTGGAAATCTTGTCGAATTTAATCTCAATTATTTAATACTGCTTATTAGCTAATTACGTCTACCACGTGATAATCTTGATATGAAGTATTTATGTAGATTCACATCTGGCGTAGTTTTATTTTTAATCTTAAGTTTCACTTTTGCAATTGTCAAATGTACCAGGAATATGAAGGGTCTTGAGTGATCGCTAATTACGAATATTAATGCATAAAGACTTCAGTATTGATAGTGAAATATAATTAAGCTTATTAATATCTGATAATAAAGTATTCCTTAATTATCACCTATTATGAGCGAATATTTTAGTTTGCTGTCACTTGTCCAAATTTCACTTTCATCAGTGGCATTTTATTAATTACAATTTTACTTTGACCAAATACGAATACGCAATCTACTAATATGAACATTATTATGTTTTCAAAATCAATTACAAACACCTATACAAATTTATATCCAAAAATATATCTTTATACAAAGTCATGAAAATAGCAGAAAAGCTACTTCGTATAAGTCATGTGTCTTACCACGAAACACGCCTTCTCTATTCTATTTTATCTAATCAGTCGTCAAATGTGTTCATGTCATTTTTAAGAAAGAGCCACGCGCTTTTAAAAGAAAGCAGTGCAATTGTTGCAATTTCCAGCACTTTTTTTCTTTCGTATTGGCAGTTTCCAGGACATTTGGCATTTTCCAGGGTGGTCCTGGAAAAATCCTATGTTATGTAACGTATACTACTTCCAGGGCCGTTTGGCGGCACTCACACCGAATTTTCCGAAAAATTATTGATGCTGGAAACTCGGAGTTGTAGTAACTCGGCTACAAAGTAGTTCGTTAGGTTAGATTAGGTTAGAATTTCAATGCCACATGTCTCAAGGTGTAGTCTATTAGAAAAAAAATACATAGGCTTGCCATTATGAGTGCCGCATATCCTCGAAACTGCCCTTCGACATATTTCTATATATAAAATCATCACGCAGCTTTCAAATATACAATGCTGAAGATAATGTCTGAGAAAAACAATACCTACAGAAATTAATAAATACGAACAATACTTTATGGAAAACAACAGCGAATTATTGCGTCACAATGAATCTCTAGAAAAATTCCATTAATCCTTCTTCATATGTGAATGCAATTAAACATTTATAACAAACAAGAAAAATTTAAATAGTCACAAAGATCTTGCTTGACTACCAGTACAAACTTTAGAGTCTCAGGACCAAGAAAGACTCGTGTTTAGATCGTAATCGTTGGCCAAGTAAATACGCGACTGAGATCGCAGCTTATTTGCCTACATTACACCATATTTACAGACGTTACACAGTTTGTCCGCTGGTATATGAAGACAAACTATCCAAGAGAGCATTTTTCTATCTTTTTAATTAAAAATATTCACGACGTCACGTTTTTATACTAAAAAAACACGCCCGGTAAGTTACCGCAGTACTTATTACGAAAAAAAAATTAAAAAACAATAATCAGTAATTTTTTTCGGCTTGTTTCTATTACGGCGAATAAAGTCGATTAGAACCGAACGAAGACATGTTTAGCAGTCGTGCTAGAATCGGCCAACAAATTTGTTCGACATTCCGGCAGACGTTAATGGAAAAATCGAGAGAAATTTCGATGACTTCAAGTTATATTTGCTATTTACAAGTCACATGTTGACAAACTGATTTAATAATAGTTTAATAACGAAGCTCTTCGTTTTCATTTATTCCACACTTCCACACACGATTGGACAAACTAATGCGACCGGCACGCTTGCGATCTGCTTACTGGCTTCGAACCTACTGAATATACTTAGTTATTTCCGACAAAGATGAACGCTTGAATATGGCGTCGTGACGCCAATAAGACTTCACTGATCTTCACTTTACTAAATATCTACTATTTCTCTGTTCGTCGTTGGCTCGAATCGATAGCCTTGACTGAGAATTTTTTGAGCAGCTTATACACAAGCATTCAAATAATTGCATCCAATTGTTCGAGCTTGATTCGTATAATGTTTTCAAGTAGCTATTTGCTGTCATTTTGAATATTTTTCCAACAAAAATTCTGTTTTACTTTTTATATTAATAATCAAGGTATAATCGTCCCAGATATTTGTTTTTCGATCGTTCCTGTACTACAGAATTGCTTTTTTTTCAAAATACTCTAAACTGTGACGTGCTAAAATATTGTGGGGGTAACGGATGATCGATGCTAACATTATTTCAAACAAGGATAATTTCTCTTTGGCTAAACTGGAAAGACAAGTGACATTCGCGAAGCATCGCTAATTAATTTCTTGATTATCATTTTGTAATAAAGTAAATCAATTATTTCTTCGTATATCAACTTTGTACTAAGCTAAGGTATAAGAAGATAAACATCAAAAATTGATTTTCGTTTCACAGCTGAAAAAATTCAAAACAGTACCCAGACAATGATTATCCATAAGTATTGCTTATATAAGCACAATAATCCATTCTTCGAAATCTATACAAGGATTGATATATGATTAACGAGTTAAAAAAGAATAAATGAAAGTTAATATAATAAACTACTACAAACATCCTTATGAAGCTAATTATTGATTCATTTTCGAAATTAGAATTCATCAATCTTTATATGAATTCCTCTTCTATTAAAATATCATAAATGAATTGCTCAAAATATTTCACTGATTAAAACTAGTTCTACACTGTCTGTTTATATCTAAAATATCTATGCAATCAAAGATCTCGTGTAATACATACAGATTCTATGGTTTAATCGCGCAATAGAATCCAAGAAGTGTATATATCGACTATTTAACTAATTATGTTCTCGGTCGGCGTGACGTAAGTTATCTTTACTCGACTCCTTATCAGATGTTTGTTATCCATTTGCAAGGCGCACACGAACCATCGCGATCGGCGTCTGCATACTAAACCTCTTGTCATTGTTACCACGTGTAGGTACGCCACACTCTCTTTCTTTTTATTACAAGTGTGACGATCAAGGCATCCCTGGAATTTCTTGCAGGTGTAACGCAAGGAGGTGTCTGTAATCGTAGACAATCCGGCAGACATATTTTATGTCATTATTATTCGCAATACTCAACAATTGGTTTGTTGTAGAGAGCATATATTATATTTATTCTTATCCGTAATATAATTATTTACCCAGAAATCATAAAGTATCAATTTTTATGGAATGCCATTTTCCACTTTTTCTACGTAGAGGTTCAATAGCTAGGTGCATCAGGTATTTTATAACTATCACACGCCTGGGAAGGAAATTGTATCAGTACTGATAGGTAACTATTGCTTTGTGCTTGCTGAGTCATTCTTGATGATTATAACAATGTTAAATGTTAGTTAAATGAGATGTAATAATTTCATAAGCATAAATATGTTATGAGTTTATTGTCTTAAATTTAACTTTTTAACATTGACTTGAATTATTATCCAATTTCATTTCAAAGTTTTTCTTGAAGACGGTGTGACACTATCCTTACGAATAGGTTAATATAGAATTTTTTTTAGAAAAAGAATTTCATTGTAAAAGACGTATGAGCTTAGAATGTATTAACTGTTCAATTATAAGGATTTGATTAGGCATTTATTCGTGAATATAGTTTGATCAGTTAACTGGTTCATGTTTAATCGAATTATATTATAGGTAGATTAGGTCAATGGATTTTTGGGTATAACGAAGTAATCGTGGATTTTATGTGTAAAATTGAAATTCTAATGAGTACACAAATGTGCACCTGTGTTCCCTTTCGTAACGTTAGGTATGGGCATACAATTTTAATTTTGAAATTTTAAAAGATTTTGTAACAATTGCTTTTTCAAGAATCACTCAATGAGCTCATTCACAGAGCTTTGTGTAAATTTTTCTAAATCAGACGTCCTTGATGTTTTAATGATTAAATATTACACAAAACAGCTAAGAGGAAGTTATCTAACTGTATCCAATAATGATACTTTTTATTGAATCAATTATTCCCATCTTTTTTGGTTGTAATCGCTAGGTAGCAAAATGATCCTTGATGTGGCACTGGTTGAACTGCTAAGAACGCACCGCCATCTGGTGATTTTGACATTACCATTGGCTTTTCCGGTGTGGGAGCGTCTAAAGTGGATGTGACGTCGTCGGCAGTATCCGTATTGTCAATTTTACTTGGCTAAAATATTGTTTTGGAGATTATTTATACTATTAATAAGCATTGTTGGTTACTTGAGAAAACATACTATCAAACCGGCAATGTCTGCAAGTCCTGCAGATATCGGTGGTGATGAATTGAATGGTGGCCTTAGAGATCCTTCTTGTAGGTTCAAAACTAAGTAATACATGAAATCGTTCCTTAATTGCATTTCGGATACGGTTTTGTTTGAAGCCATTAAAAATCGTAGCCACTTCACTGCATTTTGACGATCTACATTGCAGAAAATAAATAGAATAGCTGGCAATCAATTTTCTCCAATTTTCTCTTAGTTTACGGCTTTGTTTGTCACCTTGTACTCTAACGATGTCCCGGATAAGTCTTTTTGCGAGAAATAGATTGTAATTACAATCGTAATTCAAACTTGCTTTTTCGTCATCCATATTCTTACTTTCTAGTGAATTACAAAGAATTTTATGGCATTCGTTGGCAGTTTTCCACAGTGAAGGATGAAAGGAAGAAAACTTGTAACGAATGTCAATTATTTTTGCAAGAGCCGCGTGACATGATTTTACATGAATGATTTTTTAAAATACTTATTTTTTACCTTCTCTAAGCGATTTTATATTAAAACAAATATTGTGCATTTGCAATTGAAAAATGAATAATTCAGTTATTCAAAAATTATACCAGCAATTACACGAGGTACTTTAAAAAAATGTTATTCATTATACGTTGGTAGAAAGCACCAGTCAAATTTGATAATTGAGGCTTTTTATTAGAAAGATGCATTAAATGTGCATTTGAAAGAAAAACGCTTGCATTTGTGTGCTGATCGTGTTCCATTCAACGATTGGAAAAGAATTTTCGCAAGAATTGCACACGACCGAAATCTTTCCGAGATTATAATCTACAGTCGTTGTCGCAATAAAAAAATACAAGAAATAAACACAGAAGAACAACTAACCAAGTTTCGGTAATAATATATAAATAATCCAGTCTCTTGTCTTTGAAATATCATGATCCCTTTTGATTATCCGTTAAGTATGATAAACGTCAGCCTAATGAAAAATGCAGGAATTAATTTTCTAAAGACAGTACAACTGTAAAAACGAAAATCTACTATTAATAACAATCAGTGAAGCTTCATTTATAGTTTCATGCTATATATTCTAATAAAACGGCAACGTAGCTTAGGAAAAACTATAAAAGCGCCTTAAAACATCAAATTGGCATCTTTCTCAGTCTAACATCCCGATAATAAAACAGATATGATATATAATTCCTAGTACGATTAAATCACTAAAACCATGCATAGGTCTCTGACAAAACTTTACGTAACATATAGTATTTAAATAGTAGAAATGAAATGATGCTATAATGGTTACAGCGGAAAAGAAACAATAACTCTTTTAATTCCATTAACAAAAGTAATGTAAGAAGATTAACGTAATAGCAATGAGTTCCGATCATTCGATATGATCCATTCTAATTTCCTTTGTGCTTCTCCCACGTCTTGTTTCTATTTCTATTTAAGTTTAATCTCACATCTAGATTTTGAAATCACTTAAGTGTCCATAATGATCCAAGTACTTTTTATGTCTAAATGAATTGACATATTGAATTGATCAATTGATGTAAGGGAACATATAGTGTACAAGGGTGATACCAGATCCGTGATCTGTGTTCTGTGAATAAACGGCAGACGATGTAGGCGTAACGATCCTGTCCTTTACACGAATTTCTTCCTGCGATGTCTCGTCGATTCGATAGCCACTTCTCTGACTTCACCATCCACAATTACTTCTGCAACCTTAGACGGTGTTCCACTTCCTTTGAAATATCTTAAGGTTATCACCGAGGCCCTGCAGGATAATCAGAATTTGATCCATCTTGCATTCATAAAATGTCGTATAGGGGATACAGGTAAACATAAAATTACATACCTTAATTCCAGATCACATTTATTCAGTTGAATTATTCAGTTGCCAGTCCTATTATGTATTATATAAATTGTTTTTGGACATTGATGAAAAATTGTTTATTGTGCAAGACTGCTGACCACTTTTGCATCGAGATGTTTCAGGCTGCCAGTTCATCTTGGATGCTTTGAGAAATAATGCAAAGTTCAAAACATTGAATTTGTCTGGATGTTGCCTTACCATTAGAAGCGCTCAGTGCTTGGCTGATTTTCTTAAAAGGAGGAAAGCATGGATTTTAAAAAACACTTTGGGAGGATACGCATCGCAGGATTGTCATGAGATCAATATTCAAGTGGGTACTATACTGATTTTCATATTTTATACACAAAATTTCCTAATGATTATATCTGTTATTAATTTCTATTAAATTCCAGGGTATTCAGTCCTTGATCCTGAATAAGAATCCAAAACTAGGAGACTGCGGGCTTAAGATATTGGTATACGTATTGCGAGATGATTTTTGGATGAAACATTTGGGACTGCGACACTGTGATATTTCAAAAAATGGAGCCAAAGCTATAATTGATCTGCTGCAAGCAAATAATGTTATTATGAGACTCGATCTGAAGGAGAATAAAATCCCAGATAATATTTTGCAAAGTGTGGTTAGAATTTTAAAAAAACGAGAGAAAGGGGAGAGAGTATCAATGACGAATAGATTGTTGAAAAGCAGAATCAGAGATAGCAAGAAAAGTCATGAGGTACATTTTGAAAAGTCAAGGAATTCTCAAGAAGAAAAATGTAGTTCGAACAAATTGCTAAAGAAGAGAACAAAGAAGGTAATCATTTCAATAAAATACTCTAGGCACATAATATTTCCATAATTATATTTAATGGATAAAAACCTGTCATATCTAAATTAAATAGAGAGTACATAATAAAATTTTATTTTATTTCAGGATCGTCACAAAAGAGTTAGCTGTACAAAGAGCCAAACTAAAAGTTCCAAGAACGAAAAGGATCATTCTAAAAGGATTGACATACTACATGATTTCAACCTGTATGAATTATCCCTACTATTGACAGATATCAATAAATCTAATTACAATTTAAGCCAAGAATTGCAGAAGGAAAAGACATTATATGGAGAAGAGAAACAACAGAGATTGAAAGCAGAAGATCAATATCGTGAATTAGAGGATAAAATTAAGGGACTGCAAGATAGTATTCTGAAACAAAAGGGAGTCCTTGCCAAAACACGTCAGAACAATGAAGTTTGTGCTCAACTGCAGATCATATTTGATGAATTGCGAAATTTGACATCATGCAAAAAATAATTAGATATTACCGAAACTAATTCAATAACAAAAATAAAACATGAATTGATTGTCCTTCATTCATTTTATTCGACTAAATTATTCCTTACCTTCCAAAATATCCAGTATTTTCAATGCAATAAATAAAATATTTTTTATTACTATAACTAATAATCCTTAATTATTGATCAAGCATATTATGGCTGATATAAGAAAAAGGCAGTTGAATTGCTACAGTAAAAGAAAACATCTGTCTGATCACCATGGAAACCCATGTGAATCAACAAACGTAACTAACTAGTCGCTTAGGGCTTTTCAGTCAGTTACAATGACATTAGATAGTAAGTTTGAAAAGTTATCATTATACGAAAAAATAAACTCTAAAGAGAAGGCGGAGTGGGTGAAGAATTTTCTAAAATTACAACAGCAAGAAAAAATTATAGAAAAAACAATAAGCAGTTTAGTTGCAACTATGAAAATTGATGAAGATATAACACAGAGTATTGTACATGATCAAATACAACTTATGACAAACAGGTATAATTTTCATATGGCTTTTATGGTACATTTTAAATAATCAATTATCTATCAAAATTATTTCTTCAGGAACAAAATTGCTGATACTGTAAAGCAATCTGTTCAAGTCATTCTCAATGACCTAGACGCAACAAAATCAGTTCTAAACGATAGTAAAGACGTACAAGAGTTAGGTAATTGTTATTTTTCTTGTGTCTTTTATATAGATATAAAGCTAATATAAGTATAACAATTTATAGATATTGACAATTACAAACAAAAATTGTTAAAACTGGCGAGAAATATTGAAAATTTAAAGAAATCTTGTCCTTTACAAACTCTAATGGACGAAGAAGTTCAGCTAGAAACGGAATTAAATGAAATTGCACGTTCATTTTCAAAATTTGATAACTGTACCAATAAAGAGACTTCATCTTGCATAAGGAGAGGAATATTTCGCAGCAAAAGTGTCGAACGCTCACAAACGTTTTGCCGAGAGGTGCAGGATTTCAACAGCTTGGTAGCTAAAACGGGTATTCAAAAAATTCCTGCAGTAATTATTAAGCGAATATTTTCACTGTTCGACTGAAAGTTATTGTAATCAATTTCGCAAAGTATAGGACACACCGAAAACTGGTCGGAAGAGGATCACCTTCTGTTTCTGAAATTGAGAAAAAAGTATCGCAAAATACCGAAACTGGTTAGAGCAATTAAGGAAAAATGTCCTGATCTTTCTACAGAAGATATCGTGAATCACGAAGCGTGGTATAAGGTTTATTTGGAATTGCGAGAAAAGCAGAAGCTGGTTCTGGAAGCATGGCGTAAGCAAAAGGAATTGGAAAAGAGTCAGAAATTAAATAGTAACAAAGAATTAGAAACAGGAGATTCATTACTGCAGTTAGAAAAAGTAGAAATAAAAAACTCCGAAAAGTCAGAAATAACTACTAGCAATAAAAATAATGCAAATATTCATAATTTGGAATGTTCTGATGAAACAAATAGGCGAAAGAAAGAAATGATTAAAAAATGGAAACTGGATCGTGAGCATAAACGTTCTATGGATGATGAACAATTAAAACGCCATTTAGAATCTAGAAAAAATTCAGAACAGCTTCGTAAAGAAGTACGTATGAGAAAAGTTCGTACTGCATTGAACGAATACAAAAATCGGAAAGCCAATGAAAAGGCATCTGTAGGATATATAGAACGTTTGCAGGAGACACAAAAAGATGCTGTCAAATACGAAGCTAATCATATGATTAAATTATTCAGGTAATTAGATAATGATCGTAAGCTTTAAATTATTTGAAATAATCCCTTATTAAGATTTGCGTAATATTCTTATTTTCGCGTTACAATTAATATTATCTTACTGAGAAAATAATTTCTATTGGATTTGCAATTTGCGTAAGTAGTCTTCTACGCATTGACAAATGTATATTGCAAGATATACTATTTTGAACTGGTTCTGTAATGAGTAAATTCCACGCAACAGTAACAGTTTGTCACAATAAAGACAGGTGTTTGCGTCTTTAATAGCATTAAATTTTCACATTGTATTTATATAGTTTAGTGCATCCGCAAATCGTGCAGTATTATTGTCATACCATATAACTTAATATTTCAGACAAAAGGATGAGGAATATGTCAAACGTCGATTGCATCTTGTAACAAATTCGCAAAGTCGCAATAGGATTGGATGTATTAAAAGTATGTCAACTATTCCTGTAAAATCGCGACATTGTTCTACTTTATTCGATCCAACAAAAGTGTGGATAGAAAAATGCAAAAATCGTAATACGAGTACGTCAGGATCTCAAGAAGTTTTATATATAAAAAATATACCCAAGTTGTAAGTATGCACAAGAATATTAAAAAATGAATATTATGAAGCACCTGGAAATGATGCCCTTTTATTTAATGTTTTAGGAGAGTTACTAATTGGAGAAATAGGGAAAGCACAAACCACTAAACTATATTCATTCAAATACATTGATATTGTGGAGAGAGCCTTATAGAGAGTTATCCGTGATAACACGAGCGGCATTTGTGTAGATGTACAAAAATAAAGAGTTGTTATCGGCAGGACGGCAGGCGCCACCTTTCCCTAAGAAAAAGCTGGGAAAGTTTGAATGGTGAGAGAGGGCGATGTATATTTATAATTTTAAAATGAAATCTTTAACGATTCAACAAATATAACAATACAGCATTCCTTATAACAAAAGGAAGGGAGTGAGGTCGCCTAAGCGTACAATAAAACATTGAAGAAAACTTCGGTTTATCTTGTGGACTTTCACGTGGAGAATATGCCCTAGATAAAGATTTTCTAGCATTATTAGAAATAACTGATTTATATAAGCAATAAAGTTTTTCATTGAAATTTAAGCATTTTAATATATTTCTATTCCTATACAAACTTTGGCAAATTATGATAAAATAATTGAGAGGAGATTGACATTTATTATTATAATGGCTTACCTTAAAATGTCTTTTAATAAAATAGAAAAATAAACGATAATGAAAGGTTAGGCACGGATTCATGTCTATCTCGCTCAGGATTTGGATAATTAATAAAGCAAAGAGAAATATAGTGAATATGAATAATAAAAGACACCTTTGACTTGTTACACAGAAGAGTGTGTTAACCAATGCTAACGGAAGTTTGCAGGCAGCCATCCTTTGTACATCTCAGCCGTACGCATGCTTGAACTTACTACTCCACTCACAGTTTTTATTCTGTTTTGAGTGGTTTTCAGTATATCAGAGTATATGGTGGCGACCCGTGGTGGCAACAGACGTTATTTGAGGTTATGTTTCACTTATAAAGTTTACTTCTCTTTGAGTAAAAACTATTTCTATATTTATTCCATAAAAAATCATGGCTGAAGAAGTGGAAAAATTAGAACACCTATCGTTGGTGTCAAAAATTTGTACAGAACTGGAAAACCATTTGGGAATGAACGAGAAAGTTTTAGGTTTGATTCTAACCAATATGTATGTGTTTGTATAATTAATACATATTTTAAAGTCAAATTTCCTCTTTAGCCGAATATATTATACACTTGGCAGAGAAAAACGACACTTTTGAAAGCTTCAAGAAAGTCCTTCTTGAAAATGGAGCTGAGTTTTCAGTAAGAAAAATTATTTATTGTAACATTAAACTATTGTGTATACTAAAATCCTGCCTGTTACTGTAAAATATTTATACATCTTTACTATTACAGGATTCGTTTATGGCAAATCTTTTACGTATTATTCAACATATGAAGCCACCAAAAGGTCGATCTGCAGGAAAATCTCAAGGTCCAAATGCACCGAAGGATGACTTAGCAGATAAGTTTCCAGGTTTGGCAATACCAAATGAGAAGTCAGTGAAGAAAGAAAATGATGAAGATATTGTGAATGATGCAATGGCTTCATTGGAAGCTTTTGCACCATCAAGCTCAAAACCTAATGAATCAGACTCACATAAAGTTAAAACTGAGAAAGCATCAGATATTGATGATAGTTCAGACAATAGACATCGAAGAAATCGCTCTAGGGATAGACGAAGACGTCGTTCTAGATCACCCAACAATCGAAGGGATCGGCGACATAGATCTAGATCACACTCAAGAAAACGTCATAGGTCACGTGGTCGGGGTAGATCTAACGAACGCAGAAGATCCCAAGAACGAAGACGATCTCAAGATAGAAGAAGGTCCCGGGATCGTAGAAGATCACGATCGCATGATCGAAGTAGATCACGTTCGCGTGATTATAAGAGATCACGTTTCCCCAAGCCATCTAATGTTGGATACAAGGTAACCTAGTAATATCAATGTTCAAATTCAACACCATTTTGTTATATAAAATACTTATAATTATACTTTCTAAATATTTAGAACTCCCACAATATAAAGGATTCAGAGGAAGATATAGGGCATGAGTCAAATCGTACAATAGCTGAAAGGAAAGGTGAAGAGGAGGAGACACGTCTCAGGAATCCTGATAGACCAACATCCTTACTTGAGCTTCAAGGACACCTGGATGAAGATGAGACATACTCAAGAAAACGTGTTCAGAGATTATCCTCACCAGAAAAGTGGGAAATCAAGCAGATGTTGGCAGCTTCCTGTATCGATAGGTAAGATATACGAAAATATATTTTTAAGATTTTTACATAGTTTTTAATACTTTTTTGTCATATTGTTACTAGGAGTGAACTGCCTGAATTTGACATGGAAACAGGGATCCTGCCTCGAGAAGACGACGAAGAGGAAGATGTTGAAATTGAATTAGTCGAGGAAGAACCGCCATTTCTACATGGACATGGTAGAGCCCTAGCAGATCTCAGTCCTGTAAGGATTGTAAAGAATCCAGATGGTTCTCTGGCCCAAGCAGCCATGATGCAAAGTGCCCTAGCCAAGGAGAGACGCGAACAGAAAATATTACAAAGGGAACAAGAAATGGATTCTGCACCCACTGGACTCAACAAGAACTGGATCGATCCTTTACCAAATGGTAAACTGGATATTCAGAATTATTATTTCTGTAGTTACATTAATCTATTAAGAATAATAGTAATGAATAACTAATACTGTATAAAAATTATTGTTGCAGCGGAGAGTAGGACTTTGGCAGCAAATATGAGGGGTATTGGTTTGCAAACTCAAGATCTTCCTGAATGGAAGAAACACGTAATCGGTGGGAAAAAATCCTCATTTGGCAAAAAGACAAATTTAACTCTTCTCGAGCAACGGCAAAGTCTGCCAATTTATAAACTTCGTGAAGATTTGGTAAAAGCTGTAACGGACAATCAGATTCTTATCGTTATTGGTGAAACGGGGTCTGGAAAGACCACACAGATAACACAATATCTAGCAGAAGCTGGTTTCACTGCTCGTGGAAAGATTGGTTGCACACAGCCTAGAAGAGTTGCAGCCATGTCAGTGGCTAAAAGAGTTGCAGAAGAATTTGGTTGTCGACTAGGACAAGAAGTTGGATACACTATTCGTTTCGAAGATTGTACTGGGCCAGAAACTAGCATAAAGTAAGTTTTGTTAAATATTACATGACCAAAGCAATCCTGCAAGAGCTATCACACGTGTAAATGTATGTTTGACCTGAATAACTTTACACAATGGAAATTAATTATTTCAGATATATGACAGACGGTATGCTTCTTCGAGAGTGTCTCATGGATCTTGATTTAAAGACTTATTCCGTTATAATGTTGGATGAAGCTCATGAGAGAACAATTCACACAGACGTACTATTTGGCCTTTTAAAACAAGCTGTAGGACGTCGACCTGACTTAAAATTAATAGTTACCAGTGCAACTTTGGATGCTGTAAAATTTTCACAATATTTCTTTGAAGCTCCAATTTTCACTATTCCTGGTAGGACCTTCGAAGTCGAGGTAAGAATATTTAGTGTTTATATTTCAGAGTATACTGCAACTTTGTTTTAATTCATTAAATGTTAAAATTCTTATACTCTATAAATTACTTTAGGTTATGTACACAAAGGAACCAGAAACAGATTACTTGGACGCTGCGCTTATAACAGTAATGCAAATTCATTTGCGAGAACCTCCTGGTGATATTTTACTTTTTTTAACTGGTCAAGAGGAAATTGACACAGCATGTGAGATTCTCTATGAACGAATGAAATCTCTTGGCCCAGATGTTCCTGAATTAATTATTCTTCCTGTATACTCGGCATTGCCCTCGGAAATGCAAACGAGAATTTTTGAACCAGCGCCACCCGGGTCACGAAAAGTAGTTATCGCGACGAATATCGCAGAGACTAGTTTAACGATCGATGGCATTTATTACGTCGTTGATCCTGGTTTTGTTAAACAAAAAGTTTACAATTCCAAAACTGGAATGGATAGTCTTATAGTAACACCAATTAGTCAAGCTGCTGCTAAGCAACGTGCCGGACGTGCAGGTAGAACCGGACCTGGGAAATGTTATCGACTTTACACAGAGCGAGCTTACAGGTATTTGCAGTTCTATTGTTTATAAAAAAAATAAGAGCAAAAAAGTAATGCCAAAAATATTCATTCTCAGAGATGAAATGTTGCCTACACCAGTTCCAGAAATACAGAGAACGAATTTAGCAACGACAGTCTTGCAATTGAAGACTATGGGTATCAATGACTTATTGCATTTTGATTTCATGGATGCACCACCTGTCGAATCTTTAATAATGGCTCTAGAGTCCTTGCATAGTCTGAGTGCTTTGGATAATGAAGGTTTACTGACTAGACTTGGACGTAGAATGGCAGAATTTCCATTGGAACCAAATCTTTCAAAAATGTTAATAATGAGTGTCCATTTGCAATGTTCGGACGAGATCCTGACGATAGTGAGCATGCTCTCTGTACAGAATGTCTTTTACAGGTATTACTTGAAATATTTTACATTCAATAAATATTATATAGACTGATTAAATGTAATATAATATAAAATTATATAGACCAAAGGATAAGCAAGCACTGGCTGATCAGAAGAAGGCTAAATTCAATCAAGCCGAAGGAGATCATCTCACACTACTAGCTGTTTATAATTCTTGGAGAAATAACAAATTCAGTAATGCTTGGTGCTATGAGAATTTTGTACAAATTAGAACTCTGAAGAGAGCTCAAGATGTGCGTAAGCAGCTTCTTGGTATAATGGACAGGTACGAATTTATATTTAAGGAAAGTTTCATTGTATCGTAACTTGAATAACCGAATCATTCATTTTTAGGCACAAATTAGATGTCGTGTCAGCCGGCAAAAACACAGTTCGAATTCAAAAAGCAGTATGCTCCGGATTCTTTCGAAATGCAGCCAAGAAGGATCCACAAGAAGGTTATAGAACTCTTGTAGACAGTCAAGTTGTCTATATTCACCCCAGCAGTGCTCTGTTTAACAGGCAGCCTGAATGGGTAAGCAAATATTCAAATTAAGCTAAATCAAATAATTAGACGATAAATATTAGAAACACGCAGATGAGAGAATTTCCAAAAATACTTTTCTATTAGGTAATTTATCACGAATTGGTCCAAACGACAAAGGAGTACATGCGAGAGGTCACCACGATTGATCCTAAATGGCTGGTGGAATTTGCACCAGCATTCTTTAAATTCAGTGATCCAACAAAATTGAGTAAATTTAAGAAAAATCAAAGACTGGAACCTCTATACAACAAATACGAAGAACCAAACTCGTGGAGAATATCCAGAGTGCGCCGAAGACGAAATTAAGGACTTCTATCATTTTTATTTACAATTTTGATTGATAGTATATTATTAAATTATTTCTTAATTACTTCCAACAGATTCTGTATATATTCTCGAAACTATATGTGCAGTATAATCTTTACTCTCTTGAAGAAAAAATTAAAAAATAATTCAATACTTCCAAAAAAATTCATTGTCCCTTTCCAACCAATTTTTCTTCATATTTTTCCAGTGAATTTGTACAACTTTTTATACGTGTCATAAGATGCTTTAAAGATTTCTTGCATAGTCGCTGGTAACGCACGTGACAACAATGTTACAGCATGTTCGTCACAAATACTAAATAAATATCCGACTGAGTTCTCCAAGGGTACCTATAATATATATCGATTCATATAAACATATAAAACATAAGAATACACAAAGCTCTTTAATATCTCAACTGATTAAATACTTACTTTCACATACGATGGTATAACCCCTTCAGAAAACAATGCTATTAAATCAGCTACAATATAAGGTGCAATTCGCGTTACATCCTTTTTCAATTTCACCAATGCACTCGTGCATCTGAAAGATATAAATAATCATAATTAATGAAAAGGAAGAAAATAAAATAGTTACAAATAAGTATACTGACTTTTCTATATCAAGAGCAAGACCCTGTAGTTTTTGTTCTGAGAGTGGATCATTGGATTTTCTTGATTCCATTACAATTAATCGTACAACTTTCCTATACAATATTAAGAATACTGGTAACTTATCAGTGATTAAACCTTTTCTTAAGCGCAGTATTGATAAACACAACACTAAAATATCAGCGCAAACACTTATTTGTGCTGTTTTCAGCGAATTTATTCCAATATGAAGAATCAAATCCACGTTTTCATCAGAAATGTGCATATGTTTTGAGCTGATAATACTTTGAAGTAATTTCAACGTTTCCGGCCAACATGTTTTTGGAATTTCAATGATCTGTATAGATTCCAGTATATTGTGTACACCCGTCAAACGTATTTTATTTCTTATCGTTCCCATGTCCATTTTAACAATGCAATTCCACATTATCATAGCATTATGTAACGAGGAGGTATTTCCTTCACATAGAGCTTCAACCTGTGCAATTAACGTGTAGGAGGATAATTATTGTACAGTTCATATGAATGTTGTAGAGCGAGTATTGATGAATAAATTGTTATTACTGTAAAATTGTGCAATCCGGTGAGCATGTTCCGAAAAACTTTTGGTTTTGATATGTCCAGCAAGGGAACAATTAAATCTTGCAAAGGATTGTAAACTATAACAGACCAAATACGGTTGACAATATCTTCTTCAATTTCCAAAAATGTACGATGCTTTAACAGCACTGCAACTAATTTTAGACCCTCTTGTAGTAAGCCGTTTTCTGCGTCACCAGATATTTCATTTTTTGGTGGAACACCAGACTACAAGAAAAACTAATTTAGAAAGTGTGTACTTATGTGTAATCCATAAGACTTTAAGACATCAAGAGACTCGTGCCAAGTACAGGCGGCTAGCTGTGCCGGCTACGGCCAATCAAAATTCTTTCACCCAATTTGATTTACCTCGAATATATAATGAAGAGCCAATTTCACTGTATTCTTTAAATCTTCGCTAGTACTTTCATTAGCAATTGCTGTTTTTAATGCTATTGTCAAGCACTTTACATCTTCAGCTACATTTATTTTAGTACTCAATGTGTCTAACATTATTTGCCCAAGCTTCTTGTTAGCTTTTTTAAAAGCCGGTTTTTGGGTCGAAGTTAATTTCGACTTTACTTTATCGATGGACTCCAAAATTATTGGTACTAGTTCTTTATTTCGTCGCGAAGCAGAAATAATAGGTTTTAAATCACTGTAAGATTTACTATTGCGCAAGAAAAGTTCGATTACTTTTAATAAAATTTTGTTATGTGGCATTTCCTTGATTAAAGACTTAACATCGAGGTACTGAAAGACATTAAAATTGCTACCATCCAAAATATCTGAAAAAGTATCAATGTTAGTATAAATTCATTAATAATCCTAATATTAGAATTACCTAAAAATATTTCACTGCATAAGTCGGTAACTTTTTCATTTTGCGCACATTCTTTTCTCACGGTATACGTTACCATGAATGTTAGGATCTTAAACTGAGAATTCAGATTGAGTAATGGCAACTGAAGTAAAATTGTCAAGTACTGTTGAATGGTGGAAAAATTGTCAGAATCCAAGGAAGACCATGTATCTAATTTCAATTTTTCTGAAATAGATTCGAGGACAGTGAGGAACTTTGTTTCTTCCGTAATATCTGTTCCATATATCTTCGCCTGATAAAGACAGTGACATGATAAATATAACGATCAAGTTAATTTTTTAATTAACTTACAGAGCCAATATCTTCCATAATGGATTTAGTTGTACTTGATGATATTCTTTGTCCCATTTGAATAAAAAGTTGACAAATTACAGCTGAAATAAATTTCGTATTCTCCTGAACATCATCTTTGGTCAGTACGCTGATCCACTTCTGTTGATCATCCTTGTTGGATAAGATATTTTTTATAACCAGTGAGGCCAATTCTATTAATTGTTTGTCACTTAAAAACCTAATGATCTCTAAATTACCATCGAGAATAAGAGACCATGATTGTTCAAGACCACCAATCAAACCACGAAGTTTGACTGTTGATTGATTTTTTAACTGTTCCGTCTTTACTCTGTATAAGAAAAGTTTATTCTGAAATGATGTTAAAAATCTTATTTTCAAGGTGTTTTTTCTTGCAGCAGCAGTTCAACGAATGGTTTGTTCAAATATATTTACCATACTTTTCTTGCAACTGTCTTCTCCAAAATTTGCTGTTCTTTGTACTAACTGTTGCCACTGGTCCGCAGAAATAGGAAATGGTGGAAGACTGGGTACTGCTTTTGGTGAATAATAGGCCAAAGTACAAAACGCTTCGCTGAGTATCAACGTGGCGGATAATAATGCTAGGATGATTTGTTTATCAAATTTAATATTAAGAATTTTTTCTGTCAAAATTGATAAACTTGCAGAGACGTCCTTGAGAGTTTCCATAAATTTTTGTTGAACAGCCAGAGATGTGGTGTAATCAAATATACGAACACCATTTATAAATCCAACAAACAATATAGCTGTAGCTTCTATCAATATAGAAAGAGTACCTAAAATAATCATTGCCAATAAACATTGAATCAGTTAGACTTAATTTGAGTATGATGCAAATATTTCTTACTGGAACAAACCGTTTCCATGATTTGAATGCAATCATTTAAATGAAATATAAGTGATCTCAGTGTTGATATAATTTGTGAACTGGTCATAGTTGTAACAGAATTTGTCACTTTTTCAATGAACAATTTCGGAAAAATAGTCCATATTTCTAAATTGGAATGCTCTCGTTCTATCATCACTTGTTTTAAAGCCATTAAGCACAACGGCAACATTTTTTGTTGCCGTCGTAAACGGATGCTTGATATTAGAATACTGATCATCAATTCTGTATATAAATCTTTTTCCAATTCTGTTGACTTTTTCTTAAGTAATATTGCTTTTAAAATAATCTGTATTTTGCTCTCGACGATAACAGGATTTAAATGAGCAATTCCAATGAGTACTTTGTAATCAGTCGGTCTGAATTCTTCGGATGAAATAATTTCATCAACAATTTGTTGAAAAAATTCAGTCAATGTAATGTCTTTCACTTTGTTGTTGAAATCGAACGTCACCTCTGATAAATAGTCTAGGAATACATTAATAATTGCAATTTTATGTTTCCCAGAAGACATCACGAGATTTCGAAAAATTAGATCTACAGTGGTGACATCGAATCGGTATGAACCTAACACAGCACACAAAAGAGAAGAAAACACTGCCAAATTATTTTCTAATGTAACATCTTCGATGCGTTCCATTAATGTATTAAATAATTGAGTTGGAATTGAATTTGATTCTTCCTGTGAATTATATATTTTGTATTGCTCATATCTAGCTTTTCCAAATAATATTTGCTGTATGCACTTATATGCTTCTGCTCCTGGTCTGTTAGTATTATCTATCGAATTATCCTTTATGAGCAAACACAGAGGATATAGGATGTCATTTATGAACATGCTTGCAAATATATCTTTGTTGGCAAACTGTTTGTAAATTCGTACATTACTATCCACAACAGCTTTAATGCAATCATGTATTAAAGAATTCAATGAGTGCATATCTTTGTTGTTTCCTGTGTTATTTGTCTTGGAATAGTCCTCAATTCCATTTATTCTCCATATCCAATTTAATATTGATTTGCATAATAAAGCAAATTGAACTAATTTGCTTTTAAAGTATTGCTGCATTCCAATATCAGACAAGACCCAAATACCACATTCTATTATTTTATTCGATATATCTTCTGTATTATTCAATTGATTAATTAAAGTTGTTAAAAGTATTTCTTTCACTTCAAATTTCAATGAAGCTCCTGTATTTAATCTACCCCTTTCCAGACAGTTCTTCAAACTCTGCCAAGCATCGGAATGCACAGGGCAGATTTTACAAAGCCATTGTAAAATAACATCCTCCTTTCTAATGATAGGGAAATCAATACTGCAAAATGCATTCTCGGCTAATTTTAGCCGTTTTGCTAAAGGTTCATCCTCCGATTGTAAACGGCACAACAACTCTAGAAAATAAAGTATATTCCGTAAGCATACTTATTTTCATTCATCGCATTCTTAAATTACACATCATAAAATCAAATATAATAGGTTAGCCCAACACGTGCTAACCGGCTTATTGACTAAATATATATATTTACTTACATTGAATATTCATGCTTGTACACAAAACAAAATACATACCTCGTGATAATGCCATTTATCCAGATAAAATCCAAAAGCAACTCGAAATTAATTAATTATTTACACTCTAGCAAAAGGAATAATTTCAATTTCCCACTTTGAATTGAAAAGCCTACAAAACACAACTGACCAAACCTAACCTATTAGTCCTTTTTGAGCTTCCTAAGACTTAACCAATAGTAATGCAGGGATTCCCACCATCAAATTATAAAAAATGTAGGGAAATAATTTAAACATTTGATCTTATACACAAATACTTTATTATGCATTAATTAAAATCATTAACCACATAGTTTCGAGTGGCAAGAGAAAAAAATGCGCATCTGTATAATAACAATAATATACTACAGCACTGTATATACGTGATACGTGAAAAACTGCACGTGCACTTTTGATTCGGTAAATCATGATGATAAGAAAAAATATATATTAGAAATAAGTGAGATATGATTTTTTTTTCAATAATTACTGCGGTATACGAGCACGCAGTATTCATATACATATGTGATGACGTTGCAATAAGTACTTTATACTATAATGACTATAATTAAGGGGGTTTTCATCCTGTTCCTGTGCACCGATGAGACATTGCGTAGAGGTCCAGCCCTTAGTATTCTGTCTACACGAACTTTGTGGCATTTCAACCCTTTCCAAAAATTTTATACTGGTTCCAGTATATATCCCGTATCCACCCTGCTTAATTAACCGTCTATACAAAATTCCATGAGACTGGTCCTCTTTACTAATATCTCCTTGGTGGCTTGTATAATGGACGAACGTGTAAGAAGTAGAATTAGCAGAGCAGAATAGAAAAGAAAAAAAACGCCGCAGGAATGTAGCGTTAAGCAAAACAATACGTCTTGAAAACCATCAATTCTTCCAATTTAAAAAGTAAATGATAATAGTAATACAATCATTGGAGATCCGTCATCGCTCTAACTTTCTCGCACTACTTTGAAGGTCAAAGATAAATTTATTGAATGCCGAGGGAAGCAGAGAAATTCGAGATTTGGTTAGCACATCGTATTGCCACGGTTGAACCGTTAGTGACGTAACCGCCGAAACATAAATGCTTACATTATTTTGGAAAATGTTTGGTGAAGTAAAATTGTTATGACTCCATGAATACAGTGCGACTGATATCTATCGATATTTTGATTAATCCAATAAGCAGCTTTTAAAACTTATTGATGAATTAACAGAATTGCATTAATCGAATAAAAGCATTGCGTCCTTGATACATAAACTTGCATATATATGCGTATGAATATCAAGTTGCCGAATGGCAATAAATTCGCGCGTCTTTATCTATTAACATGTTTCGCCTCGTACCTCTTAACTTCTTTCTTTAGGCTCTGTAGATCGTAGACTATCACCTCATAGTACGATAGTGTATAATGCGTATGTAATATTAATCGCTCCCGATCTTGTGACTAGATATTTTCAGTTACTCTTGCTTTTGTCTAGCAGATTTTCCATTTGTCGTTGCTGATTCACCATCGGTTCGTCGGTTTTTTGCCTGTTCTCGTAACTGGGCTTTCTTCAAACTGGTCATCAGTTGGCTGGATTGATAAAGCCAACTTGCCTAAAACATATTTTCCACGTTTCACGCAATATCGTTGTATCATGTAGTAATAATAAATTGTAATTAACAAGATAAAGTAAAACAAAGTCAAAAAAGAGTATATAAAACTGATAAAGACTTGACCCTTGCGTTTGATGACTATAAATGAGTGTTTTAAAGTGAGAATAATCATGTGGGCCATATTCAGAAATTTACTGCAAACACTGCCGTGCATGTAAAGTTTGTATGAATTTAAGATACAAAATTGTTAATATAAATTAAGAACTCTATTTCTTATGAAAAACGCAAAGTATAAAAGTCTAAAGATGGTTATAGAAATTGATGCAGACGAACTGATAAAAAGGTGCTGAATATTCTGAAGGACTGATAAGAATTTTTGAAATAGATAAGTAGGAATACAGTAACAACTTCACTTTCAAACATTCAGTAATTTCAATTTTTATATCAAAGTTTGATTAGTCATTTACTTATCTATACTCTTAATTCAGTAAGTTTTGTTCATAAGAAAGTATTGCTTGAAGTTATAGTACTTGCAATGAATTTTAAAATATACCCTGAGTCAGATATTGTTAATTGGTGAGTTTTTTTTAAAACACCTTTTATCCATATAAATTATATACTTACCACCATAATCATACAATTTATTAGGATAGGCACGGAAAAGACGATAGATATGAATAGTCCTTTAGAATCAAAGTATTGCTGCTTGGAGAAGACCCTGAAATAATTTTATCGTTAGATAAGTTACTGTAATTTGAAAAAAATTAAATATTGTATATAATGTCATTCAGCTTACATCCAATTTGTAGCAGCCATTTCATTGATACTCTCAGAAAAGTATACAAGGAGTACTAAAAAATCCATTAAATAATGAATATCATTTATTCAGAACTGTCATTGCATGTTTAAGTACTTACGCAGTGCAAGAAATAGAACTATCTGGAAATTAGCATGATTTCGTGTCATCAGTGCTGTCATTGTGACAGCAACATGAAAAGTTAGTAAAAGTGCAAACCATGGATCCCTCCATTCAATCTGAAACCACAAAAAAACTGTCTAAATGTCAAACATGGTCTATCTCCATTCTTTTCACCATCTAAACACTTTTCAACACTGCTCCAAGAGCAACGTGGATAATATTCCAATTGCCATAGACTCCTCCCTGTTTTATTACGTATACTATCAAACTGTGGTAAAGGTATTAATAACCAATGAAAAAATTGTTCTGTTTACAAGTAACTCTGCTAATTTTAAACCGTATAGCAGAAAAAAACAGATTTTCGCTTGACGCAATGTTTTTCATATATTAATAATTTATGTTTAAAAACGCGTATGATAAATAAATTATAATTATCACGTTGCAATGAATTGAATATTATTTCATTATTTATCAAATTTTAGTACTATAAAATTAAAAATTATCTTTCTAACGATTACAATCTGAACATTTCGCATTAATTAAATGATGTATATAACTACTCCAACAATTTCATAATATCTGCATTGGAAATAATACCAATAGTACTTTAAGGTTCCGGCTGCTCCTGGATAATCTAATGAAATAGGTAGCGGTGATTTCATTTCAGAGCATAGTTTCATATACCTGTATCCATATAATGTCTTGATTGGATTATAATTAGAGAAGTCAAGAGTACTCATAAACTACGTTTGCAATTCTCTAAATTACGTGTCACGATTAAATGATTGGACCGAAAAGGTGATCTGGCATAATAAGATACTCGATTGACAGCCGGTGCATTATAAATACATGTAAAAAAACTTTCCCTTTTACTATAGACTTTTAATAACCTCGGATTATGGAGCATCTCTCTATTTCTGACATTACGTGTACTTACACTTTGCAAAAACGACCACACGCCATCAATCACATCGTTCGCAATCAGATCCGGCTTCTCCATTCTTACTAGCAAGTTTTTGCCGAGAAAAACTGGAAAGAATACATCCGATAAACCGCGGTGCGTCGCACACACACGCGCTTGCACACACACTGGATGCCGCAATCCACTCGAAAATATGTATACGAAGCGAAACAGGAAAAACAAAACGATTGAACGCGTTTTATTTCAGTTATATTTTTTGGAACATCACTACTGGTACCATCTCTCATATAAGAATTAAAAACTTTGTACTATGCCCGGCGTAGTACCTACGCGTGGTAAGGCAGTTTTGTTCATGATTAAATCTTCTTTACCAATAGCAAACGCGTATCAGGTGATAACGAATTATGCAGGAGTCAACTATGCAAGAGAGCACTCCAACTCTCTATACGTAATAACTCTATACGAGACAAGCCTAAACGCAAAACTCTAAAAGAATAATTTGTATTGCACAGTCTTCAGATCATAAAAATACATTATGTACAGTTTCTTGTGCACAGTTTATAGCACACAGACCTTTACATGAAATATCTTGTACAGTTATTCGAATATTATATTTATCGGTGCACTGCTTTTCGGTGCTCACTGGACCCTTGCATAGTTGTCGCCCAGTCTGTTTTATTACACCTCAAAAAACACTAAGGTTTCATTCTCGTTGAAAATTAATATAATTTCAACGAACTTGCGCAGATACATCCAAATCATATTTATAATTTCAGGCCATCAATTGTCATAAAAGCTCATGCCACGGAATAAATGAAATACGACTCTTTCCGAATGTTAAGATAAGGCAACTAGTTTCGTATGGATCCATTATTTCGTTCAGCATGGACTTGGTACCCCAAATCTGACTAACATTTCAATCTCTTTGACAAGAAATTTTTGTCAGAATAATTTGAATATCCCATCATGACTTTTTACAGTCGACTTATGAACAAAGAAAAGCATCGTTAAAGTGCTAACGTATTTGTGACTAATATACATAAATATGAATAGGTAAAATATCATACTCCTTTTCCTCTGTTACTGTCCATCGCAATGACGTCATGTGCTGCTCTTAAAAACGTCTCGAAAACTTCATAATATCGAAATTTATTTAAATAACGAAAGATTATCGGATCTGCGAGGCTACGCATATTGAGAAAATATGCGGCAGCTGTTTACTTCGAATGAATGTCGACAAAGACGGAGAAGGTGCTTAGTATCGAACTCGATATTTAGATAACGTACGACCTCGATATGAAGTAAAATACGTCGGAACTAAAGACGAGGGTTAAATTGGCACGTAGGTGTTTTCTTATTACAAAAGGGTTGCGTTACATTCAGGTTTCCCAGTTACATTTTTAGATGGACTTACACTTTACCACAGTAAATGTCATTATAATGGATTTTCCACAGGTAATTCCGCTTCCAAAGCCCTGGGACTAATGAGACTCCTGCAAAGCTTGGATTTTGCATATATCTTATTTTCATCAGCACAGAGAATATTAATCAAGATTCTTAGCCATTGGAGTAATTTTCTATTGTGCCTGGAACAACCCTTACGTGAGTAATTAAAAATTTTCATAAGATCTCACGTTACAAGAAACTTAGAAGAAAATGCCTCCTAAAAATTTTTCTAACACGATAGGATGACATACCCTGTGACCCTGTATACAAAGAAGATAAGATGAACCCATACGTATTTATCTGAACCATGTGGATAAAAACGTGAACGAAATGTATAGATGAATAGAAGTTGTTGAATTTGCAATTCTTATTATAATTATAAACGCAATAATTGCCATAATCGCTTAAGCATGTGGCATGATTTAATTACTATGAAAAATTAATTCCGATCTCGTTAACTGAAAGTCATTGTAATCTATATATTCCGATTTTTTAAGCGGTTCAAATAGCCAAGCTTAAGGTAAAGGTGCTACAGCTGGCTGCAGCCGATGAAGAGAGCAATGATGCGTTTCTCATGGCAGCCTTATCGGTCAGCAATAATACTCAAGAGAGGGAGGAGTCTTTATCAGGAATAGAAACACGAGATGACGTATATCACTATATTTCAAAATGACTGAAGTAAAGCCTGATGCTTCGAATTGAGTGTCGATTGGACTTTGTGCGGTCAAAGATTGGATTGAGATGTGGACAAGAGGAGGCCGCCCCGGCGTTCCAGGGGACAGATATATCGCGAGCGTCCTGGTGCGAGGATCGGCATTTAGTACTCTAACGTTTTTTATTTGCGAGAGGTATCTGTTAAAATATTTCCTGAAAAAGAAGCATCATGGCCTTTCAGTTAGAGGATGGACAGATCAGCCCGGAGACCCGTGCGATTGCGGAAAAAGAACTTAGGGAGACACCGGAAAACGTGAAGAATGGAATTGAAGCTTTGAGAAAACTTATAGAAGGTGAGTACTTTGTTCGTGGAATGCTTTGTATTAAAACATTAAAAGATGCTAATACTTTCCACGAAATGTATTGACTCGTATTTGTACGTAAATGAGGTATTTATGTATTAAAGCTTGTGACGGGTATCTCGATTCAGAAACTAAATTACTATTCTGCAATTACATTTTTTTCGTTCCATTTAATATACAAATTTCAGAACTCTTTTTTAAATATACATTTTCATGGGTCTTTAACGTTTTTAACATTTCTCCATTTTGTTATTCGTATAGTAATTGAAATTGTGTAACACGATTCAGTATAACTACAGGAAATACAGTTTAACTGGGAGCTCAGGGTCACACTCTGACCGTCAAGATAACCTTATACTGATTCAAGAAGTCTATTCTAATAATGTCAAATGGTTTAAAATTTACAATAATTGTAAGTAGAAGTCATTTCAAGATCAATTAATACAATTTCATATAATCGTTCAACATTGTCCCTAATCAATTATTATTTTGATTCTTTAAAAGACAAAAAGGTATGAATAGACAAATAAATGACGTGACAAAGAGAGATTGACATGCGCGTTCATTAAACTTATGTTTCACTGCAAATTATCTTTCTGTCTGATGTTTCCATTTTTTCGAATATCTGCTCAATATTCTATATATGTAGTCAACACGCACTGATAACACCGCAGATATAACATATTTAAATCCTAGCTTTATTATTTATGAGAAAAATATGCATCGATTTAATCAAAATACAATACAAAAATCATAAAAATAAACATATATAGCCTAGATATTTGAAATCTATGGTAGAATCACTTTCAGGTGGTGCATTTGTACTCAAGAACCCTGTTTATACGATATTTTATTATACAAGATTATTCAGTCCACACGCATAACCTGAAGTTAGCGTTAGTTAGCTATTTGCTTCTTAGGTTAAAAGCCATGTTCAGGTAGTGCGTTTGGGCTGAAAACCCCGGTATATCGACATTGCGTATTAAAAATTGTTTGGATATTAATCACTCAGGTAGATAGGAGCTTCGTTAAGTCACCCTTATTTATATAAATTGAAAAATGATTCATAAACATCGTTAAAACAGGTTGACGCAATGCTACAAAGTTTGTATCAATTTACGCTGCAAAATTGTTGCTATAAACTAAAAATTCGATCTCTGAAAAAAATTGCAAAACAAAAATGTCTAAAGATGGCTATAGAAGTGATCCATTAAAAGTTGCAATTTCGTAAATTCATTTGGACGTCTGTTGTCATTTCGAATCCATTACATGCACGTTATCCTCATTTTCATATCACTGTGCATACCAAAGCTCATATGGGCACTTAATGTATATATGCACAAGACACAAAGGAAATCATCCTTAATCTGGTACCAGAAATTCTTTTTATTTTTTATTAGTTAATACAGTCGTCACGCAAAGTCAAAAGTTCATATGATTCACTTCGCAATCACTCTTGGTTCGTCTTTTTGTTATAACAAGCATTAAAAAATTATACTTGCATGATATACATATATTTTGATATCATCATTATCAAGATATTGTCAAAGTGCATTAGATGATTTAGTTCTAGCATGCAAGTCATAATCTGCTAATTAATATATGTGCTCGGAATATGTCCTGTTATCAGAAATATTATTAGAGGTAAATTCAGATTGATTGTACGTTTCGCTTTGTTCTTTGATAATGGAGTTTCACGTGCTCAGCGGTGAGCACAAACTGCTGAAGTGACTCGATGATATCATCGGTTTGGAATTGAAGTCCATTTACAGTAAAATACCAGATATAAATATCACACAAAGGGGACTGTTGTCTGTTATTATTATTATCAAGTATATATTTTTTTAAAAAGCATTTTTTTTCCCGCCAATTTCAGAGGATCCGAGCATCTACTACAGGACCAATGATGATTTCTTGACCATCTTCCTTAGACCCTGCAAGTTTTACGCACAGAGTGCATATGAGCTGATGAAGAGGATTGCTGAATTCAAAGAGAAAAATGCTGCACTCATTGACAATTTAATGCCTTCTGATGAGAAACAGTCCCTCCTGGAGAACAACGTTGTCAACGTCCTCAAGAATAGGGATCATAAGGGACGAAGAGTTCTTATCGTGAATGTTGGAAAAACATGGGATCCTTCAAAAGTCACATGCGACCAGTTGTTCAGAGTTTTTTATTTGATTCACGAATTGGCCATGTTAGAGCCTGAATCTCAAGTAAGATCATTGTTATCGTGATACAGGTAGTTAAATAATTTTAGTCACTGAATTTTAAAAATAAAATCAACATTCATTTCTCTAGTACGTTGACTGTCATACTGCTTATCTTAAATAGTCACTTTGAACTGAAGCACGAAGTGTACTTTGTGCTCTGATAAGGAAACGATTATTATAGCTTACATTATCGATGAGAAATCGAAAGTCCAAAGCCAAGATTGATCCATATCGCGTTCACGTGTGAAGAAATCTTTAAGGTCACTTTCCTAGTTTAATGGAGGATGATAAGAGGAATTAACTGTATTTTCATTTAACTGAATTATATTGACGTGATATTATGATTAATTAAGCGAAATGCTTTTTTAACAAATTAACTAAGATTGGTCTTTCTTATAGATTAATTATTATTATGCCTAGATCCTATTTTTGGTCTTGATGATGGATATAAATCATATAAGAAATCAAATTACTTTATATAATTTTATCTTACAGTTAGACAATTCACTCAGTGTATATAGATATATGTATATCTAGATATATGTGATTTAGATAATTTCAAATTTATTGTCAACTTTTTCTTTCAGGTACGTGGAGTCGTAGTAATAATGGATTTTGATGGTTTATCAATGAAACAAGTTATGGGATTGACGCCATCATTCAGTATGAGGCTTTTGAGTTTCATTCAAGACGCCATGCCACTTCGGCTTAAGGAGGTAATAAAAAAAAGTAACATATATTTTCAAAACGTCATTTTTTTATTTTTGAAATTAATATTTCATTTTGATTTTATAGGTTCATATTGTCAAGCAGCCGTTCATTTTCAACATGGTATGGGCCATGTTCAAACCGTTCATTAGGGAGAAACTAAAGAGTCGCATGTTCTTCCACGGAACGAAAATGTCATCCCTACACAACTACATGGCACCAAGTCATTTACCAAAGAACTACGGGGGTGAATTGCCTGAGATTGATTATCGCGGTGCTGATTGGTATCCGACATTGATCAACTGCGAGGACAAAATAAGAGGTCAGAGAAACCAAAAAGAAATCAATTAACAATTTAATTTAGTCTGATTATACACGGGTATTAAGAGCTATTGAGTCATGGTTCTATCCATTTGATTTTTATTAACCTCCAGACCACCTGACACCTTTATACAGGCGCAGCACGTGTTATTAGACTTTCATTATTTATTGAATCACTTCAGTGAGTCGCTTAGGGTAGTTCGCCAAACATCATAATAATAGTATTCCAATTTCTGTAAACCCCATGTATATAGTTCATTCCTTTATTCGTTCATTCATTTATATTATTTTTGAAACATACGGAAGGAAAGAGATCCATTATTTAAAAAAAATTGCATATCACATATTGATTGAATAATGCAGTAAAATAAATATATAGCAGTAAATAATTTTTTAATATTTCACGCACGATTGTTAAGTACTTGCCAAGAGCATGTACAAAATTCTATTCCATATCTTGGAAGTGCTCAGTTCCGTATCTTGGAACCTACATTAAAAATATATTGGGCTTGAGAGAGAAATTCACATAGGTTATCCTTCTAGATTTAAATATTTTGAAAATTGGAAAAACTCGAAAGAAAAAATACGGTGGTCCAGAGGTTAATTCCTACGGTAGAACTTTACTCGAGTGTTTGTGTAGTCCTGAATAATCTGGTATATAAACATATATATTGTGACGAAAAATCGGAATAGGAAAGAACGGAAACTAATAAAAAAAATACCCGAGCTGTACGTAGCAACACAGCTGATTCTTCGTCGACAAATGACTCGAAACTCTGTCCTCCGGAACACGATACGTTAAAGAGCCGATTGAGCGTCAGGCGCCCCTTTATGTCGCGGAACGAAATCTGAAAAAAAATTCCAGAAGGGACGGCGGAGGAAGTGTAACCGGCTAGCACAGACAGTGTGGGATGGTAGAGGGATAGGGAACGCCTAGATATAGGTAAGGGGAACAATTTAGAAATTGAACAAATGACAAATGAAAATTTCGATGCAAGCAATTCAGATAAATAAAACAAAATCCAACCTAAACTAAATTTTTGGAAAGTTAACAATGTGTCGATACGCAAGATTCCGCGAAGCAGGACCACACGTATAGTAATACGACTGTACGTAAGGTCTCGATAGGCGAGAAAAGCACGGAACAAATCACGCGTCGTCGACGAGCGAGAACACGCGGTATCCTTCTGTTAGGTCTCCAAGCTTACGAGAATTTCGCGGTAAGAAAATGTTAAAAGATCAAGAAATATTAGTGAACAAAAGGAATATATGCGATACAAGAAATCTTTTCGAAGCTAGCGATTCGAAAAGCGTCGATAGACCGAGGTCTTAGAAGTAAAGTGCGCAACGCGAACACCGATAAGGAAATTATCTGATTGGAAAAGATTTCGTGACTCGGTTACAAGATTGTTACCGGTATTATCGAAACTAATGGGGACCCAAAGCTCGCATCCAACCACGATGGTAATTCAGAAAAGAATGAAGTGCAAGCAAATTTCGCTGTAGGGTTGAACCTGCATCCCATTAACAGGCAAAAGTAGTGCCCACGAATAGCCAATAAGTTTCTCGGGAGGATTTATACATAATAGTCGTATTATTAAGCCGCTACACAAGTCATGCCGTCGGAACTATTCCTCAAATAATAAACTTCAAATAATATTAGAGTGACATCTGTGGCTCAACCGCCTTACCCTTACGAGACGGACTCGAAAATATTCGGTAGATGCCGGAGCCTTCCACTGATCAGCGATACACGATCTCGGAAAGACGTCGTTAAAATAAAAGTTCAGACGCGGACTAAACAATACTGTGACGTGACTGTCGTCAATACGCTAGCCGGGTGGAACTTTATCACACTCTGGCTGCCGTAGCTCGGGGTAAGCAGTGGCCTCTGGTGGCGATATGGTTTCGATCTTGTCCTCGACGATAGTGGCTAGGATCCTGTTGTTTTCGGAAGGTCTCTGCCTCCTGCGGCCGGCCAGTTACGGTGTCTCCTCTCTGGGACCTGCTGAATCTTTATCACGAGGAGCCTCACGAAACTCGATATTTCCTTGTCTTCGGTACCAATCATTGTAATCTTGACTATCGGTACCGGCGTTACGAAACGGGAAGTGAGGTTAAAGTCCATGGCGTCGTCGTTTTAGATGACTCTCCTCACTCTCTTTCGGGTAGGTT
Source organism: Trachelus tabidus (assembly GCA_030142655.1). Lineage (NCBI taxonomy): Eukaryota > Metazoa > Arthropoda > Insecta > Hymenoptera > Cephidae > Trachelus > Trachelus tabidus. Next base: position 60,753 of record JARQTI010000509.1, read on the forward strand.
CGACTATGTGGCGGAGTCGTCAGGTCGGCATGGCAACTCTCCACATTTCCTGACGTAAGGTCTTGCTTGTCCTCCTTTGGTGGTGTGATGGAGACCGGTGTCGTGGTCGTGACGAATGAATAAAATGTTGCATTAGTTTATTGCCGAAAAATTGACCTATGACCCTGGAGTATCTGGCCGGTTGCATGTTAGGCTGCGGAAAAGACACGGAAACGTATCCCGAAGCTAAAAAATGGAAGTTATTATTTCGGCACCTTTTCTGACGTATTTATAAGGTCACTATATATGAGTGATTCCATCAGACTTTAGCCACCCGTATTTTATTTGCTGTGCTACGTGGATTCGGTTGTTTTTATTTTGAACACAGATATCTCAGAGACGGCGCATCGTATAAAAATTATAAAAAATGAAAGTTTTGTTTTTTTAGTATCCAAATTTTTTTTATCAGTATAAACTTGTTTTAAAAAAAAAATACACAAAATGTTTTTTCCTGACTAAAATCCCATCGATATCGGTGTTACGGAATTTTTTTAATATTCTGTAGACAGAATATGAATATTGTGCAAAATTACAAATTGGGACATCCGTCCGTTTTTTAGTCACAAATTTTTTTTGTTAATTTATGTCTCCGGGATATCTATGTTCAAAATAAAAACGACCGAATCCACGTAGTACAGCAAATAAAATGCGGGTGGCCAAAGTCTGATGGAATCGCTCATATGTATACTATATTATATACTTATATGTAATAATTTTAATTAAATCAGTAACACATTGTCTATTATGTTGTATTCGCTATACATTTGATTCTCGGTATAAATGGACTTCGTATAGTTGCGTTTTCCAACTCTTTTTAAGCTCTTGCATCAAGAGGGGAAGGTTTCCTCCACTCTTGTACGCCTTTGTTACTCTGACGAGTCACCGCGCTCTGTCGAACGCTCTGCGTATTACAGTGAAGTAGGAACTCTCTGTAATATCGGTTTCTCGAAAGTTATCGCGTTTTAAAGCCCCGGGTGCGTGATTATACAGAGAGTCGACTATACTGATACTGTGTCAGGATGATTCACCATCACGAATCTGTATAACGATATCCGTCTTCTGATAATTAGAACACGAAATCATAAATAAATTTATTATAATATTCTTTATTTTACTTTCAGAATGGAACACATACGGACTCCGGAAAAAATGAAGAGACTGATTATTAGAATTGTACTTTTTTATATCTATGTATGTAAAAACTGTTGAAAATTAAAAAAAATTGTTGGAAACAAAATTAGATTAATTAGGCTTAAATATATTAATTAAAATTATTTTGTTATAATTATATTTAATATTGTACACATAGATGTGAAAGTACTAATAAATCTTTGTATGCCAATTTATTGTATGATGTTATCTGTGTCGGCAGTGTATTCGATAAACATTTTACTGTTAACGTGGTAAATGAAAGTTAAATTAGTTCACGCATAGGAAGCAAGTTGACCGAATAACCTCACTTGAAATTCTGTATCATAATGTCATTTTATTTCGTTCCTTCGCATACATTTGTTTTAGTACGACAAGGTACAACGTTCAAAGGAATTCAGAATGAAGTGGGGAAGAATCGCAGTCCGACTTCAGTAATGTTCATTGCTTGGAACAGTCAAGGTTGGTGAGGCCAGCGCATTGGATGAATTTAACAATTCTCTTCTCTTCAAAAATTTATTTTACTTTGAAAAGTATCAAAATAAGTCATCAGTGCATTTAAGTTAATTTTTTTACTTCCACCCGGTACATAAACATCTGTTAGCAGCTTAAGTAAGTTATGTGCGATAGGCAAAATAAGAATTGCATTATCAGTTATTTATCAAGAATTAAGAGTTGGGAGAGAGATAATGTAAGGTTCAGTCCAATGAGTGCACGTTATCAATAGTCTAACGAATTTTACAAAGTCATGAACGTATGCTAAAGGGTCTATACCTTTCAGTATACTTGCTGAAGTTTTGTGTGCAAGACCCCTTAAAGTGACCTTAAAGCTCTAGTATGTTTCACTTATTCTTTTATATAATAAATATTTTTTAATGTTTCTACATAAGATTATATCGTCATCGTGGAAAGCGAATGAAAGCGAATCTGAATCAGTAGGCCTACGCAATATCCTGATGAAAGTTTTCCTTTCGACAGATTCTCATCGCTCTGACCTGAAAGTGTAAAAGGTGCAGAGGAACAAGATACAATAAAAATAGAAAAAGTGGTAATAAAGAAAGCAAAAAGGTGACCGTGTTCGTGACAGTGCAATGGCAGAGCAGAAGAACCTCGTGCCCGGCCGACAAGCATCATTGATAGAGAGATTAAAAGTAACACCCAAAATAAAAGTGGGAAAGTATGATCTTACATTTCAACCTGATGAACTCGATGAATTTTACAAGAACAAAGCAAGAACCGAACTCAGAGAAATACCCGAAGTTGTGGATACAAGCCTACGCGAACTACGAGAGTATATAAGAGGTAAACAATTCGTGCGCAGTAAAATTTTAAATTCAAATGTATGCAGTACAGTCAACGACAATATTTTTTTCGTATTCAAATAACTGGATCAGTTCAAATTACATGAAAACTAACGTAATCATCTGCTTTTAAAATTGTTTTCTTCCTGGTACCTTATACTCGTAGCGAAGTGCTGCACGTATTTACGTAGCCTTGGAAGTACCTCAGTCACTTTCCTCGGCATTACCGGCTCGGTCGAATAACCGGTCATTGACTTCAAAGACAAGGATAAGTAGAGTATTCTCGATAATATTCAAAGCTTGGCATGACTCTTCATTCTGAAAAGAATTTAACAATTTCACAAAAGATTGCAGATCTATTCACATATCCATACCAGTATACAGGTATGTATACTGAAGATGTGTTCCGAAAATCACTGAAAGTACTACGAGTATTTTCGTGTCCCTATTTACCCATATGTAATAAAATGAGACATAACCACCTCGCAATACCGACAGGAAATTTCGAAACGTATTCTGAAATGCTGCGTTACTTACTTACCTTTTTTTTTATTGTATCCAATTATCATAAACTAGTTATTATTTTATGTGGCGCGAAAAATTCAAAAAGTGAGTGTACAAAATCGCATTTCTACGAAATCCGTATATGACTTGAAAGTCGACTGAGATGCGAATAAGTATATACGCGTAATGATGTGTGAGAGGGACAGTTTTCTCCCTGGTATTTCCCACACAGACAGTATGGTCGCAGATAAACCAGTTCTGTCTTTGAATTTTTCTTGTTGCCATGGAAAAATACTAGCCTCAATTCTGGTTATTTGTTATTTAATACGAATGCAAGAAGCGAGCGCCTAGCACAGTGACCACTTTTTTTACTTTTGCTTGAAAAAGATAATTATGTTTTCGAAAATTTATCTATTTATATCCTTGAAAATACGAGATGTTACGCAATGATTTCTCGGAGGATTGTCTCTTACGATTTGATTCTACCGTATCAACTTTTGCTTCTCGTCAACTCATTGTGTAATTAAAAGTTTTATTATACAAAAATGTCATTAGACAAATAATATAGTACACTGCAGTATAGCGTACCCATATATTTAGGTCATGTGTGTCGGCGAAGGGTATAATTAAAAATCTTCTTTTGCACTGTCCTGTACGATAAAGCTTCTGCGTGTCGTGGTAGTTACAAAACTCATAAACGGCAAAATTTCGAAAGGGTGTACCGATGAATCAAAAAAGTGTTCATGACGCGGAAACGAAAATATTTCCAGCCATATTTATTTATGCGGTTGGTACTGAATGCATGACACCCATTTTACTTTGTAATATCGTATTCTAATATCGTACGATATCCGCAACCGGCAATGAGAATTATTCATCCTCTTTTCCAATCAATAATAATTAATGATGATGAATTAATTAAAATAAATGTTTTCTTAAATTTTTCGTAAAGCCTTGTCTTTCATGATTATTAATAAGTAATTACATTACGCAGGTGAACCTGGTTTGGTAGTACCGGACGAGGATGAGTATTTGATAAAGTTTCTAAGGCCATGCAAGTGGTATCCTAAAAGTAGTTTTGAATTGGTAAGTTTTGAAAGATCATTTGTGTATTGTCAATTTTAAGTGCTGTTAATAATTTTTTTTTAAATCGCAGATGAAACGTTTTTATAAGTATCGATTGTCCCATCCACGTATTTGCGAAGGTTTGTTACCCAGTAAGGAGAAGGCGATCCTTATTTCCGGCATCTTGACGCCACTTCCATTACGTTGTAACAGCGGCGAGAGAATTCTCTTACTCGAAAGTGGACGAAAGTGGAAACCAAAAGAAATAGGTTTGGAAACAATTTTCAGAGGGGTTATGTTGGCCTTAGAGGCAGCAATGGCAGAGCCAATAACTCAAGTAAGTCAATGTCTCTAAACAGAAATAAACAAGTTGAGAAACAAGTGGTAGAAAAAGTTGAAGAACCGATGATAATCAGCAGCCATTTCGAGAGCTTTATACAAAGCTGATAAAGCCATATCGTCGATAAGCCAGCAAGAAATTATCATTCTAACAAGAGAACAAAATCTTTTTCCTTTAAGGTCGCCGGTGTTCGTGTAATTTTGGACATGGATGGCCTGTCCTTGAGTCAAGTGACGTACTTTACTCCAAGTTTTGCAAGCGCTGTACTTGAATGGGTACAGAAGTGTTTACCGTGTCGCCTTAAGGGAGTGCACATTGTGAATCAGCCTTATATTTTCAATATGGTCTTCGCCATCTTTAAACCCTTCTTCCAGGTGTTATCCTAGAACATAAATTGATATAAGATCAATGAACTCTAGAAGGTACTAACTGTTATATAATGCACTTTTAGGAAAAGCTAAGAAAGCGGCTGCATTTTCATGGAAGCGACCGAGCAAGTCTACTCTCCTTTATCGACGCGAAAGCTTTGCCAACTCAATATGGAGGGCAGCTCGAGTTGCCTTCAGAGCCACTGGGTGAAAGACTCTGGGAATATTTTTGCACCTATGAAGAAGACTTTCAAGGTATCGACTTTCCTCAGATTGAGAAAGAGCGCGTCAAGAACGAACAGTACTTACAATTAGTGGCTATCCGGATATATAATTAAATAATACAATAAATTCTACTTTACTTTGTGATTTCAGTATCGCAGAAGTACGGATACGTATCCAGTACGTAGTCAGAGTAAACCTAATGGGTCTGCTGGGATCTCAGAGTGGAACATATTTCCGGTGTTGGATTGAAGTCAATTGTCCGGATGAGGTGAACGACACATATTATTCCAGTTCTATGACGCGCGACACGCATTTTTTTTCAAGAGACAATACATTAGATAAGAAAATATATGCCACTGCATTGATATTTTATTAAGACTAAAATCTGGAGAGTCTGAAACTCAGTGATGTTTTACATTCGTTCGCACAATGCGAAAATACTTATAGAGAGCTGTTTGACCCAAAAATGAATCTAAACTATTTGAAAAATAAAAAGGGGAAGGGGGAGAGAAGGGGGGTGAGAGAGAGAGAGAGAGAAAGGGGTGGGGGGTGAAAGAAAGAGAATTTAATACGATAAAAGCATACCTTTCGATGAAGGGTATCATTCAGAAATAATATAAATAGGTAAATTAAAATACATGAGATTCGGTCCTTTACGTAAACATTGTTACAAATAAAAACAAATAGTCACAGCTACGATTGTCCCTGGAGAAAAAATACAAAAAAACAACGAACTTATGTCATTCTCACAGGTATCCCTGTAACAGTGGTAGCCATCACGTACATTTATTTCTTCTTGTAACCGTAGGAGTTGATAGCTAAAATAAAGAAAATTAGATTGTTAAAAAGAATTATGAAAAGATCCGTAAAGATTATAGAATTTTATAAAACATATAGGGTAATTCCGTTGCAGGTTAAACAAACGAAAACAAACTCCAGAATACTGTAAATAATTCATACTGAGGTCTATCCTTACCATCGTATTCCTTATCGCACATAAGCAGAAGCTCCAACCACTGAGGTCCTGTTACCCTCGGGATCTGGAGGGTTCCGCCGTAGCATTCCGGGAGACATTTTGGTGACATATACTGATGCAACGAATTACGATCTGTACCGTGGAAGATGATCTGAAGCGAGAAGATGTACCCACTTTATATAGAGATATCTACTTGCATACATATATGCTTAGATGGTTGCATACGTTTAGGCGTACTGGAAAGTATTGCTTTCAATAGGAATTCTAACTCACTCTGCTCTTTAGCTTTTCACGAAGGAATGGCTTGAATAGTGCAAACACCATATTGAACACAAAGGGCTGGTTTACAATATGAATATTTTTGATTCTCAACGGCACACTGTCCTGAAGCCAATCGACTATCCTCTTTGCGAAAGGCGGTGTGAACTGCCACGTCTGCTGCAGGGAGAGGCCATCCATATCGAATATGACGACTGCACCAGCTATCTGGGACGATGGTTCTAAGGTGGCGGCCTCTAGGTAGAGAACACATCCCTTGAATACTTCATCAAGACTGCATTTATTGTGCTTCCACTTTTTGCCTAATTCTATTATCAGAACACGACGACCATGTTGATCCCTGTTTGGTAAAACTTGTAGGATATTCTGCTCAAAGATGTTCTTTTCACGACTTGGTTTGAGACCTTCGTAGACATTAGCGTGTTTTTGTTTAAAATGGTAGTAATTCTTGATCAGTTTTAGTGCTGACTCCGGGTAATACTTGCAGGGCCTCAGGAACCTGATGAGCCAGGTATCATTATCCAGTGGGCAGTGGAGATCGGTTTCAGCTTTTTGCAAAACATACAAAATACATATATACTAAAAAAATGACCTAGTGATTTCGAGAAAAAAAATATGTTATTTGAATGTACCTTTAAGCAATTCTCTTAATCGCTGTATTGCTTCCTTCTGCACTTCCGGCGTCTCTCTGAGCTCCTTTCTGGCGACTTCCTGTAACTCTTCACTAGGTGGTCCAAGTTCGAACTCCAAAGTGAAGTCCCCCAGTTTAATGAAGGGCAATTCATTCATGTCGGTCAACATCGTGGCTGCAATCGAGAAGAGAATATTTATTAACATCGAATTATGCCAAAAGGACAATAGCGTTAAGAGACGATAAATCAACTATTGAAATTCTAACGTAAAATGGTGATTGAAAATAATAGGTACTACGTGATTCGCCTAAACGCTTTGACACATAGGACAGCTCTTTTCGATTTGATACAGTTGAATGCTTTTTGAGAGAAAAACTTAATCGTTCAATAGGCGGCTCAATGGATACTACCCGAAAGGAGTTAATCGACTGGCACGCTCTCTATATACTGTCAGCCGAGTGACTCTCGGCAAACATCGAATTAGCAAGTCGCGAAATCACTGTTTGATCCGGTGACTAATACTGTTCATGACTAATTGCCTTTCACACACGACTCTACGAAGAAGAATGGATTCGTTTAAAGGATACGTCTGACTTCTATGAAGGCGACAAATTATTTGAACACGTTGCTACACTAGCTTCGTGGAAATGAGACTTTGTGTGGCTATGAAAATATCCTAAAGTTAATGTCAAAAGTTGTGTAACAAACCTCACAGGTCATTCCATGGTAGAAGCGCAAATAAAATAAGTAACTATTATTTATTTTTGATCGTAGAAATTCATAAAAATTCATATCACTTAATCATTAAGTATTCTATTAAAAGACGCATATACCTTCGTGAAGATTGATAGATGAATTATCTCTGTAATTTATGTCTGTTACGTCAGAAGAAATTTACGTCCAATTTGATTTAACAGAAAAACCTTGGATCTTTGACTTTTATAAAGGAGTTAATTAGAAGACCTTCAAAAACCTTACCAGTTATGAATTCTTACCTGACCATACCTCACGATGAAAACTTCAACAGCCTAATGAATAGGACAAGAATTATCACTATTATATTTAATGATGCTTATACGGTTACGTCATATAAATATTATAGGTTCATAAGCTATATTTGGTCTAGAAAACTATTAAATAGGTCCTTAGGTGTTACTTGAAAGACTGTACGTAAATCATACCGTGTGTCTATGAAAGCCGAATACAGGTTAACTACAAATTTAATTGAATAAAAAATCTTCAATTGCTTCACTATAAGAGTTATTAGTGACGTATTTGAAAAATGTATAATTAACCACGTATCCCAATATGATAGAACTGACACTTCATGGCGTATTTTCATGAGTGAAAAAAATGACTGTGAGGAAGAGCGATAAGAGGAGGAAAAAGAAAACCGGTAGTTCATATCCGTCGAAGATAAAGTAGTGTAAATATGTACGTAGAGAAAAGACTATGTTTGTATCTCATACATATACGAAGGCAGTGTTGGTAACGTGAGTATAGATGCAACACATTGACCAAAGTTAATCGAACGGCGAAAGGTCATTTTTTAAAGGGAACTTTAAACGTCCTGAACACTCGCTACGATTCTTATGTAACCTGCAGATAATATGGAGACTGGTAAATTCCAGTATGGAAAAATATCGTGAACGGTAAGTATTGACGTCCTGATTGTAAAGAGTGGAGAGAGACAGAGAGGGAGAACGATAAAAGAAGGGAGAAACTTAAAAGCATCGGACAAGGCGAACCTCATTTCTTTTTGGACGTCTTTTTCTCGTCGTCACATAGAAACCAGAGAAGGATTTGATTCTGGTAGACGGCGCAGAGTTGAAGCAATAAAAAGTCCTATGTAGCTTGTTGTGGTAAAAAACGATATGTTGCGATGAAAAAAAATGGCTCCACGGGCACAAGGATCAAGGTTGTCGAGAAGCATCAAGGAGAGTATCTTCAAGGAATAAAATTATGTACTGGGAAGACGTTACCGTGTCATTGAATTATATATACATATATTGTGTTATCATTCTGAGCTACGAAATATTATTTTCCTTTACTCTTCTTACATGTATATCGTCCTGTTACGCCATCTCATAATAGCGGATCCGTCAATGTCATTTGTTTATAGGTGCTGAAATTGTATACTCATACGTAAGATTTATTTGTGTCACCTACAGCTCCATCAGTGTTTTTGGAATTCATGTGTGAGCTGACGACTGCCGTTATGTGGTATAAGTTTTGCGAACGCAATGTTTAATAAGTTTCGATATCGTGAACTCGAGAGTCGTTAAGTATTTGTAAAATCACGTGTTGGGGTTTCCAGAATATGATCAAAGAAACAAATAAGAGGACGCAAGACGTAAGAAAGAAAGAAATAAAAATGTATAATATTGCCAAATTTTATCATTTTATTTGGTCAAATTATTTTCAAATAATCGATAAGCATCGTACGATTTATTGTATATAATTTTTGGAATTCATCGAATTTTATCGTTTGATTGTAATAGTTACTCTTTTTTTATAAATTTGATTGTTCTTAATTAACGTATTAAGGAATATTTACATGTGTGCCCTGTTTATTGACTCAGACAGTACGTTGAGTAGTTTCAGTTCAAGGATAACGTCTTCTTTATTGAGACGAAGAATTTGTATGCAACATCGATGGATGTGTGAAAATACGGTGATTATCATTCTGTTTTTTGCTGTTATGGAAAATTGCAAGAGTTGCAAAAGTAAAAAAGTGCTGAACAGCGTGAATGTAACTGAAGAAACATTTCCGCGTGTTTATCGATGCTCTTTAAGAATTCACATTAAAATTATAGTCGGACATCGTGTCCATTATTATTTCACAGTAGCGACGTTGTCACCGCTTGCGTAACTCAATCGCAATTGCTTTGCAAGCATTAATTTTGTACCTGGATTTTAATTTGTTTTGAGCAACAGATTGGCTATACGAATTTAAATAATTAGTCATCAACAGTACGATTATTTAATCCGTAAAGATTTATTGGTGAAAAATCACTTCCATCGATATAATAATTTTGAGAATAATTAGTTAAAAGTATTTTTTGAAATTTCGTAAAGCACAAAATGTTTTGTTTGATATTTGACGTATAGTCAACGTATTCGCTGATTTGAGAATTCGATAACTTTTCAATTTCCCGCGCTTTTCCGTTACCTTTCAAATTCATGACGATTTACTTGCCTCGCGGCTAATCGACTTTACCCTCCGAGCACATAATCTCTCCTTGTGTCTCTTCAGGCCGCATTTTCACCTTACTTTCAAGTCGCTACGCATGTCTGCTTTATGGGACGAGTCGCGCAAGAAACTAGCTATTACCAATTCGCCAGGATAAGGAGTTCATACGTGTTCACACGTAAGCATTACTGGACTAATGTGGAATTGAACTTTCTAAAGCATCTAAGCACGGAACAATACTTTAAACGTGTGTGACAGGCATGAAAGTCTACATGAAAAAGCGGCTTAACGATTGTCGACCACGTCACATGACATTATGACACCACTTTATACATATACATAATAATCAAAAGGTTTTCACACGTTGCTTCAATACATCATCACCGGTTAACTTCAAATTTTTTTTAGGTTACTTACGTGCTTTTAGAGACATTTTCTTGTTTTCTTTTATACCAACGGTATATATTCTAACACTGGCTTATGGCTTTTGCCCTAGTACAAATTAAACACACTGATGCAATTACAAATGACATTCGCTGTATATGTATACTGTATATAGGAGAGTATCGCTTCGACGCACGAATCTCACCAAAATGTAACCTCAGTCTACGCGTCGCCCACTCTTATACATGCATTCCCCAAGCGGCCTCAGGGTCAGAAAACATGGAGACTGGTGATTTTTCCAAGAGACTTGCCTTATAACATACAGTACGTGACGTACTGTCAATTTTATTGTCATTCCCATCCTGTCGCGTGCCCGTACTCGAGGTACGAGATGCAATTTAATTTTCGCTGTATGACATATCAATTTCACGATATCAAGAAAGACCGTATTTTATAAACATGTTATACGAAGTTTCGTTACTATTCCAAAAGGAGCGACAATCGCTGTGATAATGCGATAACAATTTACTTGAGAACTTCGAACAACAATTGTATCTCTGAATATCGTTATATCACTCGTGGGCGATATTGTCAATAATGATGACTTGCGTTTATGTATCGTTATTATATCTCATCGAATAGACCACACGCGAGTATATATATATACACATAATTCACATATATTGACAAAATTTAATAACAGTAATACACGTTACATTATTGAAATATAAAATCAATTTGAAAAATGCATCTCTTATTATAACGTCCACGTGAAAAATGCATTAGCCGTTATCGCGGCTAGAGATCTAACAAAACCTCATTAAATATAAATAACGGAGAGAAAGTCAGTAAGAACTTTAAATAGATAATACATCGTGACAAAGGATCATTGATAGTAAAATATTATTTTCGAAATTCTCAACATAAATAGTCCCGAGCAATACTTAACCTATAATCTACAAAAATATTAATCGATAAAAAAAATAACGATACCTCAATAAACCTTTCTTGCTTTATCATCAATTATTGAATATCACTTTTGACTAACCTGTGATCGATTCTTTTTACGCTTCCCTTTTATCAGTTACAATACAAGGCGACTCGTAGGAATTTTTTAAAAAATTATCTGACACCTGGCTCACTCGTCCTCGAGTCCTGGACCGACTTTGACGTGCACCGCTGTTTATTAAGAGCGAATACACACGCGACACGAAATCATTCACAATCGAATAATGTGTAAGCCTATTCCAAGCCTATATAAACGCAAAGGGGATCCCACATATGAGCTCTGACCCTCGGAGGCCTTACTTCCCCCTTCTTCACGCTACTCTCAAGATATGTGGTGGCAGCACGCAGCAAATTATTTAAAATTTATACAGAATTTATAATGTAGTATAAACGACTGTCTCTTACTTAGTTCAAACTGTATGTACACATATGGTACATACTTAAGGAGTATACGTGCTCTCGCATTCGTATATCAGTACGTATGGCTGGTATCGTTATTAACAATACTAACAAGGAAGATCGATCCATCCGAAGTACTTTTATACTTTTATTATTAAGTGAACGTCTGAGGTTAGGAATGGTCAGGGATAACAAGTTTTTCGAAACTTGAAATATGACTTGTGACGTAGATATATATGTATACACACACACATATATGCACGGATGTGTTCGTAAATTCATACTCTAAATACCATATAATTTAGTTTGTTGTTATGCTCTTCAGTTGGTTGGGAATTGGTCCTTCTGGAAAAACACTTGACTCGTGGCTAACTTATTTTTTTCGTTGCCTTTGACTTTCCTTCTTCTGAGAGTCCTTTAGACGATACTCAAATTCTGTTGAAAACTGGTTGTCACGCGACGTGGTATTTTTCGATGGATTAATATTTGCTTGTCATATAGGTCCGAGAAACTATGCTTGGTCCACCTGGGGATTTTTCTTGAAACATAAAGGACCTTGTGCTCAAATATGACTATGCATGGTTCTTAAGGGACGCCAGGATTCTAGAATGATATGCTGGAATTATTCTAGACTCTGGTAGCGGTAAAGTATTTCGTCATAGTGGTAATACTGTATATTGCTTCAATGAATGAGTTTGAATTTAATAATAAAATTCTAGCGAGGAACTACGGACGAGTGAAAACGTCGAGTGACACAATAAAAGAAACTGTGAATCCAGGTTAGCAGTGAACTGGAGGTACAGCTAATATCCTGAGGGCTTAACAGGAAGAACAGGGTTTTAATTTATCTCTCTTGGAAAAGTTTGAGATCACGAGGTACCTCCGTTCTTAAAATTTCTTTTTCAAATTTCTCGTTTTTTCCCGCCATTCTCTTTCCCCGTGTCTCCACACACTATATCACTCGGTCAGACGTATGTTAATTATTCTCACAATCCAAATATTCCATTGAACTTGTCGTAGAGACATGACTGCTGAATTTTTGGATGATGCTTCTATATGAAAACCAGAAGCACCCACTGATGTATAGATCGTGTGATTACGTAAGGATCACAGTACCGTAAGATCTTGACGTAAATTTTAAAAATATCGTGAAGCTCGACATCTCCTACCAAGAACGGAATTACCTTTGATCCTGCAGTACAAAGAGCGAAGATACGTACAAGACGTTCCTTTGCTGGTCGACAGAATCTTTAAGGTTATGTAAAAAATTTTGAAAAAGTTATACCTATTATGCGTAAATAAATGCGTATGTAACAGTCGTACAGGAACTGACTGGAGTCATAGATAAAAAGTTAAATGAATAAATGTATGATATTAACCACATGTTTCTTGATTCAGGACAGCAATGACGTCTACTGTATCCATTTGACGTAATATTCCAATGTCCCGCAGTCTCTCATTATGATCCTGACTAGGATCAGGACAAGAGTTCCCAGCCCTGATCGTCAGATAAAATCATTAAATGTTATTTAATATTTAATCCTCGATTATGCACTCTATGAGAAATCTACAAGAAAGCACCTAATAATATTGTACCAAGAAAATGATGGCTTAAAAAATAGTCTATAGAAAATATCCACTTTGATCACCAACAGCTTCAGCGATTCATCGAGTAATGATTTACAGCTCATAGGCAACCCAATCCCAATGAGCAGTAAGAAACTGCCTGTAGTGTAAGAGTTAAATAAAGGCGAGAGTAGAAAGGTGATTGCGCCAAACGCTGCAACTTTCTCCCCATGGATTACAAACGCGGAAGCCATAAGGATTTCGCTGCTGCTGAACCAGGCTTTAGCGCACTGATCAGTCTGTTTAGGTTGACTCGTGAGTGATAGTCGGTACCGTTAACCTAAGTCATCCGATCTGATTTTACTTTGGTGAGTCGGAATCTGAAAATTGGGGCCTAATATTAAAAACAGAGAGTCAAAAATATCGATGTTAATATAATTCAAAAAAATGGTAACATCAGTGTAAACAAAAAATTCTTAAGAATTTTCCATAGAGAAAATCGAATAACTTTTTTCATTCATACCAACCTGTATTATTCATCTGGGCGACCGAGTTTTACGTCTATATGCTTTTGCAGAAAACAATAGGTGCATGCAAGGATGCATTTTCATGCACATGCATTATGGTGTATTTTATCTAAAATCTTATCATCTCAAAATGAATGCAACCTAACTGAAGAGTCCGGTAGTTTTTACTGTATTCAACCCTTTTGCTCTAGACTTTGTCTCTACGTGCATGTCATATATAAACATGTCATATTATAAACGTATATATATCCATGGCTGAATATGTATACGCGTATCCAGCCATGGATATATATATAGTTATAGTGATGGATGTAGTTAGTGAAAGCATCAGTCCGTGGATGCAACAGGGTGACCCTGACCAGCTTTCGTAACCGGCGGTTACTTTGGGAATGGAGTATACAACCTCTGTATAATCTATAGCTATGCTGGTTATTCTTCATGAGATAAACATTGAATCGAAGAACTTTAAGTAGCAGGTAAATTCGATGTACGTCATAATAATTGATTTCATATAGATGCATATTTAAAACTAGTATAATTTAAAGACTCCAAACCAGTAGTATACAATTTCTTTATAAGCAGCTGATTATTCCTTAAGAGACACATAACGTTCAGAAGTCGTCTTCATGACGTCCAATGCGACATAGGTTTTCCTTTTAGGCATCTTAAAGACGTGTTCAAGATTTATAAACTGTCCGGACTATTTTCCTTTCTTTTATTACTCTTTATTTTATTAATTCTCTTCGCTATTATTTTGCGCCGCAAAAGACCAGCGTATACGTTCCACAAGGTCTTGCCCGGTAAGAGGGAACTGCGTTTTCATTCCAGCACGTTACAGTCATGGTGCATATCTGCGTAAAGTCAGTTGCATCACGCCCTTTCGACAGTGACTGTTGCATTGGGAGTTGCTTACGGCAGTGAGCAATTGTTGCATTCTTGTATTTTTTAAAATAAAAATATTAATTGTTATCCGATATCACGTGACAAAAAACGGACTTCCTGTAGAAGTGATCGCAACATTAAAAATTCAATACTCGAAATTATTCATACATTCGAGAGTTTAGAAAGCCGAGGGAGTTTCGTAAAAGTATTAACAGTGTGGGTGTCAAAGGCGCCTGTACGTGTGACTGAATTGATTTAATGTTAGTGGCGCCGATCCTCTTATTTTTTTCTAGTTCCTTCGTTTCTCGGAACGATTAAAAATAAAGTTTAAATACACTTGGATTTCACGAGTGTCCAATATTATTATTACTATCAGTTGACGCATATCAGTCTTTCGGGTAATTTCGTGAAAGATCGCCAAGAATAGAAAGAGATCGGGCCTAATCGAATGATATCTGAAGTATTTACAAGTTTTTATACCTACGTAAGAGGATCACAATGGAAACAGAAAAGTCAACAGTGACAGATAAGGAATCGAAATTAAATGTAAAATCAATTAAAGAGTCTAACGAGATCGTTTTGTGTCTAAAGAAATCGGACGATAGAAGAAGCGGGAAATTTGAAAGTCAGGAAGAAGAATCGAACGATCGTTTACCGCTGGCCGAGGAATGCGCTGAGAATCCCTGCGATTCTGTAATATCGACCGATAACAAGGAATCGAAATTGTCATTGTCGAATGACGTCACACGGGAACCCCTCAAGACAAGCGAATCAATAATAAAAATGCCACAATCGAGCACCATCGACAAATGGGACGACGAGGAGCTCACGTTGGACCTGGAGGAACCGTCGGCGGAAGTGATGGAGTACGCGAGACAGGAACTCGGCGAGACGGAGGAAGTCAAGTGCCTGACACTGCAGGAACTACGGGACATGATATACGGTAATTAGAATTTATAGACTATAGTGAATGGAATGAGAATCCTTCACGGTTCACACGAATGACGTATCGTCGATGCAGAGCGCGGCGAGTGCCTGCCGAATAGAATGGACGACGCCTTCCTGATCAGATTTCTACGAGCCAGGAACTTCAACGTGCATCGTGCACATCGATTGGTAAGTCGTAAAGAAAAGAAAAAGCCCCAAAAAAATTGAGCGATAAAACAGCAATACGATAATCCACAATGGAAATGAATTTATGACATACCGAAGATTTATTTTTATTAGGCACTACGACATTACAGCCATTTCGTTCGTAGCGGAATTATCGATGAGATATATATGAAATCGTAATTATTTCATGTATAAATATTCAGGTGATAATGTCAAGGTGACCCGTATTAATTCTTATGACGTAATTGAAAAAAGAAATAAACGAATCATTGAGAGTCTCAAAAGGCAGGTAACTTTATTCTCCAAATTTGGAACCTTGCCTAGTACCTAGTTCTCAACCAGCGACGGTAATGCGTCTCACTCGAAGAACATATACCGGTTGTTAAAATTCAAAGTTTTTGTTGATCGGTTTTTACACTTAAAAATACCAGCTGTTGATCCGTCATTTGCGTAAAGTGAATAAAAAAAATTGTAATTGTACGAGAGAACCAGCCTTCCACTTGCACATATTAAATGTAACAAAGTATAAATAAATAGTCATGACGAACTTAAGCCAATGAGAAATCCATACTTTCGAAACGCTTATACAACAACTATAATTGTCACTCTAAGAAATTACACAGGATCGAAGAAAACCTGCATAGACGCCCGTGACAAGGGAGTATCTGTACTCTGTGCATTCTGTGCGCTATAAGAGTCTGAGACGAAGCGAATGATAATATTATTATGTAATAATATAAACTTATGTCATTTAAACAGATAGTCAACTACCTCAACTTCAAGGAAGAACATCCTGAAATCCATCGGGACGTGAATCCTTTGAAGATGCGACACATTGGTGATGACGATCTGATGACAGTCCCTGCCTACAGGACTCAGTGTGGCCGAAGGATGATGATATATCGAATGGGTAATTGGGATCCCAGGAAATACCCGATAGACGAAATATTCAAGGCCACCGTTATCATATTGGAATTAGGTATAATGGAGCCTACAGCACAGGTTTTGGGTGGCGTTGTTATCTTTGATCTGGAAGGTATCACAATGACCCATGCATGGAGTATAACACCACAGGTATAATATCACTGTAAATATAAATAAATATATAATTATAATATTGAAAATCATAATAACTTTCTTAATTCCTTTACTTCAGGTAGCAAGTATGGTCTTGTCTCTAATGGTCACAGCATTTCCGATGAAAACCCACGCGATTCACATACTTCATCAGTCCTGGGTATTCGACGCCATTTTTACAGTATTCAGGCCACTGATAGATTCTAGAATGCGCGACAGGATATTCTTCCATGGGGATGATATGGAGAGTCTCCAACGACACGTGTCGCCAACTTCACTACCGAAAAAGTATGGCGGAACGCGGGCCGAGTTACCCTATCACATGTGGTTTGACGCACTCAGCAAGATACCTAGAGTCGTTAAGGAAATGCATCAGCTGGGTTATGTCATCCCTGAGGAAATACTAAAAACAATTCAAGACTAAATTGAATATGGGTTATCGATAGGGATCAATATTGTCGTCGAGTAGGTTGTACGATCAATATCACTAATTTTCACGTGTCCTTCCTTCCTGCACTGTTTCTTTTTTGTGATAAAAGCGCCGTTTCTATGCAACTTGTATGTCTTTCTCCTATTAACGGTTCTTTTTATTTATTCCCATTCAGCTAAACTAGTATTGGTGTCGCGTCGGTGAGTGCTACGAAATTGCGTCTGATAATCGACCAGAGGTTCACGGTACGCCGTATCCATACTGAAATTCTGTATACACAGTGTTCAGAATGTAGGTATAGTTACAAGTTAAACAGACGTATAGAGTCGAAGAAGAAGTATAAGAAAAATTGTAGTGACGTACCTGGTAACTTGGTAGCCGATGCGTACAGTGATTATTAGCCTGGTACACTCTGGTTGATAAGTATGGTTTAGTCGAAAAGTTGTAGAAGAGGAAGTGGAGTAGAATATCGGGGAAAAGTATCCTCGAATGTAGCCGGAGGACTTGGTATTCCGCAAAGAACGGAATTCTTGGAGAAGTTTCAAAAGCTCCTGCCAGACTCTTATACATATAAGAATCGCAGAAGTGAACAATCAGAGTACAGAAATAATCCTGGATGTATCGGCTGTATGAATATTTTAGACTCTTGGATAATTTATCGCCGGTAATAATTGTCTATCCAAAAGGCATCCATCACAGGAAGCATGGTACAGTTTATTGGGTAGATCCGTACACCAGGAAGTCGACTTGTGGAAGCTGAGCTTGCATGTATAGGCTAACCGAAGAATGCGTAGCGTTGGATGCGTAGTAGCTCAGTAGCACTGGAATACGAGTGTAGCAATAAATAATACTGAATGATATCAATAGAAAACGTATTTATCTAAACGGAAGTAAAAGAAGATCAGAGACGATAACCAAGTCAGGAATCAGTAGTACACCCTGAAGAAAATTAGGAAGATGAGCTAGTAGAAGAGTACTGTGGCTCTGGGTATAGCGAAGCACAGTTCAGCTAGGTGGGGCGCTCGCTACATGGCTGTAGGGGTTGTGGTGGTTGATATCGACCCGGGGATGGTGAGCTCGCATGGCGCAAGCCTGGACGGAGCGTCCACTGGATGAACCGGAGGAACTAGAGGAACTGCTAGTAGCCCGGCCAGTCCCCCGCGCGCGGGCGGTGCATTCTACACCGTGGCTTGACGGATCGGAAGGCAAGACCAGGACCTTCCACCAGGACCGTGATCCAACACCTCGCCGACGAGGTGGGTGAGATAACTCGCCCGCTTCCGGTGAGGTGATCCGGCGTGGACAGGGCCGGGATATTAGTTGAAGTGTTGGCTAAATCATTTTTACTTTCCATTAACTTGCTCACGCACCGTGTAAGATTTGTCGAGATCAATGGGGCTGGAAGTGGCACCCTGGAGAGTAGATAAAAATCGGCATTTTTATTTACTTAAGGAATATCGTGCCAAGCGAACCTCTATTCCTTGGTACGGTCGGAGATAGTTCCTGAGCTACGTTACCGATGATCCTTGAGGATAAGCCACACTAACTCCCAGGGAAGGATCAACTACGGCAAAAGAAGAAGGGGCGGGCAGAAGGTCTACCAAGGTGGAGTTTTGTACGAACCGGTACTTGGGATTAGACGTGTGGGATTATTCGGTGCCGGAATAGTACGCGCTTACTGAACCTACAACTTTGTTTAAGGAAGTGCTTCGGTTGGTTAGCGAGAGAAAAAAGAGAGAGAGAGAGAGAGAGAGAGAGAGAGAGAGAGAGAGAGAGAGAGAGAGAGAGAGAGAGAGAGAGAGAGAGAGAGGGAGAGAGAGACAGCTCTCACAGAAATAGTGATAGTAGCAGTAGGTAATAGTCCGTAAGAGTATCTTGTGTCTCAAAAGAGAAAAAGAAAGAGAGAGAGAGAGAGAGAGAGAGTGTGGGTTCTCCGGAAGAAGTTGAAACAGTATCCTGGCAAGATGCCACTGTGAGAGGACCTTTATAAACACCTAACAGACGGTCTTCTTCGTAAACATCCTAACATCGTTACTATAAGACACCACCAACTAGAATAACCATGACGCAGAGATTGGAGACCTCCAACGAGGAGTCCTACCTCAACTCCGGAAGACCTTCGAATCTCCTTAAGACAAGCTTCTCTAGCTCCAAGTTGGAAAGACTGTATCGAGCTTCTTCGCTACAGCAACGTCGTGGCGGCCTTCAGTGCTTCCTGCTCTCGGCGGTGCTTTACGATGCGTTCACTTTGGCATCTCCCGAGCCCGAATTGCCAGCCCGGAGTCTCACAGCTGTCTTCTTGGGACTAAATCTTGGCCTTCTCGCCTGGGCAGAACGTGGTACCAGAGCTAGGGACGCACTCTGGGCCTTGGTACCGCACGTTGCCTGGGGTTTATCCATTGGCCAACTTTTGGCCCAACCCTTCCTTAAGGTCACCGAAGTTACACCCAGGGACGGCTTAGGATGGCTTCTTCTGTTGTTATATCTTCTATTCGCCACTCTACCTCTAAGAATCTTCCTCTGCTCTCTTCTGGCCTTTGGCACTGCTGCTACATACATCGTTACCGTCGTCGGCCTCTCCAAGGAACCAGCTCAGACACCCATTAACGTCCTGGTATGCAAATTCCATTTCCCAAACGTCGTAACAGTCCCGTGTAATATAACCTAGAGTTAATCAATAATCACAGATCTCTATTCACTTTTCTTGCAATTTTACTTTCACGGTTAATCCGTCTGGTTTGCCGTTCGACGCGCCACTGACGGTACTCAAATTCACTTTAGCCGTACAGACGCGCGCGGCTGCAGAACTCTGTTACGTGCTACTGTATGTAGATGCGTGGATATAAAAAAATGTATCCAGACCGTTGCCCTCTGCCAGTCTACGATAAACGAATAAGCATCGATTCTAATAAAAACTGTCTAAACTGCGATATTCAGCTATCTACTGGTCCTGTACGTGCGTAACTTCTCAATGACTGAATCCAAACTACAGTCAAGTCAATGCTAAATCGAAATATCGCTCTGACACGGATACCGTACGGAAGCTGTAAAGCCTTGCAGATGCTAAACTTCCTCTACTTTAAGTACAGTTTAAATTTAGCGCCTAGTAAAGTCTTCTGTCTCGTTTCCACTCGCTACAGATCTTGACGGTCACCCTGTCTGCTGGCGCCGCTGCTTTAGGCGCCTCAAGTTACTCCCTGGCGGAGTTTCAGCAAAGAAGAGCCTTTCTAGAGACTAGACAGAGTCTCGAAGTTCAGCTGGTGATCGAGGAACAGAGTGCAGAGCAGGAGCGACTCCTGTTGAGTGTCCTACCCGAGCACGTAGCTGTTAAAATGCGTCAGGATTTAGGCGCCTCGCTGGATACGCAGTTTAAAAAAATCTATATGTCCAGGCATGAGAACGTTTCCATCCTGTACGCCGATATCGTTGGCTTCACGGCGATATCATCCACGTACAGCGCCAGCGAACTTGTCAAAATCCTGAACGAGCTCTTCGCAAGATTCGATCAACTCAGCGAACGGTAATTTCAATATATTGACACACCAAGAGAGGTTATGTCGAACTTCGCTACCGTATCTGACATACATATACTTTCATTTCTATTTAAGCAATCCTATATATTTATATATAAATTATGGAGTTGCTTCTCAATTATTCACAGATACGAACAACTGCGTATCAAAATCCTTGGCGATTGTTACTATTGCATAAGTGGCGCGCCCGTGGAAAGACCCGATCACGCTGTACTCTGTGTACATATGGGATTGTCTATGGTTGACGCCATTAAGTACGTTCAACAAACTACCAACAGTCCCGTTGACATGAGGGTAGGAATACATACGGGTGCCGTCCTGGCTGGTGTCCTGGGTCAAAGACAGTGGCAATTCGATGTTTATAGCAAGGACGTGGAATTGGCAAACAAAATGGAGAGCAGTGGTATGGCAGGGTGAGTAAGTCTACCTTGGCCTAACAGAACTTTCGGCTGTGTTATATCTTCCTAAGGAAATTACCAAGAGAATTGCGTACGTGATAAGAGGATCTGTGCGGGCCGGGGCAGGGGGGACGGGGGGGGGGGGAGGGATGAAGATCGTACCAAAACGTAATCTGAAAGTTCCTTCGTCTTTCACAATGAGAGTTATATGCGTGTTACGTATATCTCTTACTTGCTCTACCTAATTTATCCCGAGAAGCTATATAACATGCCAGGGATAAATAAATAAGGTCTTGAATATCTTGACAAGGATGAGATATCATTCGTGACTGTACGTGATAGTATCATTTTGTATTTACATAATACTACAGGAGTTAAATTGGGTGAGACTGTTGGATAGGGATGAGATAAAGCAGAGATTCGATGCTAGAGTATTCCTTGGCTTTATTGCTGCCATCTTTGTACCGGTTAGAAATAATATGATATATGTATATAATATATAAATTTAGTGAATATTCAATATGATCAAAGAAATTATCATCCAGTTTTTATAGGAAAATGAGTATAACGATAACGGTATTTGTTTTAATATAAATGTTCAATTTCCTGATAAGAAATTTTATCGGTTCTGAAGGAGGGTTCATATCTCGAACGCGACTCTGAGCTTCCTCAATGGTGAATTCGAAGTGGAACCAGCTTACGGTGAGAAGCGTGAAGAGGCTCTTCAAAAAGCTGGCCTCATCACGTATTTCATAGTCAGGGCCTTAAAACCCTTTAAGCCAGCCGTGACGAAGAGTTTAGCATCTCTGGCCGATGCTGAATCCTCTCACAAAATTATGGAGGACATCGACTGCAGGAACAAGGAAGATTCCGAGGACTTCCGGCAGCGGCTACGTAAAGAATTAGATAGTCGAGGTGATTGACCCATTACTATAGGCTTATGAGCCATTATCATTATTCTGTTAACGGTTGACGCATGTGTATTATCGGCTGTTATCGCTCTTTGATGACCTACCGGAATTATAGTCTTCGATCATAAATGTCACAACATAATGAACTTGTTATCGATACGAAGTTAAATATTTTCCTAGGAACCTTGTTTAAAATCCCCTATCTACCACTGTTTGAAGACTGCAATATTATTATCTATAGATATTTTATCATTTATTCAGGTGGTGGTGCTGAGCTCAAAGGTCACGCATACTGGTTGACATTACACTTTAAGGATCCCAACGTGGAATCGGCCTTCCATAGCGCTGAAGAAGCATTCTCGCCCTTGTCATTGCTTGGCGGTCCTCTGGTGATGGTATGCGCAGCCCCCGTTTGGAAGTTACAACCCTGGGGACCGTTTACTTGGGGCGGTGCCGGAGTAGTGACTCTCTTCGGAATAGTTCTTGCCGGCGCCACTTGCCTAGGAAGCGCTGTGCGAGCTAGATGGCTTAGAAGGACTCTAGCACTACTCATGATATTTTCACTAGGTGTCTTCTTGTTGCTCGACATGGTAAGAAATCCTTGTGCAAGCTCATCTATACGTACCTTGAAGTCGTGTACTAACGGAATGTTATTTTTGTCTAGGGTAACTGCGCAATTAATGAAGAGGTTGAACCTCCTACTAACGTCTCCGTGGGCTGGGTCCCACGTTGCCCTTATCCCTCATACTACTCGTACATCGGTGTCCTAGCCCTGGTGGTCATATCCATGCCGACCTATATAAGCTACCTCGGCAAGGCATTGCTAATGGGCATCCTGGCTGGCGCTCAGTGTGCCATGAATATAATGCTCATTGCTCCTAGCCTAGACAGAGAGGATACCGCGTCGAATTTACCAGGACCCGTACCATTCCCCTTGAAATATGCACTCTCAGCGACGCTCGCCACCATCGCCGTAGCTCTGGTGATTGTCGCCAGATACGTAAGTATTCTGATATTCCTGATAAATTCATAAAACGCATCCTTGGACCGCCGTACATCGTTCCCAGATCATATTCCACTCTCCTATCTAACCTCACAAAGCCATGGGTAGATTGGAGTCTCAAATCAAGGGAGAAAGCAAGCTTGAAAAACTCAATCGACCACACGCTGCGTATACGAATTGCGAAAGAGTCGTATGGCGACTACAGCAAGAGGGTTAGGGTGACCCAGTAACAACCTATCTACCCGCCTACGTAACTCCAGGACATAATCGATCAGAAGCGGCGCACGGATAACCCTCCGGGAAGATTGGGTCCCGATTAATTTAACTGGCAAATGAGCTCAGTCTCTGACGTAAACCCGGGACGAATATACTTGCACTCTATGTTTTCCATTGAATGTCGTCATGCATAAGTACCTTGCATATATATACATATATATTAATTATTGATATACGCAGAAAAATGATTACTAAAGCAATGGTCGGTATTTGGACAGTAACAAATTCTGCTAGCAATAACAGGAGCACATTCTTTTCCGTATACATTTGCTAATTAACCCTTACGAAAGTAATGGAAAAGAAACTTTAACTGGAAACAAGAAGGTCTCTAGGTACCTCGGCTCTCATGTGAGTTTAATATGTCCAAGGGGATGAAAGCAGAGAGTAAAAGGATTAGAGTAGGACCTATACAGGGTGTTTCTTAAGCCCCGGACAAGAGACACACCGTTAGACCCGGCGTGAAAAAAGAAAAATAGTGGCGTCAACAAATTTCAAAATTTTTAATTAGTTTATTAATTATTACGGGTTAAAGTTAGCCAATCGTAAGCGCTTGAGAACTGGTAACTACTCCTCAGTCTTCTCCCACTGTGGACAGCCAATCATTCATTTCCCCACAATAACAGTGACCGGTGGATACGTAAACTAGTTACGTAAATAAACAAAAGAATAATGCAAAATGTTATATTTTAGCTTTTCTTTGAACAGGCATCGTGCAATCAGATATTGGCCAGAAGATACGTTTTGCATTATTCTTCACCCTGTATAGTGAGATATATAGGTACGGCATAACGAGCTATTTCCGTGTTTAAATCACCATGGGGACTCTGTATATCTCGTGGATCGTTTTCGCCTAGCGTCGCGACGCGTATTCTTCTCCTGTTTACCTTTGCGTTTACGTCTTCTGCCTAGCTCCAGGCGGCCGTGAAACAAGACCGCATGTTTTCAAACTTCATCGCACCTTCTTCAGCATCCTGTGCGGTTGTTGCTTCCTAACCAATCTAATTTCTCATACTGACTGGCAACACTGTCCCACTCTTTCTCCGATCTGCTCATCTCTTTTTCGCTCTCGTGTGCGCCGCGGGCTTTTCAGACAGCCGCTTCCCACATCCAGCCATTTGAAAACAAACAACGCGCTTATTTCGTACAAGTGGAATTCACGGCGGATGATCTCGGAACAAGCTAACTAATTCAGACTGTTCGGAGTGAAAAATATATTTTAAAAATTAAAAAATTTAGCGGAGTCCTTTGATTTTTTTTTCAGATGGAAAAAGCCAGGAGGGTTTTATATTTGAGAGGTCGCGAGGTTGTCGCACAGAGAGAACGAGCTGCTGATATGAAGAGACGAAACGGCGCTCTTATCTATAATATTTTACCGCCTCACGTAGCAGCTTATTTCCTATCTACTGCCAGGTATCACGATGACCTCTACAGTCAAAGCTACGCCGAGGTCGGTGTCCTATTTGCGAGTATGCCCAATTTTGCTGATTTCTACAGCGAGGAGAGTATTAATAATCAAGGCCTCGAGTGCTTGAGATTCCTAAACGAGGTCATATCCGACTTCGATGCGGTGAGTTGATCGGATGAATAGCAAAGATATGAGAAATGAAATGAATTATTATTTTATAATCAAAAAAAAATGTTACAGATTCTCGATCAGCATAAATTCAAGGATATCATCAAGATAAAAACGATAGGGTCAACTTACATGGCGGCTTCCGGGATCACCGACTCGGAAGAACCGGAGGAAGGCCCGAGATGGACTCACCTCTCCACCCTCGTAGAATTCGCCCTAGAAATGAAGAAAGCTCTCTCAAGCATAAACGAACAAAGCTTCAACCACTTCGTCTTAAAGATGGGAATTAATCACGGCCCCGTAACGGCCGGTGTAATTGGTGCCAGGAAGCCCCACTATGACATATGGGGAAACACTGTGAACGTAGCATCAAGAATGGAGAGCACGGGTAAAGTTGGTTGTATACAGGTAAGTAAAAAAAAGAGCCAAATTCGTTACATAACCTTACTTCTTACACCCAACAAATGATTCGATGCGTCCAGGTAACCGACGAGACCCGAAAGATCCTGGAGCCGTTTGGTTTCGGTTTCGAGCAACGGGGTCTAGTCTTCGTCAAGGGTAAAGGTCAACTCCTAACTCATTACCTAGTAACAAAAGATGGCGTATCCCTGGACCTGGACAGCGACCTCCCAGTAGAGCCAACTCATCCAATAATTTATCAGTAGAAAGGCAAGCGAGAAGGGGACAAAGAGTTTAAAGGAAATTATAGAGACGTCTCACGGGACTCACTGCTCCTGCTACTCGCGTAAATATTTCTCGTTCTTCGAGTAAAGAAAAAGTTACTCGACAACGAACTCCGCACGTCGAGTGGTAGCTACCCTTTGCAAGGGTCTCACAAGGAAGGGTGTTTCTGCCCCTCTCGGTCTTCCATCAGGATCAGGGGGTCGAATACTTGCGCACACGTACATATTACAATGACAAAATATGAACACGGCTAAAGGCGCATGCACATCACACAGACTGGGTACACGTGCACTCACAATACACACAGTAACATTTCGCATCAACCCACCGACCCCGACCCAGCACCCTTAACCTAACCTAACAGAACAGCACATAGCTAGAGACATCGTCCGTAATAAAGTAAAGAGGCTTCGATCGCAACACGACTTACTCTCTTCACTCTCTTCGGCTTAACCGTCTAAAAATAAAGTAACAAACCAGGTGTAAAGTAATCTCGTACAAAAGAGAGCGGGCTCGTGCCTCTGAAATAAAGAGAGTTATAACGAAACAGCAGCAGGGAAGGAAACGAAAGGAAGGAAAGGATGGAGACGAGAAAGAAGAAAGAAGGAAAATAATAATAATTTCACATCATAGAATATAGCTCGAATACATAAAGGTCTACGTAAGACGCGGTACATGTTGTACGTATTGTCGTATCATTAGAAAACTATCACTGTACCAGTATCAAGAGGGTGGCTGATTGATTATATCATTGTGAATTGATATATCCCCATTGCGTAACCGTCATCATTGCCGATATTTACTATTTAATACCAAACCGAATGCCGTCACTATTATCTACTAATAATTGATACTACTAAATAATATTATTACTATTACTATACTAAATGCTACTATTTACTACTACTGTTCATTGTGTTCACACGAGCGTATACTCCGCGTGGCGAAGGTGCATCGAAACTTTAGCGTTAATTAGTGATTAGCGGATTTATTAGCGTAGATCTGGCGACGGGTTGACGGGAATCGAGCACGTAACGATTTTTAATTGCGTTAATGACGACGAGACGAGGAATGAAAGTCAGAGGAGGGAATGATTCAGTGAAAATTAATGAAAATTTTATCTTCCTTTACGCTCGTAAAAATTGACAGTTTTTTTTTCTAGTGATCTATTTTATTATCAATGATAACGATAATTATGAGAAATATTTTCTTAATAATGCTCTTTTTCCTCTTTGCGAAACGGCAGATTGACCTTTTTTTTCCATAAAAGATAATCGAGATAATATTTACCGAATGACATGCACGAGGTTGTCCATTAAATTATGAGGGAGTTCATTGATCGTGTGTGATCGTTATTGAGATTACTGATTAATAATATACACAGAATTCGACAGTGGTAGAATGTCAGAAGTGATAGGACACGGAATAATGAAAAATGAAAAACGCATAAATGGCACAAACTATACAAATAAAATAGTCTCATAATAATTATTTAGCTCCGTTATCGCGATTCGTATAGGCCTCTCTTTTACTCTATCGAAAGAAGGAAAGAAATGAATTGAAAAAAGCAGAAGTATTATTATTTAAGATTTCGTGCAAAGAAGAGAGACAGAGATAGAGAGAGGGAGAATGCAGATGAAAGAAAGATTTTTAAAAGTGGGTCGTCGACACTTTATTTTTTTACTAAAAAACAAGGAAAAGAAAAAAAGAGTAAAAAAATGAGGGACAAAACCCAATGGTTATCTCGTATAAAAATTCTCATCTCCCTTTCACCCAGTCATTAAAAATCGTTGATTTATCACGTACATAAAGTGATAAGGAACAGGTAAAAGGGAAAACGTACACGATTACACATACAATTCATGCATGCCCGTTAAAAAAGAAATAATAAAGAAACGTGAAAAAGTACGTACGGCCTAAGCGCGGGCCTCGGATGCGGGAGAGCCTCGCAATTTCTTTTCTAAGAGTTTCAAGCAAATACGAGAAGAGAAGAAAAGAGAGAAGGTGAAAAGAAAAAAAAATTAACAGTCGGGTAAGGAGAAGAAAGAAAATATCATTATTTCTCTTCGTGTCTACCGTGAGAATTTCAATATCTTCCATATCTAACTGTTACAGCCTTTCGCTCCTGACCCATCCTCAGTCCCACATAATCCGCCCCTGAAGCACGGCCACTGTTGTTGCGAGACAAGACACCGGTACACTATCAAAGACACAGGCGCACATGAAAATCCTTGTAAACTAGCAATAAACGGAGTTTCGTGTAAATAAATAGAAAGGATAAAAAGGTTTAAAAAAAAATGAAAAGTAAATAAGAATTGAGCGAAGAGAATCGTTTGAGCGAGTGAAGCATAAAATAGGTTTAAAAAAGTAGTTAAAGAAAAGAATGAACCAAGGAATACGGGGAACGACGTCATACGAAGTTAGAAAGATTGTCACGAACAAGGAGAGAGAGAGAGAGAGAGAGAGATAGAGAGCGAGAGAGAGAGAGAGAGAGAGAGAGAGAGAGAGAGAGAGAAGAAAGGAAACTAAGTTTTAAAAAATATCACTGTAGATATCCTAGCACTAGGTGTGAGAAGGATTTATGAAAATGCATTGTAACGTATTGAGTCAAATGAGAGAAAAAAAAAACTATTGAGAAACTTCACTCCCGCGTCGAACGAATAAACTACACAGCGACGTAAATAGTTCAATATGAGCTTCGATTATTCTATTACCTCATATGCTTCCTTCCTATTGTTACTGCATTTATTTCTTTTAATCATTTTACCCAATCCCGGCCTTTCTGATTACTCGTTATCTCGCACACGACTCACGTGTGGTTGACATAATCGGTACTATACGGCTTAAACGTCTTTGACACAAGTAAATGAACTTTATTATTATTGTCAAAACCAACGGATGATATCGCAAAAGTATATATACACATATATTATTTCTTATATCTTTCTTTATCTTAATAAGACTGTATGCAGAACGTGATAAAGGGTTTGCGATCATTGATTATATCATTGTTGCGCACATCGACAATTGTTATGTATACAATTTATGATTATAATAGAAATTCGTTGCTTTTTTTTTTAAAAGAAAGCGCAACGTCAAGGTCACAGCTATAATTTTACTTATCGTTAGTATTATACGTAAGTAGTAATATGTAGGTACATATGTATGAAGTATACGATATATCGAAGAGCAGGACAAACGTAGTCCTTGTGCGACGAGATTAGCTTCCTTTGAGGTAATATCGAATTTGTGAATTTATCTAGACTTTTTTTTCTTCACACTTTCACTCTCGTCTGATCGAACCAATGGATTTTCGGCGAAATATTGAAAAATTCAACAGTTCGCGCATTATTACGCGTACGTTTGATATATCAAGGATATAATAGATTTCAAAATTTTTTTTTAATATATCATCCAGCCTATCGACAGGAAATTTGCCGATTTTTATTACTTACAAAATATCATTATCCAATGGACGCTTTTAGCGATTGTCATCGAGAAGAATAAAGCACTTGTATAAGACCATAGTGGCACGAATGTGACTTCCGGAATTTTCAGATATGGCAGCCACATCCGGTCCGTGAAATATATATATATATATATATATATATATATATATATATATATGCGTGTATGTAGATGGAAAAAAATAGTTGATTATCAATTTATGAATAGTTAATTGGTAAACGATCTACCTAAGCTTAAATTTCCTTATCCGAACGTCATATATATATATATTGTTACGATCGCTCCCCGAAATATTTACAGATATATATATATAAGATTCTAATTCATGAACCACGTAGCGTCCGAACAGTGACGCTTCGCCTCGCGATCACGCATCGTCTTCGGAGGAATCGCTGGCACCCTGACCCAGGTTATCGACACGGTGAAACTCCTGTGAAGCTGCCGTATGGTGGCCGGGTACCAGCAGCCATCCTCACGTCCTTACAAACTTATACACAACACCGAATACGAGTACGCTGACTAACATTAATACAAGGGCGGTAACCACCTTGGCGAAGGCGTTCATTCCGCTTTCTGAGTGTTGCTGAGGTCGTCGAGTTGGCACGCTTTGTTTGGATGCTAAGCCACGTGCCAAGGCGGGAAAGGCCAGACTCTGAGTGAAGGTTAGCTTGTGCAAGGATTCCGACAAGGAGTAAGGTCCGACCGAACCACGTGCTGCGGCCCGAAGAAGAGCATATTCCAAGTCCAGGGCGTCGAAGACACTGTACCTGGAAGAAGCACCGTGATCAAAGGTCTATAAATGATCTAGATCACAGGTTTATAAAATCAAGTACTTTAGACTCTTAAAAGCTGATCAAACTTATTCCACCCTGGACCAGAGTCGTATACTAAGTTCATGTACCTGCTACTTCGTCTTCTGTCCTGAGAATGCACGGAGGCCATGGCGGAGCTCGGCATAGAACGAAGACTGCTGGTAGTCGAGCTAGAAGGGCTAGGTGGCCCTGGAGGTGGATCCTCGTCGATGGAATTTCTATCCGGTGAGGGTGGACTTTTCGAACCAGCAATAACATGATGATAATGAAGATGATGAAGATGTAACCGGGCATGATCCGGATGAAGTAGACTAGGTCTGCGTGACTGCAGAGGCGTATTTGTTGAGCTGTTGCAGACCACGCCGCATGGCGACGGTGATGCCTATGGGATTAATAAATATACATAATTACTAGATACACACTGTATACTATGTAGTCATCCAACTTCTATTTAAGCTTAGTCTAATAATCTTATACCTAACCTCTATCTCACCTGAATAGATTCGATCCCGCTGTCGTTGACGTTCTCCTGGGCATCGGGGAAGACAAATGCCTGAGCCTGACCATCGGCCTCTCCTCTTGGCGAATCACTGGGCCATACCTGAAGAAGTGGCAGTGCACCACGTGTCTCCGAACACAGCTCCGTTGTGTTTTGCCCGCTAGTACCCAGGCATAGACGGCCCAGCTCTCTCAATGGTTTCTAAAAAAACATAGTAAATGTTACTATAATCATACGTAGTACATTCGGAACCAGATTTACTCATTTTGTTCACATGCGAATTATAACTCTGATGAACTGGAATGGATGACCTCGTCTAACGACACAACTCGCCGACCTTTACCCCTGGGACGCATCGACTTTGAAACCTCTCTATCGATCGACCTCGGTTCTCCACGAGTTTCTAAAGCACCTTGCAAGCTTAAGGAGGTCCTTAACGAGCGATACCATTATACCAGGTATTATACGATTCGTATATGTATATCAGTACCACCTTGTGGTAGGCAATGATTGCAGCTGATTTATCGGGACTCGCTGATCGTACATCTGTACACTTTGTATGTTTTTTAAATGTATACCCTCAGGGTAGTCATTTCTTGGTCTCTGATGAAGCCTAATCGAAAATCACTCGGTTAGAAGATTTGTTTTAGATCTAAAAAAACTTTCATAAAAGGCTGACGAGTCAGGATGAATTATTCTCTTTCAGAAATTTTGACTAACTGTTAAAGCAGATCAGATACTAGGAGTATGTAATCGATTTGTAATTGTAATAGAACAGCTTGTTGCGTCAGGATGAACTGGACGCTACCTTTTGTCTATGTCGTTTTGATCAGAATTGCTTGGCTCTCTTTGTGACAGGAGTGATTTATTGGATAACTGTATTTGCTGTATCGATTTCCTCAAGTATTCTTTAATCACACTAGTGACATAGATAAACATTTTTTTTATCACCAGGTATAAAATATATTTGGAAATGATTTTTTTCGCACCAAAGAGAATTATCAGAAATTTGTTTTATTGTTTTTGGTTTTAGCTAATTTGCAGGAGAAGGATTTTCTCTTTTTATTTTGAAAGTGGCCTAACTCCATTTATACTTAAGTTGAGATATTTAAGGGTTTGTGTTTCAATGCAATTAAAAATATACGTACAGGATACCAATGAGTCGTACTGCTTAAGTGTATCTAAAGGAGTTAAATTTACAGTTCCTATTAAAATAATGGCAATTATAAAGTGAATAATATGCCTTTCCTTACCAAGAATGGAGTTAAGCAACTTTCAAAATTAACAACCAGATTCGTTATAAAATTTAAAAGAGCTCAAATCCATTGAACATAATTTAGAATACTTCAAATTGAAAGAAACAATACTCAATTTATTTTATATATCCTTACAGCACTTCACAAACAATATTTATGCAATTCAGAATATTTTTTTACTACAGAAATTACAGAACAATTTACTAATCATCTACATTTTGTGTGTGTGAAAGGGATTTGAAAAAGTCATGATGTTCTGATGGTAAATATGTTAGTAAGTCTATTATGTCCTTGAATTTCGCTGTTGTAATTTGTCTTAAAAAACTTTTCCGTTTTTTGAATCTAACAAATATCTAAAAACCCAATTTCTTGAACCTTTTCCGTTTTTTTGACGTCTTCATTTCACAGTTTTGCGCCCGACAACTTGGGTGAATTCTTAATGGGTGAAATAATTTCTAAAATTTAATATTATTTTTTAAGTTTTATATTTTAATTGTAAGTACGCGTATTCCGTAAATTTTTTTAACTGCGTTAATTAAACCAAAGCAATTTTCCAAAATCAATAATAAATATATCAATCTAAGTATAAATAGACTTAGGCCTCTTTCAAAGTAAACAGCTCGATTGATTGGACTTAGGCGACTTATAAAATGATGGTTTTAATTATTGAACTAACTCTGAAAACTCATGTGTCCAAAATCATCGTATTTACTCGGAATATAATTAACCTTAAATGCTCCATTGATAGATAACTTTAAGTTATACATGAAATTACGGGCAATCGAAAATAATTGACAAATGGACTTAGGCCACTTTCAAAATAAACGGCTCATATACATATTACCACTATATATATGTATATACTTTGCCGTGCACACTCAAGAACGTTCGAAATTATTTCGAAATATGCCGCGACTACTGCTGGCTAATCGATAAAAATATTTAGGGTGATATTTGAGTCACGCGACTCGAGTCTACATACTCCTGAAATTCAGACTCGCTGCTATATCACTTTTGGTTGTGTTGGCTATCAGCGAGTAACACTGTGGCAATATGTTCTGGAAACACGTGAAACTGTTGCCCTCTTTATCACTTTGTATACGTATATACATATACAGGATGTGTTTATAGTACAACACACGTTCTTGGTATAAGTCCCGACTTTTGTGAAAGTTCACGACCACTTTGAAAAAAGTTGCATGCTTGGTCATGGATGATTACCATGCGTTATCAGATAAAGTAAAAAATGTAAAAATTTAATAGAAAATTATGATTTCGTATAACTGAATATTACATAGTATTTTTCAAATAACACTATTCGTCGTTAAAAATGATAACAAATGAAGTTACGTTATAGGACGTTTAATAGAAATACATATTTCGCAACGAAATGTGTATCCACGTCTAGGAAACATTAAAAAAATAAAACCTTTAGAAAAAAATGTTAAGAGCATTCCAGGTTTGAATTTCTTTTTTATTATTTCAACTTTTACGAAAACATCAAACGAGCATTCTCCTCGGTTACAAAAGTTCCAAGATACAAAGAGCAAAGAATTAATTTTACAAATTTTCCAAAAACCATTCCTCATAACTGTTTTATAATTTAAAAAAATTTATTATCCAATCCTCCAAACAACCCACCTGCATGCTTTTGATGTCGGATGCATGGTAGTTCTCTTTTTTGGAGATGTTCTCGACTACTCGAGGACGAAGGGAGAGACTACAGCGGAATCGTCTATCCTCGCTAGGGTGGTTCGCGTATACTGAACGATGGAGACGCGTCAGCCAGAAACGTTACCGAGGTTCAGCCAATCTACCCCTGGCAGAGCCAGAGTCGAGTCGTTGGGTGGTTCTGATATTTTGCGCGTGGTACGCAACCAGGAGTTCGGATGAGTAGCGGTACCGGAAAGGGGTGTTGTGGGGAAACACATTGGGTAGGGTGTACGCAAAAGCAGCTGTGCTGTATTAGTGCTGTTAATATATATATGAAGGTATGAGAGGACGTCAGCGACGCCGGCGCGAAAACCTCCCCGTAGGTCAAGGTCTAGCCTGCGCCGAAGCACGTCTCTTTTCGAACTAGCCCTGAGCCCGCTCTACCCCAGGAGCTCCTGTTACACTCACGGCCGATCCCACCGTACGATCGATCGACCGACCAACCGGTGCACAGCGATAGGAAACAGGCAGCCGCAGGCATAAATACGGAAACCCTTAAATCATTTTTCGAATTCTTCATATTGAGAAGATAAATTTATTAACATCATAAATCTAGATCTTCTACCTTACCGGTAGAAGATACTTACAAAGTCGGTAGAATCAATAGATCTTATTTAGCTCAAGATATGAAAATTTTGTCATACCAAATATATATGTATATTCAATGTATCTGATATTCATGTAGTTACACTTCCGGTTTGCCAGAAGACTGCAGTCTGTACTTATGGAGTATATCTATATGTATGTTATACAGCAAATATCTATTATAGCAGATAGCGCAATGCTTTGGTGCAAAGTAATCGAAAGATGATACAATGTTTCATCGGTGTACCTTTAAATTCTTATAATTTTTTTTCAAGATCATAGATATATGGATCATTTAGAATATTCTATTAATTTTATTTTTACAGTGGGGAAATTTATATTTAATGAGATTAAGACCTATAGATTATTAGGTACATGTTGGTAGTGTACTATTTAAAATTATAAATTTTTTATAATTGATAATAGCTTAGTTAGATCTTACGTGTAGTACTGTTACATCAAATGGCAGGGTTGCCAATATACGAGGAACCGCTTGAAAAAAATTACCTCTTTTATCTAATTAACTTGAGACCTATACTAACAGTCACTAGTCACGGTTAGTTTACACAGTCCTTTGTTAGCAATGAACAGCGATCAAAACTTTCAATAAACAAAACAGAATTCTGCTAACTTTTCTCATTATCATAACTGATAACAGTTATTGATTAAAGGTTGTTCGCAACAAGGCGTGTGCAAACATAGGTTAATCTATATCCTGATGCATTATTAATATGTCCAGTATTTCTGTACCTTACTGTACACGAATACCCATATAAATAGAGGTGAGTCTTAGCAGTTCAAAAAATCTTATAGCCACATAACAAAGTAATAAAGAGAAGCAACATATTTTAATTAATGACAAACAAATTGGTTTCAAAGTAAAAATTTCCTGATTATCATTAACTTAGTATTAAAGTGTTCGTGAGACTGCGTTATCTATAGTTTACTCAACTAATTGTAAGAAAGAATTATCACTTATTAACGAAAGGGTCGTAGAAGATTAAGTGACTGGTTAATTATCCAGACTACCACTAGAATATCCGGTGGCGCTTTTATCGCCATCCTAGTAAAAACCTTCATGAATTATTAAACAGCCAAGTATACTCAAGAAGTTCTCACAGTTTTTTCTCATCTACAATTCCCTTTTATATCTCTTTTCTTTTGTGCTTTTCATTCTGTCTATCTTCCATCTCATTTATTCCAACCCAATCTTCCTCTACCACTTGTTCTCTTGTACGAGAACAATAACAGGTCCAAGAATAAGTCCTTGGTGCTTCACTTGGTTAGCTTCGGTGAAGAGCGATGCGCCCCAGGATACGAGCCACGGGAGAGACCATCTCGGGGAAAGATTGCGAATGAAATCTTAACGAGAACATCTTCACGCCTTCTGCTCTGTATTCATCCTGTTAAAGAGAAACACACATGAGTTAGTACATATACATATGACACATCAACCCTTAATACCTAACGTTACCTCATAAGTATACATCGCTACATGTGGGAATTGAAAACCAAATATATACAGTTGAATGTGTTAATTCAATAACGTAATGCAAGTTACGTGATTCGATGATAATTATCTGGTGTAAATCCATTCATTAGCTAGGAAAACGAATCTTCCTATCACGTTAAAGACCCTATATGGAATTAGTCAGGTATATATATATATATATATATATATATAGATACACAGGTATAGATTAATTTGCAGGCAAACCAAAACTCAGTGGAGGGCAATACATACATGTGTACATAATATATAGGATCAAGAGAAGTAATATTGGACTTGTATCCTGCTCGGCAGAACTCTGCTTGAATATGCATGCGGAGCATGTAATCTTGAAATCTCGTTACGATGCGCAATCGTACATATATACCAGGCGTATATATATATATATAAATTCAAGATCCAGTGCTCTCTTAACCATATATATAATATATTGGGACATATGAGTATACTAAAATACTATATATACTCACATGCATTCATCTTTATGAAGAGTATGTATGTATATACATGTCTCGATCGAGTCGAGGTCCCTCATTTATTTAAAACCATACACGTAGGTATATGACCGTTGACATTTTTCAAAATACTCTCCATTTTTCTTTGCATGATTCTCTTTAAAGAGGATCCGCTCTCAAAGTCAAGTGCGTCAGAGTTATTTCTTGTCTGTTGAATACCCTCGGTAGATAATAACGTGCAGCCGTCAACTGCTGTAATAGAAAGTGACTGACGTTAACAAGAAAGTAGGATGGATACATCTAAATTTGTCTATTATATTATATATACGTATATCACTGTGCTAGACACGACTTGATGTACAAAGATATTTATATTCTTTTCTTCTAAAAAATCCAGAAAATATAATCTATTCGTATCGAGCGAGCAACCGTGACTCCATTCCATTTACTTTGTGTGTTATATGTATATACATATATATGTATACATAGAGAACCCAAAGTAAGTCTAGCCCGATTGAACAGACTGCACCGGTTATAGATACATATACTTAGGTATATATATTTGTAACGTTATGTATATTTAATACATAAATCCTGTATGTAATATTAAACCATGCGCACTTGTTTTCAGATATCTGATAATGGTGCCGATAAAGCTTATCAATAGCTAGGAAATGGATGAGTGTTCGATTATGGATAATGTTTCTTGGATGACTGTCCCGCATTACACTCCGTCCATTTGGTGACACGATTCAATGTCAATGGTGTGGATTTCTCTCTAACCGACAGCTTGAAAGCTGTTCGTGTTGGGAAGTATTCTGAAAAGACAAGCGTTAGGAGTACATGGTGGCCTGCGATTGTCTTTCATAATTTTAGTAGAGCTCAAAATATATATCATCCTGCAGGGTTAGTTGAATTTTAATTTAATAACGAGAGAATTTTAATTTAATAACGAGAAACTGTACGCTCGGCTGAAGTCGGATCCCAGTCGAGTTTCCACGAAAATATCAAAGAGAACAGCTTCCAACCGCGGGCTATTTAAGCTCTGAAACTAAATTAAAACTGAACGCTTTTGTAGATTAGTTACTGGGATTAGCAGAGAACCAATCTTTATTATCTGATGTGGATTTAACATGCGATTGTAGCAAGCTTTATTTTTATGGATGGATGAGCCTTGCGGTCGGCTTTTCAGTACCTGTAAGACTGTGCTTTTTGACATTTGAAAGAGCTTGAAGTCATATATGGTGTTCAGATATTGATCTGTTCGAAATATGATGTTTTTGCCGTTATTCTGTGCGAGAGGGTCTTTCCCAGAACTCAAAAACTTGGAATACAAGGTTATTGAACGGTCTAAAAAATATGTAAAATGTTTAAAAGTTACAGTTAGTGGCAAAGCAGCTATTGATCAAGTTTAAAGGCTCTGATCGAAGTGTTTTTGATAAAAATCATTTTTGGAAATTAGCTCAGGTAAAAGTGGCCAATACTTCTTTTACTTCGGTTAAAAGACGTTCTCTCAATTTAAAACTGCCGGTATAAGTCGAATTCGCCTGGCGAAGGGCAGCCCGATAACACGCTGCATAATTTAAATACGCGCGAAAGCTGCTTGAATCTTTTAGTAGACAGCTTAAATTCAAATCCATATTTTGAACGTACTTTTAATTAGTCATTCTATGGATTAACGAAATGAATTGCAGCAAGCTTAAAATCCGTGCATGGTCTCAACATGCATTTAATTTAGGGATAAAAGTATTTTCAATGAACGATCTGTTAGTATGTGAGAAATATGTTAGATGACAATACTTTTTTGATAATAAAATGAAAGATATTTATTTTTAAAATGGCAGAACCTTCCTAGATGTACAGTGGTAGCGATCTACTTAAGGACACATGTTGTATGAAACTTTAGAATGCTCTACTTTTAATATATTAGTACCAATAATATCTGTAACATTCGAAATATAAACATTGTTTATCCGACTTTAAAGTCGTATAAGCGAATTTAAATATTTTCCATTAATAAAAAAATACGTTGCATGATACAAGGAAAATTGTAAAATAAACTAGACTGCTACTTAAGGACATAGTTTTATTAAACTAAACATTAAATTAAATTTCACCAAATATTATTTAAATCCTAAATATTTAGTAGCTCTGCCCTTAGCAGATATTACTGCTTGAAGACGGCGTGGCATCGAGTCAACTAGTTTAACGCATCGCTGATGGGAAATGGCATTCCAATTTGACTTGGTTTTGACTTGGTTTTGTTTTTTCGATGGCTTTTTTGACATCGATCCAAAGGGTTTCGATCACATTTAAATCCGGAGATTGTGATGGCGTATTCATAACTGCCACTTTATTCAACGCTAGAAACATCTTTGCTCGCTTGCTCGTGTGTTTCGGATCGTTGTCGGCATACATGATGCGATTTTGACGCATTAGTTTTTTTCCAGTATGGCAGAAATACGTCGTTCAGAATCTGTACATACACGTGCTGATCCATATAACCATCTATTTTATGAATCGGTCCAGTTCCGGACCGAGTCATCGCGCCCTACACCATAATAGAACCTCCACCGCCCTTCACAGTGGGTTTCGCCATCTTGGTATAAATTCTTCGCCCACATGCCGTCGTACATACGTTTTTCTGTTAGATTCAAACCTGTTGCACTTTGCTTCGTCCATAAAAATGACTTTACACCAATCCTCCGATGTCCAATGAAGGTATTTTTTAGCAAATGCTATAGTGCTTTTCTATTTTTTTCTGAAATAAACGGTTTCTTCTTGCAAACCCTTCTTATAAGGCTAAACTCATTCAAACGGCGGCGTACAGTTCGATAACTTAATGAGATTCCAGTTTTTTCCAAAAAATTCCGTTGAACGTCCGTAGCTTTTTTTTGCCGATCGGCTTCTGAAATTCTATGCAGTATTCGATCCTCGCGTTCTGTGGTTTTTCGAGGCCGTAATTTACGAGGTGGCTTTATTACTCCTCCACACATTTGAATAGACTTAAGAGCTTGAAAAACAGCCGTTTTTGAAAGCCCAAATCGCTTGGGAATTTGGCGAATACTGTAACCTTCATTGCGAAGAATTCGAATCCGAATTCGCTGTGTCACTGTTACATTTACATTTTTGCTCATGATGAATCTGCAATAGGGTAAAACATCGAAACGCATGCAGTGCCATATACGAACTAACAATGCGGAATCTCACTATTAAATACGTAAAATTAAGGAGAAACTTACTGTCCACGATATTTTCGTCGGATCACCTTGTAAGTTTCGTATTACACCTGCGAGCGCCTTGCACATGTGACGTTTGACTAAACTCGTTATGCGCAATAGTGATATAGACTCGACGCTTCGTTCGGTCTAGCATACTAGCATATATGCAATGTTGCGCAGTAATGTGCAAGTGTCCTTAAGTAGCTGGCCACCATGTATATACAGTTCAACGGATAATACCAGAAGAAATCTGAAGAACCATTAATGGTAAATACAAAAAGATTCACTTGCTAGATGGATATTAATACTATAATCCGGTAATCAGATTGACATGAAGAATAATGAAAAATGTAAAAAAACCATGAAAATTATATATAAATATCATTGACTATCTTTTTATCGTACCGGATTTAAGTAAGATTAACCTATCACGTTCGTGTATTCTTCTCAAACGTTGCACGTAAATGGTTAATCCTCTCTAAAACCCGCACGGTAGAAACATAGTAACTAACAGGTTTAACAGTCGGTAACTGCGATAATTCACAACGAGCAGAACACACAAAACTACTCTTTACCAAAACAGCTAATATCATCTCGTTGAAAACGCTTCCTCACCGAGTTTATAGATGGCGCTCTATGTCCTGGACACTCTGAAAACAAAATCCTCTAGGTGGTTAGCCGCGGGCAGGGAAAGTTCCTCCCCGAAGGCTTCGTACCAACGTTAGGCCGCTTCTTCTTTCCTTTCACTATGTGGCATATGTCACACAGGGCCGCAGTCTGTCTATGAAAAGAATTCTCATACAGTTTCAAGGTAGTTCGGTAGGAGATGTCATAGGTCAAAAAGCTCAATGAAATAATATTTTTCAACACTCC
Source organism: Trachelus tabidus (assembly GCA_030142655.1). Taxonomy (NCBI): domain Eukaryota; kingdom Metazoa; phylum Arthropoda; class Insecta; order Hymenoptera; family Cephidae; genus Trachelus; species Trachelus tabidus. The sequence goes on from JARQTI010000509.1 coordinate 100,980, forward strand.
CATTAGTCATTTCGCATAACCTACAACAAGGACTCCAATCGAATGCTGGAAAACGAAAGCTTTTTATCTCATGAAATATTGTAGCTTCAAGAAATCAACGTCCGAACTTTTAATATAGTCCGAATGAGAATGCAGGATGAACCGGTGGGTCGTACTGACACATAACATGGAGGCTCGCCTTTACATCCACAATTTACTGACACCACAGTAGATAATGCGGATACTTAATAATCAAGGCTCTCGTAATCCTGATCAAGGAAGAATGCCGTTATTCTATAACCAGTAATTGTCATCTTCTACCACTTCCCTGTAACTGGATAAAAGATATTTGTCTTGGAACATAAATATGACAATTATGCATACTTACGACATATCAATGATACTGTAATAACATTATTATTCTTAGCTGCATAATTGTATATCTTCGACTGAAAATGTTAACTCCAGAGAACCCTTATGATGTGCCTGACATTTGAAAACGAACACATACGTTTTTATAAGAACTTAGGCAATTCCTTTGGCGACCGGTACGAGGACGAACTTTTTTTCTAGTATCTTTGCGCACAGACCTGAGCGCCATATCTTAGCGCTTTCGTTTGATTCTGCCAAAATCGAAAGATCCTCATCTGGCATTTACATTGACTTTCTTTCCGCGATGGTGCAATCCAACCTTTAACGCGCGAAGGCGCGCTCACGACGACGTACTTTTAACGAGACTCCATGGATCCATGATAGATACTAATTTTGAGATACCTAAAGCGCCATCTTTGATTCGACCCAGCATCTCGATACTCTTTCTCTCTCTCTCTCTTACACTCTCCGAAGCTGGTCTGTCTCTCTTTCTCTCTCATATATACATATGATTTTAGGAATCTTCACGCATTGCTTACGCTATAAAGAAGAGTAAACACAAGGTGTGCCTGGCAAAAACAGATTAAAAAAAGTATTACGCAACAAAGACTCGTCCAGTGAATTTGCGTGTCACGCGAGGGTAAGAAGATTCACTTGAAGACAAGCTGAACAATGGCGGAGGATGGATGCCGAGTATTGTTCCTCCTCCACGAGTTGGCGCGCCCACAATATTGACGTTAAATGCCACTGGACAGTACCGGGTGATCCCACAGAGATTCTTTGTCCTTGTCTTAGAGACAGATTTGCCAATTTCGCATCCAAGAGTAGGTAGATCCTTACGTTTTTATAAGGTGAAGATGCACTAGGGTATTATGCGGTTTGAATAACGTGTCAAGGTAATCTTGCGGTTATATTTGCTCTTTAAAAAGAAAATTGTAAAATTCATTATTTCATATTCCCACCCATTGAACTAGATGAATCTGGTACTATGGGAGCCATCATCCCCAGAGGGTATCCTGATCAGAGAGTTATTCTGTGTAGGACAGCTTGAGGATTGTCATCTTATATCTGATTATTTGGGTCCTACCTCTACTATAATGTGTGGCTGTATGAGACAAGATGCGTAAGGCAGGTGGCATTTCCCAGTGGACCACGTACTCTCACGTACCTGAATACTCAGCATCACGACATCTCGTCATAAATCAACGATAATATCTTCTCGCTTCTGAATTAAAGTCTCTGGCACTTTTGATGAAAAAAAAAGAAAGAAGTCGAGAATGTGAGGGAGACAGGAAGTTTTTGAAGATTGAGTTTCCCTTCGCCGTCGCGTTTCTCATCCGTGGCGTTTAGTTTACGTAATAATGCGAGGTAGACCTTTAAAATCGACAGCTTCTGTTTAGGAAGGGGATCCCCAGGTGATTAAATGTCCACTTATCCTGTACAGGATCATCGTTGTGCCTGAATGCTGGTGCCGGCCGGCTAAGACGTTGAGGGCCAAGGCCCACTCACATCAGCGGCGACACTGTACCTTCTGAACACGAGACGTCGCCACGCGCCAATTACGAACTCCTGTATCACGTGATGACTGAATAAAGACTTCTTAAAATGAATGTAAAGTATATTTTTAAAAATGTATGTTTGTATACGTAAGACATTTCACTGCAGCGGATTTACCAGCACGCCTGGCACTATGTCTAACATATTAAATGTTAACCTATTGGCAGACATTCTCATTTAACGCACCTTCACATCCTAGTCATTAAATTTTGACCAACTAGGCGTCTATTTCCAAGTGATGCAATCGCTACGACTAAACTGACAAAGCTGTGAAGGTGAGTTTATCCTGAAGAAAGTACATCTCTAGAATGTTGTCCTTTTAATTCAGAATTTTTATATTTATCTGCTCACTCTAGGATATAAATAACATAAATGCAATCCGGTAAGTTTCGTAAAGACCCTCGATGCATCCTCGTAAAATACGAAGTCTGCAGAACGTCAATGCGACTGGATCTCCTTGAAACGGGCGTTTACTCAGGGGTGGGGTTTAATACACGTCTATGGAAGTCAGCAAGTATAAAATTAAAAAAAAAATTATGAGTGTAATATATTAATAATTAAAGATTAATACAATAAATATAGTCAACTGTTCTTGGACCGGAATCTTTTGCCCATCTCTAGCTGTATAATCAACAGTGCATGACTTCCGGTATAATGAACAGATGCATCCAAATATTTGACGACGTCCATGACTCGTTGGAATGAGACTAAAGCAGTCAACCCAGACCCCCCCCCCCCCCAAGTGGTATACTCCATTGGAATCACAGGGTCGCATTTCTCGCGAGACACCCTTTAACTTTCTTTGGGAGAGGAGACGCGAGAGAGGAAATCCCATGAAGAGGTGAAAAGAGATAGCAGGAGGTCGAAGAGGAGGAACAGGGTATTGCTAACCAACACAGTCGTGGAATCGAAGAATGTGTTGTATTCTTGTGAGCACTTGGACAGCATCCATGAAAGAGGGGACCACTCGCCGGTGGTGGTGGCAATATAAGGCCTGGCGAGTGGCGCGCCTAACCAGTCCGTAAGCGGTACCTAGAGTCCGAGGCCCGCGCCCTTTAGTTGTACGTCCCTGTCGCGCGCTCTCCCCGGAAGTGTTCAAAACCTCCACTAGAGAATCAACCTTGATCCTTGGTCGCACCGTGGACTCAGGGCGACCATCAGCCCCGATACTGAGTGAATCCTTGGCACAGGAAAGTCAAAGAGGAGAAAACTGGGGTCCCTGATAAAGGAGAGTGTACCAAAAGCAATACAGAGTGGTCCCGTTGCTAGCTGAAGAAAGGGTAACCCCATCTTGTAGGTGAGGATGAAGTCCTCGCTGGTGCTGCTTCTGGTAGCAGCATTTGCCCTTGCCGGTGAGTACCTGGTTAATTTATGTGTTTAAAGCATTGGCTGAATAATCAAAGAAAAATAAAAGCAAAATGGCCGTCGATTCGCCGGCTTCGCTGGTCAAACGGTTAATGTACGTGCTTTGAATTAAATTAGTGTAAACTTTTTTTCTAATTGATAATCAATATTCTGAGAATGAGAATTTTATTAAGAACTATATAATACTAAATATATTAATCTTAAGAATTGTTCACCCACGGAATGTTCTGTACGTCGATTACCGTTGAGCGCGGAGACAGTTGCATAAGATATTAGAACGTGAAAGCACCGGAGCGGCCCGTCTGGTTGGTCCCGGATAGGTGACGTCATTCCTTTGCCCAAGGCACCAAAAGCCGGTGGGGACAACTTTCCCTGTCTGCGGCGCCCGGGTACAAGTCAGGGAAATGAAAAACAAAAATTATGAATATTACTTACGGCGAGATCGTGACAGCGGTTACAGGTTGTCCGTCCGCATGCTCGCTCATCCGGAAAGAGCCGGACGGCATTTCACTTACAATTAGTGAGAGACACCAAGGTCTATGCTTACCGGAAAGCTTTTCAGTTCCTCAACGATATCGGAAATGAAGGGATTCCTCATGAGTCACAATAATAACCCTTTTCAGAGGGCGTATCGCGTGTCAAGCGTCAGGAAGACAGTACAAAGAAGGAAGAGAGCTTTGAGAGCGAGATCTGCAAGGACAAGGACGCCGGAGAATGGTTTCGTCTTGTAGCCGGTGAGGGTGATAACTGTAGGGACGTCATCCAATGCACCAGCTCAGGTCTGCAAGCCATCCGATGTCCTGCTGGTCTTTATTTCGATATTGAGAAGCAGACCTGCGACTGGAAGGATTCCGTCGACAATTGTAAACTGAAGAACAAGGAGCGCAAGGCCAAGCCACTCCTTTACACCGATGAGCCTCTCTGTCAGGATGGCTTCCTTGCCTGCGGTGATGGGAACTGCATCGAGCGCGGCCTCTTCTGCAATGGCGAGAAGGACTGTGGTGATGGATCTGATGAAAACACTTGTGGTAAGTTTATTAATATATCTATATATGTGATTACCTGAAGAAAGACTCGTCGCTCAGCACTTTCTCTCGTAAGCTACCAGCTTCAATCCAGAGCTGACAGAATCATTACAAGGAGTGATTGAATTCTTGCTGGAACCAGGGTGTCAGTCTCCTGATATAATATCTATAAAATTGAGAAAGGTGATCAATGATATGTGTGTGTGTTTATATATATAAAGCCGTCATTTCTGTTTTTCTATAGACATGGACAATGATCCCAACAGAGCTCCTCCCTGCGACCCAGCAGTCTGCGTTCTGCCAGACTGTTTCTGCTCTGAAGATGGTACCACGGTACCTGGTGATTTGCCATCCAAGGACGTTCCTCAGATGATTACCATAACCTTTGACGATGCTATCAACAACAATAACATCAATCTCTACAAGGAAATGTTCAATGGAAAACGCAAGAATCCTAACGGTTGCGACATCAAGGCTACCTTCTTCGTGTCCCACAAGTACACGAATTATTCAGCCGTCCAGGAAATGCACCGCAAGGGTCACGAGATTGCCGTTCACTCAATCTCGTAAGTGTATCCAAATATTTTGTAAACACGAAGTAATCCAGGAACAGAGTTAATTAACAAGATAATAATTTACTTCAGGCATAATGATGACGAACGCTTCTGGTCTGATGCTACGGTCGATGACTGGGCTAAAGAAATGGCCGGCATGAGAATCATCGCCGAGAAGTATGCCAACCTGACCGATAACAGTGTCGTGGGTGTTCGTGCTCCTTATCTTCGAGTCGGTGGTAACAATCAGTTCACCATGATGGAGGAACAAGCCTTCCTCTATGATTCCACCATCACTGCCGCCCTGAGCAATCCACCCCTATGGCCGTACACCATGTACTTCAGGATGCCACACCGTTGTCACGGTAACCTGCAACATTGCCCAACCAGGTAAGCTTAGAATTACTTTGAAAGACGTGGTGAACCTGATGAAAATAATAACATAATAATGCAATGATCTAATCATTAATTGATACACAGATCCCACGCCGTTTGGGAGATGGTAATGAACGAGCTCGACAGGAGAGAGGATCCTCAGAACGACGAATATCTACCAGGTTGCGCCATGGTCGACTCTTGCAGCAACATCCTAACAGGTGATCAATTCTACAACTTCCTGAACCACAACTTCGACCGCCATTACGAGCAGAATCGCGCCCCTCTTGGTCTCTACTTCCACGCCGCATGGCTTAAGAACAATCCTGAGTTCCTGGACGCATTCCTCTACTGGATCGACGAGGTCCTATCGAATCACAACGACGTCTACTTCGTGACGATGACCCAGGTCATCCAGTGGATCCAAAATCCACGCACCGTAACCGAATCAAAGAACTTCGAGCCCTGGAGGGAGAAGTGCGTCGTCGACGGACCCCCAGCATGTTGGCTTCCACACAGCTGCAAGCTCACTTCGAAAGAGGTTCCCGGGGAGACGATTAATCTCCAGACCTGTGTCCGTTGTCCCAACAATTACCCATGGGTCAATGATCCCACCGGAGATGGCTTCTTCTAGGCCCCTAATACATCTGACCAAGTCACCCTCCACCCTCTTTACTTCGAAATGAAATCATCTAAGATAAAAAAACACCATATACATAAAGTCATCCTCGTCGACTTCCCTCTTAACGTCCAACGTGACTCGCGTGGCCTATCTCATAAATTTATATCGCACGAGTACCCAAGTGACTAGTACCTGAAGTACCACTCAATTGCGCACTGTCATAATTATCCAGGCCCTAATAATATATTCAATCCGGCCACGTAGATGACTATCATTGGAATTCCTGCATTCCAATGCATCGCCATTGAAAGCCTGATTCGTTTATGGCCCGTACGGTGCGCCATCGACCTCTTGACACATGGAAAACCAATTCCAGAACCGACTCGACTTTCGAGTGGCTCTCTATGTATTTGAAAGTGAACCAACCACGTATGTACAGTTGAGCGTCAACGATGGCCTTAGAGTGGGGATGCAGACCGATCGGTGCTTGGCAATAATTCCCACTCCTAGGTATCGTTCACGCTCCATTGTACCAATACGCTCAATACGATCACACGCACACACTTCTGCCACCTATGAAAATACGCAGATGCGTGATCGGTGTGAGCAACGTATGAGCACACACGAGGAAAGTTAAATGCTATGACACTTTCAATATACACACGCACATGGGATTTATCAGAGTGATGGTATAGAGAGGAGAAATTTATAACAAAATATATATATATATACATGTATACAAACGTACACCCATACACGTACACATCCACACACGCACACACATGCACTTACATATTACCCTATCACTGAGGATGATGACGATTGGCTGTGAACGGCTACCAAGTGTATATGCTATTTTTTTATTCTCCACGTCTTAGGTGCTTTCATTTGAAATCAAAGTGACTTAAGCACATACACGTTTATACTCAAACGCGCGAGATGGCGGACTTCGCGCGGCGGAGAAGTCTGCAAGTGAGACTCGACATGTAATATAGACACGACTCCCTTTATGTTCCTGTTACTCCTTTCTATACCATCCTTATTATATTCCTTCTTCACATGACAATGATGCAATGGAGCACGTGTGATATAATTATTCCTTAATTCCTAGTTTTTCCTGTATCCATCATCCTTTCATTCTTCTTGCCTCTTCACCTGTGTATTGTTCCCTTCAGCAACCGCCAAAACTCCCCGGAACACCCTTTCTTTTCTAAGGGTTGACCAACCAAACTATATATATATATATATATAAATATATATTTTAAATAAGTGATACTGTTCTCAAAAAAAAATCTTTAATAAAACACCTTTAAAAATTAATACTTATCCTTTTTATTCGCGGCATTCTTCTATTGTATTTGATGTATCTTGTGTTATCTGTATTGTTTTTCATAGCTGGTACCTCTGGATAAACTTGACTGTGTTACCGCTATCCGAGTACTGAGATACGATCAGTTCGACGACCAAGACCTAATTGACTCCTGTGGAGGATAACGTTAAGAAGAAAATTACATTTGAAAGTATATCAATATTGTTGATAATAAAATAGGCGTTTTCAAGAAGAGTCTTTCTCCTAGTTCCATATCTTATTTTATGTATCGGATAGTATACGTGGGAGTTATCAAAAACGGGGTCATCTATCGACTGAGTCCTAATTTGTCGCACTGAAAAAGCCCAAGGTCTGTCAGGAGGGAGTATCTCATCGAAATGGAATATTAAGATCAAGGCTGATCGAAGAGGGTGTACAAAGTGGTTATACGAAATCAATACCAATAATTATATTACAAACGCATATGTGTACGAATGCCGTGAGAGACAGCAAAGAGGGAATAATTTTTTAATTGAACCTAATTACGAAACAAGGCCTCTCCGTTGACAAAATGGAGCAGTTTGGCCCGGTAGCTATGAAAACCAATAGTGACTGGCGACTTTAACCAAGTGAAGTCGATTCTACCCAAATGAAATAAACCAAACCAGTCCTCTACCTGCTCCTGAGAAAACGCTTGCATTCTTTAATACGGGTTGGGAGGCCAATACTGCGACACGACAAGCCCACGTAACGAGCCAGAGGACTTTCTTATTCGATGGCAGACATTATTTCTGCTTGACATTTTGTACCCGAGTGGGACCCTGGCACCGATCCTAACACAGGCCACTTTTGTGACAGCAAGCCAATATAGATTATTGATTCTATTAAGAATCCTTTAAGAGATCATATACCATTTTTACAAAATTTTCTACTTCAGGAATACCAGTAACTTAGATGGACACCTTCGTCAATCATTGCGATGGAAACAGACCTAATTGGGTGTTATATATTTAAATGCTTTGTAGAATAAAACCGTTAAGTCGTCGTGGCAAAGGATTTTAATGAAAGCTCTATATAAGGTTATTAAGAAGCTTCTCAACAGTTATGATGCACAATTAATTATCGAATCAACGGATGTTTGTGAAAAGTTCTGAGTTAACCATAATGGCTGGTGAGTGTCTCTCAAATGCCAACAGGCCAATAAGCAGAGAGTCTTGACGTAGCAACTTGATGGACTCTATACATATACATGTTGTACAATATAAAATTATTGCCTGAGAGTCTTAATGGAAGAATAGGCAATCTTCTATATTGAAATTTTCGGAAAGCATCGCCCCAGGTTATTTTTACCTGACATAAGCGAAAGGACTGGTCGTATGTTTTTGATATGGCCTTCGTTGGTTTCCCAGATGAACAAGATGGTTCTCAGAAACAATGGCTGATTTTGTAACTGTCAATAATCATTATTTCTTTTTAACAACTCTACTCTTTCTCTTCTATTGTCTTTTCTCTTTCGGTATTTATACTACCTCATTATTTGTTAACTCGACGATGAAAGGCTACCACGTCACTGTGCGAAGGAGTCTTATTAATGGATGACACGCGAAATTCGTATACATCCTTTTAACGGCCACCTATAAATATATATACATACACACAAATGTGTGTATCCTTGTTAATAGAAGGATCGGTAACGATTTTATGGAATGCAGCTCTACCTTACCGCGCGATAAATAGTCTGTCTGCAGACTACACAAGGATACACCACCTTAAAATGTCGCATAAGCGAAAGTAGAGAAAGCTGCGTATCTCAGCATCGCGAACGGCAAGGCTATCTATACTAATGTAGCAGATAAGAGGACGAAGTAAAGGAACGTTGCTGCTCGTATAGGTAAGGAAGAGAAGTATACCTTGAAACAAAATAAAACACTTATGATTTGATTATAAATAATTAAAATTATTTTACGGTCTATAAAAAGATCTCTTCCGTCTTACCAGTTACATTGAATAAGTAATATCCTTGGACGACCTTATTATATCAATTTGAACGGTCGCCATGTTGGATCCTGAAGGCCGTATGAAATATCGAAGTGTGACTTTGACGACTTCATGGTTATCATCGTCTTCCAAAGCAGGATATCGAATCTATAATCAATATCGTCCATTAGAATACAATTAGATTTGTCGTGAAAGTTTCTAAGATTTAGATAACCGAGGTCACCTTTTTGTAATTCCAGACGACTTTTCGTAGTGCCATAATATTTAAATTACATATAGAATTAATTAAACTATATCAACGTCAAAGATTTAAATTATACATTGAATAGATAAAGAGGTATGTCATACTTATGTAAACTGAATTGAATAAATAAATAATATTCTAAAAACAGTCTTCGATCGTGTTGATTATATAAATTAAATAAATTTTACTTTACAAAATGGCGAGGTTCGACGCAAAAACATTAAACGTCAAATAGAAACAGTGAAATTGATTCCTACTAGGTCAGTGGGTAAACGAAGGCGAGTGTTGCTATGTCTTGACGCTGTGGCGTTTCTAGCGAGTTTTGTGACAAGCGAGCTGTAAAGGCTTATACATTATACATATCTGTACTCAACGCGAATCTCAGTATTGGGAGTGAGACCTAAAGCAGTTCACGGTCTGGACGATTAGATGTAATTTCACTGTTGGTTTACATGGATAATTTCACATGTCTAGTAGATCATCGTGCTTTTCATTAGAGAAAATAAAGAAGACGCAAAAAAAATATCCTTCGAGCCGGATTTGAACCAGCGACCTATGGATGTCTCTATGAAGATCAATGCCAACTACAGTCCACCGCTCTACCAACTGAGCTATCGAAGGTTTGATTTGTATAATATAATTTTGTTGATATTTAAACAGCATAAAAATTTCTGTTCAACTTATACGCAAATATACGTCCACATTCTAAGTGTTATTAGCACTTAATGTTAAATCCTGTATAGCGATGTGTATGGTTGATATATATGTATATATGCGTGAAGGTAAAGAGTTGAGGCATAACGATTACCATGACGATATTATTACCAGCTACCTGTGTTACACGAGCGTTCCGCTTAGCTGGGCAAAATATCATTCTCACTCTAATTCCTGCGAATCGGCTCCCTGTTTGTAAGACCATACACGTATACCATACATAGCTGTGAGTAACGAACGTGCTGAAGAAACTTTGAACAAGGAGCCAGTTTCTTAAAGGAGATTCGACAACGTCAGACGAAGAGGTCCACGTTATGTTCCTATCACGTTCTTAATGCCAAGGCACTTTGTTTCATGAGCAGGAGTCTGCGGTTTCTATGTACTCTTGCAAAAGACTCTTACAACATGAAGTATTCATGAAAAATAATTTACTATCTAGATGGATTTGACTGGTTCTATAAGAAAGCTCGGTACACAATCCAACGATATAACGAAATTTATACATTATACCGGGTGGTCCAATCAAAAGTAGTCATCGTTGCTAACTTACCCGACTGATCTTAATACTTTACCTGTGCCAGCCTGCATATCGCGTGTTAAGAATGCGAAGTAAAGAAGAAGTAACTCAAAGTAACTGAAGGACAAAACTCTACGTCTGGAAAGTCGACGACCCCGCAAACCATAATATCATGGGCACTGGGCAATGGGCCCCCTCAATTCTTAAGGCATGGCCGAGGCTGTTACCAGGAAACAAAGTGGAGCAGCCCCACCCTGGACGACGTTTCACGATGACTTACTCTTTCACGAGAGTAATGCGTTTACAGGACGTGACTAAACCTTGTTACCTCTCTCTCTCTCTCTCTCTCTCTCTCTCTCTCTCTCTCTCTCTCTCTCTCTCTCTCTCTCTCTCTCTCTCTCTC
>JARQTI010000509.1:112113-134080 GCA_030142655.1 Trachelus tabidus
TCTCTCTCTCTCTCTCTCTCTCTCTCTCTCTCTCTCTCTCTCTCTCTCTCTCTCTCTCTCTCTCTCCCTCTCTCTCTATATATATTTTAAATAAAAACTTATAGTTACTCATCGATCAGGAGTTTGTAAGATAAGGCCCACCATATGCGTGGACGGTATTATTCTGTAACCATATAAATTTCTATTAAGTGACACCACACCCCGTACGGAATCGCCCACTATGGCATTCTTTCTGGCTTTTTTATACTTCCGAGTAGATTCAAGTCTATCACCGCGTGAAGATGAAAAACGTAAGGGGACGATATGATCGCCTTCCGCGTCTAAAATAAATGCGCCAGGTAAGAGTCCTTCGAACGCAAGGACATCACAAAGGATTGTCAGCGCGTGACGGCAACGTTCACGCCATTTATAATTCATTTGTGTTACGAATAGACTCTATTTGAGCTCACTAATTTTCTTGTATATACAATGATAAGGCACAATTAACGTTTCTTTTACTTACTATCGTACTACTAGGATGTCTTCCAAGTGCTGGCATTCTTGCCATAGCGGAATAGCACAGGATAGGTTATGACGTACGTTGTTTCTCTATATAACGACACGTAGTTCCCTCCGTACATTGACAAGTCCCGTTGAGTTTTCTCTAAGAAATAAACGTCCTCGACATTTCCTTCGCTTCTCCAATTCTCATCTCGTGGAGAAGGATCGTCGCGCTCGAACATTTAGAATTGCCACATCCTTCTTTATGTACAACGAGTTATGTATACTTACTTACAGGTCCTATAGATGTATACCTATATTTATCGATATAAATCCATGGATTTCTGTTCCATAGACTCAGATGGGATAGCACTGTACTCGCTAGAGAGACAGGAGCGCCAGAGACACGTAACGGGGCCATTTTGAATCATATGGTGGAGATTCTAGGTAGCACACATACACAGTTCTCTTAGCAGTGCGTTACGTGACATATAACATTTGACAGTGAAAGTTATCCGATGCCTTAGGCCAGAGGCGTATCCATACTCAAGTCGAATCTCAATCTTATATGTATATGGTTACATAGATGCATTACATATACAGGGCCATTCAGGCCAAATGCACCGTCTGAATCCTAACCTGTCCGTTTGACTTCTATGCTAGAACCAACTTCAATTGGTGGGCTTGCAATGAAAAACCCTGTACGTTCTGGTATTATATAGGTATAACGCTTTTGTTATTTTATATCTGGAGTGTATAGTGCGTAGAGGTACAGCCGATGCCTTGAACTCTCAGAATCAGAAGGCCCACATCTTCCATCTGGAGCTAAGGGGAAAGTGAAGGCGTTCCCGGCACATCTCTCTTCCATCCAGACGAGGAGGGCTTCGCGTTCCTTCAGGGGCAAGGTCAACACCTTCCTGACCCCTACCATATCAACCTACTTCAACTGGCATGAATCCGATTCTCATTCTCCACATTTTCCTTTGTAGTGCCGGTCCTGATTTGCGCATCAACGGTAGTCATGATATTTTGAGGGAGAGTGAAGGAGACTCCTATCTGATCATTGTCCACCTCGAGACTTCACCAATGTACACACGAAGTTACATATCTATGGAACGTTACCGGGTGAAAGTGATAAGGAAGCAAGGTCGACTGGTACCGTCGACGTGGCCGATTAACAGCTTCGGATACACACTGAAATACCACTTTGTCCATAATTTCAGGCACGTCTGGAATTCTTCCGCATTCGACCGGATATTCACGATATGAGGTGACAAATTGATAGACGTCCTTGGAGTAAGGTAGGAGAAGTGGCTTCTTTTTTTTTTTTTTTAGGTGAACGGAATCAGGAATTTGCTGAAACGGCCGTCTGTATTATACGATCTTCTACCTGTACGAATAAGAATCGCTTGTTTTGGGCGATGACGTTAAAAATCGTGCATGCTCCATCTTGGAAGTCTCTGACGTATATGTATTATATATAGTATACTTGATAGCTGCCTAACCGGATCGCAAAACTACTTTATACAGATTTCTAAGAATTATGATCGAGTATTGAACCACCATCCCATTTAGAGATACTGTCTTTGTCTAGGAATAATGCGAATTCCAGTATACGCTTGATTATATACCCGTATGACTTTTGGGTTTTGGAATTCTATAAAGAAGTTCCCGTAATAAATAAATAAATATATACATATGTATAGATTGTCGCGAACTTCCAAGAAATCTCTGACAAATGTGTTTACCAGCATTCGAGGTCGCTATACGCGCACTATAGCTTGCACGTTTCATTTTCGATTACAATATTCAGTTCTATCTGCGATTCCACGTAGTCAGGTCGTAACATTTGTTCTGCGTAAACTTCACTACGACCCAATTTGGGTTACGAAATCATCATCCTCCTCCTGCCACTATGTATTTACTGACAGTCACTCCTGGTGTAAATCGAGTAATAATGCTCATCGTCAGCGGCTGAAAGCATGTTCGAAAGTGAAAATATTACTGATTGATTGATAATTTTACGGTAAATTCTCGGCTGACTCTTTTAAGAATTTGATGTCAGCTACTATATACCCTTTAATAATATACAACTTCGTTATCAGAAGAATTTGAGTAATTGTTCGTAAAGGTACTATTTATTAAGATCTATTGTACATGAAGGTTGGTAATGCCGTATAAGGAGAAAGGCTATACTATAAGCGTCAGTGAAAATTAGTAGAACAGAATCAAAGTATGTGAAATAAATTTCTCTATAATTTGCACGTTTGTTTACAAGCGAAAGCACGAAAGCCTGATTTCGCTTAGCGTCACCGAAGCGCGGGAATTTCAAAAGTTCGTTCTTACTTTTGGATGTGCATGACAGACAATAGAGCCTGGGGAAAAAATTCAATTTCTCCTAATTAATGTACAATTTCGTACGACTCAACAGAGTCACCAGTAGAACTAGGGAAAACGTATTGGTCATATATTTCGGTCTGAATAATACTCCTGATTCGTTTCACGGTGTATCTAGTCATTTCATGAGATAAAGGTTCTATACAAAGGAGACGACCTTTGATGACTTCAGGCTTTCGATTTCATTGCAATTCCCCTGTTGCACCTTGTGCTCGCACCTCGATGACTAAAGTTCAGCCAACTGCCGCTTTCGAATAATGCATTCGCGTTGCAATTGTGTTGGTGTATAAGCGATTGACGTCAGATTAGCATTTCGATTTCTTTCACAAAATTTGGGGACCAGTTTTAGAAAGGTGGATCGTAAATTCGTGTCGCCTAACGACACAGCAGCACTTTCTTTCAATGATTTTAGATACCAATGCCCGATCGCCTATGATGTGTGTCTCTCTGATCTTCACGCAGCAATAGCGGCCGTTCCTCGTTATCGGGCGTTCAATATTCACGATATATCCGTTGAATAATCCTTGATATCATCTCACCTAACGAAATGGACATGATAATCAGAGAAAATCGCGTGCAGACACTTACATGAATTGAGAATGAGCATTAACGGAAGGCCAGGTTGCCCTACAAGGTGAACCGCTGCACCTTCCAACCCGACTAATCCTTGATTCTCATGTCTAGAATCATTTTGCATTCTTCTTTACCTTTCAGTAATAATTTCTATATGAATTTACATCCAAGTATAAGAGGCGCCAGAACTCTCTGGTTCAGCAAGCATGTATAACAAACAGTGTTAGTCTTTTCTACGAACTTAGACAAGGTATAGCGATGTAAAAGGAAAGTTTAAATTTTCACCTTTTCAAAATATTTTTCTCGCCAATAGCATTAATTCTTTACATATTTTTCAAAATTTTCCCCATCCTCATTGCACGACCTCTGTCAAGTCCCGTATGTTTCTGCGTACTCGCCAGTAGCAACAGAGCAGGGACAGGATGCATTTCGAAATACGAGACTCGCATAATTATACCAGGTAGGTTTACCGATGCATCGTGAATGCAACATGGTCGCCAGACGTGGCTCTCCGGATTCGTGAAATAAAAATAAAATGAATTCTACGAACCGAATTCACTCATATAGAATGCATGACGTTGATCATGAAAAAGGTAGGACACCTTTCCCCATCGCAGCTTAAGTATATATTATGAAGGAGATCGTATTAAAAAATACTGGGTCATCATTCCACAGGTCGATTTAATCTTCTGTAATGTCTTTGTCTAATCCAATTCAACTCACGTACTCTAGGTACCTACGCCGATGTGGATGGTCTCTTTCGTAGGAGACGCACGACTACGTGATTTTCACCTTGACCCAGCTCGGGTCATTGTCCACCTTATTACTGTACACGATGCCAGGAACACGTCCGGGCAATGCTCCATTTCATTTCTAGGCTGCCTCGTAACAGAGGGATCAATATTACGCGTACAATCTCAATTATAAATTTTCTATGGATTTTTCTAGGATCAAAGAAACATTCCACCGCGTTCAAGGTCCTCTAGTCGATGGACATTGGACCCGTAGGTGTAGACTGTTCCTAATCCAAGATTCCTCGAAGAGGATGTATCGACAATATATTGTATCTAAAAGCAAGTGTATTGAACAAGAAAAACAGGAACTGTAGGTCAGTGCGCTACCATGGAAGACTGGCGCCATGATGACGAAGACCTCGAGGATCGGATTAACAACTGATATTTTTATTATTTTAGTGGAATTCTGGAAGCTCGCAAGAACTATAATTATACTAAATACGATTCCACGTTCACCAGGAAGCCCGTACCTGGCAGCTGACGATGAACTATGGACACTCAATAATTAGACGTTTCCATTCTCAAAAGATATTTTGGTATTTGAAGGAGTGGCTCACGTCGTATCTTCTCCACATCGTACATGAGTCGAATGTCCGGCTGATATTTTCGTGAGTGCTATTCAATAATTTAAGCAACGTTATATAAGTAAAGGGCTCTTGCTGCCGACGGCGACGATGCTTAGGAACGTTATTGCTGATTTTTTCTTTTACTCTTTTTTTCCCCCTAGTTCTTTCGCTCCTCGAAGACTACACGAACTCCTCGCAATATGCCAAGACAAGGGAACTGGTTTGCAGACGGTTTGCGGGTGAACGTGCCAGTTGGCATCTCATGTGCATCTTGCTCCAAGGACTCGACGATCCTCGCGTTAGAAATGCCATTAAGCCACAGCGGGTGACTCTCGCTTTCATTGGCAAAACTCATGAGAACGGCCATTCCGCGTGCGAGATTCTCCACCGCATCTAATACCGCCGATATACTGTTATACGTACTCACTTGCTTGTTTGCTCACTTTATATACGCAAGTTCAATCTGGAGCAGTTGCGCAAGAGTTTGGTATTTGAGAACGTATGTGCCTCCGAGGGACGCCATCATCGAATAGACGAGTATTCGTATATCCAGTTGAGATATAGGCTATCCAGGATGGGCAGGCATAGGTTATATATAATATTTTTATATAAATGATATTGCCCAATTTTTCAAACAGATTTGAACTCTTTGTTTTTGCAATGTTTTTATATTTTTCAGATAGAATTCTCATGTGTTGTATCGATAGCAGCTTGTGCATTTCCTTCTTGGTACACAATGCCAGTAAGGACTAGGACTCCTAGATGGGAAAGTACAGAGAAAATATTGATGGGGCAAGGACAAGACAGGAATTTGGTGAGTCTATAAAAGTTCTTTGCTTGCTGCGCCAAGTCAAGCCTCTTTATTATTTCAGACTGTCATTTTGCTGAGCAGCACCCGAGATACCTGTCCTTCTTGCTTCTAGAAACGCCTCCTTTGGTAATTTCGGTTGGCTGGCACAGGCGTACCATTTTCTTTATGAACTTTCTCTATGTGTACCTAGGCGATAGGAGATCAATGGTTTCCATGATATGAAGCAATTGGGTCTTTAACGACAAATCATCAAAGGAACGGATAGACGTAGGCGTTTAAAGATGAACGATGTTCTACGATGCACATTCTTGCAGTTATGTCATCCTATTTTCATTCCTGCAACCGTACACATGATTATTGAACTACTCAGGTTATAATTGACAGAAATTTCATAGAGAAGGTATTTTTAAAAGTTCTTTACACTCACTTGGCAATCGAAGATTTCTCGTGGTTCAACCCCTAAGGGATTTGCCCCAGAGTCATGTCGTCATAGTGTTTGTGGTTTCCGGATTGAAGTTTTCCAAGTTCTAGTCATCGGTCTTACCCCCCAGTAAAATCTTCGCTAGGATCCTCTGATCCGGGTGAACATTCTGGTAGATCTGGGGACCATACGAGACCAAGATGGCAGCACTAGACGGAAGGTGAAAGTCATCCGCAGAAGAGGGAAGGAGTGGTGGTGCACATATAGAGGGGCGAGAGGGCGCGGCTTGTCCAGACGCTTTCTGTCCCGCCGACGACGATCATGTCGCCGAAGTTAATATTCCTACTAGGATCCCTCTGTCTACTTGCCGGTGAGTACTTTTTAATATCAAATAAGTTTACTTTATCACTGTTTTTAAATATTTCGGAAACAATCTGAAGAAAACTGCGCGTATAAGACTTATCGTAAAATAATTTTACAAAAGGTTTAATTTAATACAATTAAAAAATCCATTTCTGATTCTTTATTCGCAACGCGCTTCCAACCCGATGTTTATGCGCTGTAGCAGAGAAAAATGTTTTAGAACGCGAGTACAGTTTATCAACGAGCGTGACGTAGTGAATCTATCAAGAAACGAGAATCATTTATTTATAAAAATCAAAAGGAGCGAATGTGCACGGGAACTGATCGTTATCCAAAATGGAGAGTATCGAAGAACCTACTTTGGAGAACCACTGTCGCTTTCCCCCCCGGTCGCCCTGACATTTCCAAGACTTTCTACTGCCCCGAGAGTTCAATGATCCCCCCGCCGAAGGCATCAGAAGCCGTACAGCGCATAATTCGCAAATTAATAATAAATCACGAAACACGCTGAATTATCTCATAAAGATCTATTCTCAAAATTAATGTATATTTTCAGTTACGGTGAGGGCGCAGGATGACGATGGTGGAGATGGATTGGAAGCAACCGCAGAAGAACTCTGCCAGGACAGACCCGGGGATGAGTACTTCCGCTTAAACATCGAAGGAGACTGTCGTGACGTTGTGAGGTAAAAACCGGAATAAAAGTTGCAAAAACCAACTGAAATCAACTAAAAAAAGAAGGGAACCACAGCGTCCATTCGTTCACCACAAAGAACCATTTACGGTCGGCCATTTTGCAACTCTCTATCGCGAATAAAAACATTTCCGCAATTGCATAGTGTGCAGGTTAAACTCGCTATAGTACTACCTACATCCAGTGTGATGTACGCATTGCGATATCGACTACCCTTTTCCTTTCTTTTACTCAAAGAACTTTCATTCCCCCCATACGTGTCACTCAAGTACAAATGAACACGCGTAATAATAACGTAACCAAGGTACCAAACGCACCTACCGCTACCAGGAACACTATTAATTTCCGCATACTGTACTTTTTTTTCTTACCCCCTTCTATTTTTTCTTTTTTCTTTCCCATCACACAATGGTCAGCGCTAAATGATTTTTTGTGGGTCGAATCCCTTTGTCACTTACCGACTTACAGTAGTTTAGTGTTTCCTGTGGAGGGGTGGGTAAGGGAAGGGGAGGGCCCAATAAAGTGATAGGCTTAAGAGGCTTATATACTGCCACACCTATTAATACGTTGCATCGGGAAACACTTTCCTACCGGTTACTTCAAGGTAATAGAATGTCAGTCGCGTCTGACGTCGTGAGCACCATCAAGGACTCCGCCTTCTTCACTAATCGGGACTTAACGGTGAACGACGAGAATCCACTTGCCTTAAGAGTCTTCGCGAAACTCTGAGATAGTGCTTGCATAGGCATAAATAAAAAAGCTACCTGAAGTAACACGGAGCGCGGTGTACGACATGGTTCAAGGCAATCGTGTCTTTTTATGTCTATCGTCCATCCTTCTGGTACCAGGACGATACCGGTAGTACGTAACCACCATAGTTGTAACACTGGTACCAATGGGCGATACGGATGAAGAGATTTTCGATGAGTCACGAATTAAAGTTTGGGTTCGAGTCATGTTTAACTTGATCTTCAAGGACTACGGTGATAGTCAAACAAACGCTACACGGTTGACTGCTCAAAAGGAGACAAGCAAAGAAAAAGGTATAAGAAGTTACTCCGGTAGAGGTGGAGAAGACTGTTTAGAGAAAACGAAGAGAAAATACGTAGAAACTGTGTCTGTGGTCGAGTAGCGATTTTATTACGAAGTTACGGTCTCTTGCAACACGTTTGATTTTCTTTGAATTTGATTGACAAATATATATTGGCATTGTGACAATGACGTGTAGAAATTACTCAGACTTTTCGTGTAGGGACTGTTTTTGTGGTTATGTGCTATTTTATGGATTGGTAAAAAAAAATATAACGAAACACATAACCCCCATCTGTGTCTGCCTTCAGGCGGGACAGTCGGGAGTTAAAAAGAGTAAAAATAATCAATCTGATAACGAATAAATAAAAAATACAGGTGCGACAAAGCCAGTGAAATTGGAGTAACTAGATTGGCTACAGTAAGGTGTCCGACGGGTCTTGCTTTTGATATCGAGAGGCAAACTTGCGACTGGAAGACCAATGTGAAGAATTGCGATCAGCTCGAGAGTAAGCACTATTATAATACAATTGTTAAGCTCAAAAACGGCATTTTCCCTTCAGGTGTACAAGGTCCGGCCTGAAGCAAATCACGTGTCCCAGCGGATTGGCCTTTGATTTGGATAAACAAACCTGCGACTGGAAGGGCAAGGTCACCAACTGTGACAAGCTCGAGAGTAAGTGACGTTCGGGGATTACGCAAAAAAAAAAAGAAAATAAAAACTGGACCCTCCTGTCTCCTGCTATCAGTAGATACTGGATAGACTATTGTTTATCATGGAGATAGGGGGAGGTTAATCGAATATAATCTCGTAGACTCGCGCCGTAGCACGCACATTCTAGTTCAATAACATCCTTCTAATCCTTGAGCTCAGCATCCCTCTAATATTTCAGAAAATTATTTATAAAAATTTATCATCGATCATGAGTCTCCTCACTCACTCATTCACGATTATTCATTCGCTCAATGACATACATGGCATCTTTATCTTACCCTCCTTTATCTCTCTCTCTCTCTCTCTCTTTGTTTCTTTTTCTGTACAGATATTATCTCTACTCTTTGTCACTAATCAACACGCTTTCCTCGATGCTTATGATTGATCGTAGTTTGTTTCTAACGACACTATTATACGAGCCCGAGGAGAACTTCAACTCGTGTCCCGTCTGTAACGCTCTCAGCAAATCTCTAATTCAACTTTCACACTAAACGGCAGCGCCTCGTACTCGCATTCGGTACCAGGCTGCGCGATGATGCTTCTGCGCACGATCTCTAAAATCGGTTTCACTCGTTCGGCCTCGTTTACAATTGCAGATTCCCTTAGGTCCACGTGCGCCAATTGCGCTGTTTACTTCATTCTCTCTCAGAGTTGTCCTTTCTAACAGAAAAAACTTTTCGTTCCTCTGACAGGATTTTTCATCTTGGCTCTATACGCAGAATCTCTTTCTTCCTGAAACGCTACGTGTTCTTTTGCAAATTACGTGATATTTAAAAATATATAGCTGCTACCCATGCTCTACCTTTCTTTCTATACGTGTACGTTATTAACGCAAAGGGACAGAGCTAAGTCATGAACTTATTTTAACTTTCTATTGTTTACGTATCGACGTTAACTCTTATGAATCCTTTTATTCGCGACACCCTGACGCGTTTCCTCTGTCTTTCTTGTCTGTTTTTATGTTGCTCATAGCTAAAGCTCTCTGTATGTTTACTCTTGTATGTACTGTCTATCTTCTGTCTGGTCTGTCTTTCTATCTGTCTGTTGCTGTTCATGCCCAAAAGATATTATTTACATCCAAAATGGGCGTGTTTTATATATTTAATAACAAATTATATAATTAATCGCGTGCGTCGCCGTGAGTAAACAATTACTTTTTTTAAAAATTGAACCCCGCGTCACAACTCGGTCGCTTATATTTAAATTTGCACGAATAAAAATGTCTGGACACGTGTTATGATATACGCATATTCAATTATTACGAGACGTATACATGGACACACACACACACACATATACACAGAGTATTGAATAATTCTAATGCACAGGTTTTACATAGTGTGATCCACTTAGATTTGGATCTGGTTTGTAAATATTAAATATAAGTAATGCGTAAAATGTATGGAGTTGGGCCTTGGAGAACACCTCACAATCAGTCAAGAATCCTTATTGGTATCTCAAAAGATTAATTATTATTAACAAAAATATATACACGCGTTTACAGAGCCTCGCAAGGTCTTGCCCATTCTGAAGACAGACGAGCCCATATGTCCTGAAGGAAAACTTTCCTGCGGAAATGGCGAGTGCGTCGATAAGGAACTTTTCTGTAATGGCAAACCTGACTGCAAGGACGAATCTGATGAGAATGCCTGCAGTAAGTTATAGCACTAGTGACAAGATAAAGTAATACCTGTAATCAAATTAACGCCCTTCAACAGTGGATCTGAATCGCTTTCTATTACAGCTGTAGAAACCGATCCTAACCGTGCACCAGATTGCGACCCATCACAGTGCCAATTGCCAGATTGTTACTGCTCCGCTGATGGTACCAGGATACCTGGCAACATTGATGCTCAGCAAGTACCTCAAATGATAACGATCACCTTCAATGGAGCTGTCAATGTTGATAATATCGATCTGTATGAAGAGATCTTCAATGGTCAACGTCAGAACCCTAATGGCTGCCAAATCCGTGGTACCTTCTTTGTGTCCCACAAGTACACCAACTACTCAGCGGTTCAGGACCTTCATAGACGTGGTCATGAGATCTCTGTATTCTCACTGACGCATAAGGATGATCCTCAATACTGGACCCTGGGATCTTACGACGATTGGCTAGCTGAGATGGCTGGTGCTCGTTTGATCATTGAACGTTTTGCTAACATCACTGATGCATCCATCATGGGCGTGCGTGCTCCTTATCTCAGAGTTGGCGGTAACAAGCAATTCGAAATGATGGCCGATCAGTACTTCGTCTACGATGCTTCCATCACCGCTTCTCTTGGTCGTGTTCCTATTTGGCCATACACCTTGTACTTCCGCATGCCTCACAAGTGTAATGGAAACGGTGGTAACTGTCCATCCAGGTCACATCCTGTTTGGGAGATGGTTATGAATGAACTTGATCGTCGTGATGATCCTACTTTTGATGAATCCTTACCTGGTTGTCATATGGTTGACTCCTGCTCCAATATTCAGAGTGGAGAACAGTTTGGTCGTCTCCTTAGACACAACTTCAATCGTCATTTCAATACCAACAGAGCACCTCTAGGTCTTCATTTCCATGCTTCCTGGTTGAAGAGTAAAAAGGAGTACAGGGAAGAACTCATCAAGTTCATCGAAGAGATGTTGGCCAGAAGTGACGTCTACTTCGTTACCATGATTCAAGTAAGGAACTATTCACTTGTCATAATACACATTAATTTATCAATTAAAAGGATATTATCATTTATGCTTTTTTACCGTCAGAACTAATTATCATTTCTAATCTTTACTATTAGAAGATATTAACATTTTGTTGTATCATTCAGGTTATCAAGTGGATACAGAGCCCTACTGAGCTGTCGGCTCTCAGGGATTTCCAAGACTGGAAAGAAACTTGCGACGAGAAAGGACAACCCTACTGTTCTCTACCTAACGCCTGCCCATTGACTACCCGGGAACTTCCTGGAGAAACACTTCGTCTCTTTACCTGCATGGAATGCCCTAACAACTACCCATGGCTTCTCGACCCCACCGGCGATGGATTCTCTGTCAAGAAATAAACCAATGGTCGAGAACGACGTGTCCCCTGCTTAGCCCTTATATTCGAAACAAATGCGTGACAACCTTGTTATCACCAAGTCGAATCAAAGGGAAACGAAAAGACCGTGTATTAAAGAAAAACATCACTGAAGTATCGGAGACGACGTGACGTTTCCTGCTGGACAACGTCAGGCATCCTCTGTCCCGGAAATACCGTCGTTTACCCGGTTCACAAGCCTATAGACTCCCGTTGTACATATTCACCAACTCCCTATCAATAAGATGCACAATGGAGTGCTGCAAATTCGTTCTAAATGATAAAAAAAAAAGTGAGGTCGTACAGAAACGATTGATCATCTATCGACTTATGATAACGCAATTTAACGGAACTGGAACGTTGTGCGCTATACCTATTTCTACTTAGAATTTAAGCGAAGATACGCCGAGTCGTGCGCGTTGGGGTAACTCTTAAGGATCTTAAGCTGTTTCTCAATAAAAAGAAAAAAGTTGAAATACAAACATAATCGACAAGAGCCACCAGGATTCTCTTAGGCGCATTATACGATTCACCAGTTGTTACACCTCGGGTAATACCCATCTCGTACGTCCTTTCCCTGAAGCCTTGAAAGTAACATGGTTGCCACTCTTCTTGCAGTGCAGAAGAGCTGCTGTATAATATAAAAGACGAAATGTCAGCCGTAACCTAGGGGCACCTTTCGTTTTCGGACTGCATTCCATTTCATCCACCGTTTGTCTTGTCCCACTAAAACTTCAATTCCACTTTGAATTGCTTATATTATCGCCATATTATTTCACCTGAAAGAGTGTAGTTCTGTCCAGACATGAAACGTAGTATAATAATTTGGGGATCTGTAAATATAGTAATACCAGCATCCATCCAGGAGTAACACTTTAGGCTTTCTTTCTCAGTAGCCTTTTCATAGGAGGGGGGGAGTGTGTGCGCGCGTGCGTGTGTGTGTGCGTGCGCGCGCGCGCATATGTATATAGACATATATATATATATATATATATATATATATATATATATACACAAAGCACTCTGGGTTTAAATTTTGCCACGTTAGAATTTAAATGCAAATTTCGACGATTAGAAAACTAAACTGTATAGAAAGCAGACATCGTTAGATTTCCCTGACCCAAAAATTAAAATGATTCGCTTGGACATCTGACTCTTGCTTTCAAAGCACAATAATTGTAAGTCCTGATATCAATTACTACATTGATTGATTGATTTCAGAATGCATTTCCAGGAGGAAATTCGTTTTTTATCATTCTAATGATTGAATAAAGTTAATTAAGAACCGTTAAAGATGTCGTAGATATCTTCATTGGATTTTACTACTATCCGTCTGTAGAAGGTACTAAATTTTGGTGCAAGGGTAGGAATTGCTTTTTGGGATTCTTATTAATCAAATCACTTTCCACAATTCCCCTCGTAAATTTCATTTTCTCCTAATCGAATCTTTTATTTTGTACGTTTAAGACGTAACACGTACGTATCTGGACCATCGTCAATTTGAAGTCTCAATAAATTATTATAGAAATTATGCGAAACGAATAATATGCACAATTGCCTAATGAATTCGATAAAAGATAATGAATTAAAAATTCACTTTGTTTCACCCACATTAAATTATCTTAATTCAGATCTTAAATTACTGTTGTCACGGAAAACAAGAGCACCGTGAACGTCCTATTCTATTCTTGCATAGACCATCTAACCATACGTGTGTGTGACAATTCTAGAAATATGGAACATTGAAGTTTTTATGTCACTAAAATAAATGCATTGTATATCTATCTTCCTATCAATCACATTCGGTACGATGTCACTGCATAGTTCGTCTACGAGTTTAATGTGTTTTTTTGACAGGTTGAAAATGATGAAATCTTCTATGAAATGGATTTTCATAAAATCTATGCTAGAAAGTATGTAGATGCATATATTTCTGTGATTTTATGGTTAACCACGTGCGGCTTCATTGTTTTCGATCTGTCGAAAATACATAGAACTTGTGGACTGACTACACTTCCTATTAACTTCGTCTTCCTATAAGAAAGTCGAACGATTTCTTCTGTCTCAATCACAAGACGTCGCTTTCCTAGATAATACATTGGTACATACTAGAAGTAGCGTATTGATTTGGTATCATAGCGATACGTTTTTCGGGTCAAATACCGAGATAACTGCAAACTACGAATGCACTGCAGATACTCAGGATGATTAGAACTATCACCAACCAAAAGGGTAGGGTATCTGAAAGATAAGGATTACATTAAACGAATGTAATTTATTAATTTAATCTTGGTCATGATTGAGGTACTTACGCCTATATGGTATACTGTGAACGCAGATTCTATTGTCCACGGAGATGCTCACTACAGCAGCTTCCGAATTACTGGTTATAGCGGGACCATCTAATTTTGTTGGCAAGAATTCTATACCGGTGACAAACATGCAATGTGCACCAGGTACGTGCAATGCCTTTTGTAAACTGAAGGCTATGAAAATGTCTACGCTTCCAGAAAACATTGTGCCCACTGCAACGAATCTACCATTGTCTGAGACTGCCAAGGCTGATAGAGTCTCCTTGTATGCAGCAGATTTGAGGATTGTTCCTTGATCAGCGTCCCACAACTGGAGGAAACTTGGATTCTTGCCATTGGTAGCATTGGATAGGATGAATAATTGTAACTTAGAAGAGTTATCCTCACAATTCCTAAAGCGGCACCTTTTGTACATGTACTTGGCACCTTCTATCGGTGGTGTCCATATGAGCTCTTTTCTTTTTTTACCAGAGGCCACGTCCCAGATAATAGCCTTCCCATCCTTGGCTATGGTAAGAAGAAGATCACCCTTAGGACTAAAATCTATATCATCAATTTCCTTAACGTGTGCTTCCACATCATGAACTTTAATGAACTGTGGGAATTTCCACAAACGGACATGACCATCTGTGCCACCTGTGGCCATAAATTTACCATCAGGACTTACTCTTACAATACGTTGGAGGGATTCACCCTCGCTGTAAATAATTTTAAAAAATTAATAATACTTTAATGAAGTTTCCAGAAATTTTTTATTTCTATTTCAAACTGAAGAATAACAAAATCTCACCTAAAATCTGTCTGTATACTGTCTGCAGGCTTGACAAGAAGTTGGAGTCTCTTGTGTTTAATGTTGGAATTGCTGTCTTTAATTTCTTCTATCCTCTCATTCTTTACAGGAGCATCACCAGCACCACTTCTCTCACTCTTTCTTCTTTGCCTTATTTCATCCTTACTAGTAATACCAGTAGGTTTAAGTATTTCACCATTTCCCACAGAAATTATTTTTGTATTAACATTATACAATTGGCAATGACTTTCTTGACCAGCAACAATCCAAGTTCTCTTTCCATCATTATATGCAGTACAATTCATTACGACACTAGGACCTGTCTCATGCCGAGTGACTTCCTCAGCCACAAATTGTGCACCATCGTGCGATAGCTCAAATATTTCCTAAAATAAATTATGATAATGATCATTTTGTCAGTTTAGAAAATTAGTTGAAACAGTAACATGATAGTCTCTTCAAATTAAAAAAAATGCAATGCTCACGAATCCATTCGCAACTCCAGTTTTTGAAGATCCACCACCTCCACCAACAAGGACGTGTCTGCTGGTGAGCATTTGCAGAGTGTACAGAGGGAAATTCACCTTAGCCAAAAGGCCACCTTTGTTCCTTCTTGATGGCATATTGTCTCGTTAATTAAGTATTCCGAGTTCCCTTTACCTTTCTATTAATCAACAAATAATTGTGGCCAACCCAGAAACTTGCCAGACTTTGTTGCTTGCCTTCAACTAGCACAGCCAAAGTTCCACGTTTCACGTTGATGCTCACTCATCGTGAAACAAATTCAATCTACATGAAGTCTATGGAAATCTTTGAAAACAACATTTACTCAGTCAATAACAAGATTTGGCAGGTATTTCATTGCTTCGCCATCTTTAGAAATACTGTTAACTAAAGAGGTAAATATACTGGACATCTAATGCGATATGGTGACATGTAACCTGGATATTTCTTCAATAATTTTGCCGCCTGTACCGCTAGATGGCAGTGTTTAAAATTCGAATACAAACTATTGGTACATGAAATCTGAACAGGAGCAAGATGGCGGGTGTCATTACTCGTTGCGTTCAGATTCCAAGGAGACAATTAGGTAAGTTTTACAGGTGTCTTTTTGTAAGCGGATATGTTATTTTATAAATTCGATTATTATAGCGTAAAATCTTAAATTGTTAGTATATTGTGCTCTGTTGTCATTTATATTTAAAGCGTATTGCACCTATGACGACTCAAGGTTATATAATTAAATTGTATTAATTCATTTAAAGGTCTCCTTGGATATCTTGTGAATGGTCAGCAAACTAGGACACTTGCCGATGGTGCTCCTGAAGGAAAAGTAAGCCAGCATTTTCTTGTGATATTTATCTGTCACTAGACTCAATAATGTCAACACGCTATATCGTGTAAGAGCACTACCAAATGATTCTTCTGTTTTTCTATCTGTTCTTAGAAAGTTGGTGGTCCTTTGGCTGACCAGGACCGCATCTTCACAAACTTGTATGGCAGACATGACTGGAGATTGAAAGGAGCCTTGAAACGAGGCGATTGGTATAAAACTAAGGAGATCTTAGACAAGGGTGCAGACTGGATCATCAACGAAGTTAAAGTTTCTGGTCTTAGAGGTCGTGGAGGAGCTGGTTTTCCTTCTGGAATGAAATGGTCCTTTATGAACAAACCATCAGATGGCAGGCCAAAGTACCTTGTCATTAATGGTGATGAGGGAGAACCGGGAACCTGCAAGGATCGTGAAATTCTTCGTCATGATCCTCACAAGCTCATAGAAGGTTGTTTGATTGCTGGTAAAGCTATGGGAGCTTGCGCAGCATATATTTACATCCGTGGAGAATTTTACAATGAAGCCTCCAATGTACAAGTAGCCATTGCAGAGGCTTATCAGGCTGGTTTAATTGGTAAGAATGCCTGTGGTTCTGGTTACGACTTTGATATTTTTGTACAAAGAGGTGCTGGAGCTTACATCTGTGGAGAAGAAACAGCCTTGATTGAATCTATCGAAGGTAAGCAGGGCAAACCCAGGCTAAAACCACCTTTCCCAGCCGATGTTGGTGTTTTTGGATGCCCCACTACAGTAACCAATGTGGAGACAGTAGCTGTAGCTCCGGTACGTAAAAATTAATTACTCTAAGAATTCTTTATTTACTCAGAAATATGGAATGATCATAATCAACCTATATTGTAGACTATCTGTCGTCGTGGTGGTACCTGGTTTGCTTCTTTCGGTCGTCCACGTAACAGCGGCACCAAGCTATACAATATATCTGGTCACGTGAACAACCCCTGCACTGTTGAAGAGGAAATGTCCATCCCGCTTAAAGAACTAATTGAGAGGCATGCTGGTGGCGTCATCGGCGGCTGGGACAACCTGCTGGGTGTAATTCCTGGTGGATCTTCGACTCCCATCATTCCGAAAAGGTAAGACATTACATCCTGAGAAATTATATCCGTAATCTCAGTATAAAGTTATATTAATGACCCGTATGTCTATCTGTCACAACAGCGTCTGTGACACTGTACTCCTAGACTTCGATGACCTCGTCAGAGTGCAGAGTTCCTTTGGAACTGCTGCTGTGATCGTGATGAATAAGCAAACCGATGTAATAAAGGCTATCGCTCGTCTAATAAGTTTCTACAAGCACGAGTCCTGCGGACAGTGTACACCCTGTCGAGAGGGTATCAGCTGGATGTATAAGATAATGACTAGGTAAGTCAATCAGAAAGTTAAACCAGGTCATATCAAAGACGATAACTATAATACATTTTCCGAATTACCAGATTTGTCGAAGGAAATGCCGAGGAACATGAAATTGATATGCTTTGGGAGTTGACAAAGCAGATTGAACTTCACACTATATGCGCCTTGGCCGACGGTGCCGCCTGGCCTGTTCAGGGACTTATTAGACATTTCAGGCCCGAGATTGAAAATCGCATTAGAAAATTCAAGGTCGCAGCATCCAACTGAAGAACTAAAGAAGTTAGAATAAAATACACCACAGAAAACCTATTATAAAATGCTGTATTTATTTCCAGTGTATATAGAGGTGTGTCTCTACATACGTAATGCAGGGATACCTCCTCCTCTGTAGGCAATGGTCGGCTCTCTTCAGCAAAGGGCTGACTAATAAACGTAAAATGATTAATCTCATAAAAGATTCTTTAAATTAAAACATTCATATAGAATTATGAGCAATACTACTAAGCTTGACTGGTGCACAAACTCTGCTCCTTAATTCGATGAATAATAAATTTCTATCATTTGAGTAGAACTCAACGCTGAGTTATTACCACACAACCGCTAAAGAAATATTAGGGAAGAGAGCCATTATAAGACTCTGAATTTAATGGCTAGCAGGCACTGGAGATGTACTAAAACCAGCATAGAAAATACATTATGATTAAGGCACAGAATATAGGGAGCTGACTAATAACGTTTCCTCGTCATTCGAACCACTAACGAAGAGCGTCTGAATAAGTGAACAGATCTGATTGGCAATTATCATACCCCCACAACAGTGGCGCATCGAAGAGAAAATCGTCAGCTGTATAGCAAACCCCTAGACCCACAAACTTTCAAGTTTACATCAAGCTTCACTATTTTAGAGCAAGATATACGATTTTTTCACATTCCCAATCTAAATCACGTTTCTTATATATACATCCATATATCTCTAACTGGTTTATAGATAGCCAGAAAATCATGTGTGGGTATACAGCATGTCAAACTTTCAAGGAAACTACAACCTGTCATTAGATGCATCAAGAAAGGCTGAACATAAATGAAACATTCGGTAAAGTTTGAAATTTCCTCGAGAAAATGACAAAGTTATCTTGAATGACGTAACAGCATAGAATCAATGGGAGGGGATGACCCGGAACGTCAAAACAAATCATCCCAGTAGGCGTCGACAGTCCCAGAGGATTGTAGAAGTTTCGATTGGAATAATAAAGGGACACGTGTTCCACGTGACAATAGCGGTAGATGGTGGATAGTATGTATACGTATATATGTATATATATAAAAAATGAACACCAAATAATAATCTGCATTTATTACTTTTGTTATACAAGAAAATTCGGCTAATCTAAACGACCTGATTTGGCTACAGTACAAGATATCATTTTTGAATAACGTTACATAATGTGCGTTACATAATATATATACAAAAGCGCTCGCTCAAAATTGCAGACCAATGTCTTCATTGTGCCACTAATCGGGACTGTCTTTTTTGCATTTAAATATCGTTAGTTTACTTAAATAGATAAACGTAGTCGTTAGAGGCCACGACGTCGGGGGTCCAGAATTCGGTGCTCGACGTCGAGTATTGGTTAGTAAGCGCACACACTGTCTTTTTTTTTCTTAAGTAATAGGTCCGTTTTTTTAAATATTTATTGCGATACATTACTGCTGTTTTCTTTTTCTGTATCATTAAAAAGGGACACGGCACATATGTATGCTCGCGCCATACTGGCTGGACGCGAGTCTTTTATTTTTATCTATAGACCAACTACGATACGAACACGACGCGTAATAAAATATTATTCTGTGTACATCATCGAGTTCCTAGATGATAATCGCGTTCTCATACTTTCATCCATCTAATGTAACTAGCTGGGGTATGATGAGCTAACGACGCGAGCAGACTTCCATGTCAATATATCTTAGTTAATTAATTTACTATTAATCTCTTTCTCGTTCTATCTTTCTGTAATAGCTCGAATAAAAAAGACACATACGTATCCCGTCGACCGACGTCCGAGTGACGAGGTCGAGGAAAGAAGCGATTGAACGCCGATTTTTTCTTGAATATATTTATCTTCGTCCACGAAAAAGACATACCTACGATATGGTAAGCTCGCCGATGCTTGCTTCTTGGCAAGGTGCGGGAAGATTATGCTGATTGTTGGAGTTCCCAGGATACAAATGGACACGGGTCATCCCCGTCGCTGTATGTATTTATATTTCCAGTAAAGATAGATAAAGTCTACGAGTCGGTGTGATTGTACCAAAACGCGAAGACTGGTACGATTAAGGCTGATAATGATAAAGTTACAATGAACCTCAGTGACCCTGATTATTTTCAGCGATGAGGAATAATTAAATCGAGGATGACGGTCGTCCAGGTCCATTTGATACGTGGGAGTACTCGAAATTGCTCACGAACATATGGAAGGCACGGGGTAGGATATCAAAAAAGTTTATTCCGGGGGATGCTTTCGAAATTCTCGCTAGGAAGACGTCCTGGTGAAACTATCGATCGTCGCCCGTCCAATCGCTGGCAGCCCATGCGGGCAAAGGAGTCTCGTATTCCCATCCTGGACCGCAGTAACGCCATGCGTGAAGATACATCACTAGATCGGATGGCTTGGGGTCTCTGTACTTGACCTTACACTCGTAGCAATGAGGATCAACGGTGACCTTATCATTGGCAAAGCTTGAATCCGGTGGTTCGGAACCAGTTTGAGTACCAACTGTCACCTTCAAGGATTTCAATTCCTCGTCCGGTGGACTTGGCGTGGAGGATGGTGATCCTTCCTTATCACCCGTATTAAGTACACTTTCCTCTATCTCTAACTTCGGCTTGAACAAACTCATCTCCGAATCCCCATCCATCCCTAACCAGTTTTCAGCGTTATGGATACCTATAAGATCTTTGACTAACTCCTCGTCTGTCTTACCGATGTTACCACCCTTGCCCTTCTGCGGACCGAATACTATGTGATTGTACAGTGGATCATTCACTACAGGGTAACCTAAGTATTGTAAGTGAACTCTGATCTGGTGCATCCGTCCGGTCTGTGGCTTGCAGAGCACTACGGAGGAGGCGCCGTTGTAGCTCAACCTCTTAAAACGTGTCACGCAATCCTTTCCCTTCTCAGAGACTTTGCAGACGCCTATCTTGTACGAGACAACCTCAATCGGCTCTGAGCAGACTACCTCTTCCTCTGGAAATTCACCTTCGACGCGGCAAACGTATTGCTTGTGCACCTGAAAGAATACGAAGGGATATTAATTATTGATCCTCAGGTATAAGCAGTCCACTACGTGGCACAAACGTTCCATGGACGCCCGTAAGACGTCTATAAAACGTCCACGAGAGTTTAAACATCCCATAAAAATTTTAAAGACGTTTACGGGTCATTCGTGCCGCGTAGGAGTCTTCCAATAATTAAACGCCAAAGTTCATTTTCTCTTTAGCAATGCCAACCTGTCGATTACGTATCTGATGTTCCATTTGCCTCGCCTTCTTAGGGGTCCTACCAAACAAAAGAATCCCGCTGGTCAATCTGTCCAGCCTGTGAATGGTCCTGAGGTTCTTCAAGTTGTATTCCTTTGCCAAGATAAAGACGACGGTATTGTGTCTGTAACGACCGCAGGGATGTACCTGGAATCAGAAAGTGAGTATTTCATGAACTTTCCAAGCCGTTATTAATACCGGAAGTCAGGTGACTCCAAAGTGTCCCCCTGGACGTTTTTATTAACCTGCCAGACATTTTCAGAAGGAAGGTGGAAGGATGCATGAACGAAGGGTTCGGAGTTGCCGAGGAAGTCAACATTCTCGAAAGACTACACGAATGAATCTACAAGAATAGGATTTTAAAGAGGTACCAAGAGGAATGAGATTTTGCAAAGCATACTTCGTATTTTTCTCTCTCTTGCCATTTGTCTCTTCCTCGCATCGTCTTACGTCACTGACACGCCAGCAAGACGTGAATGAGCACGGGAAACAGAGCACAGAAGTAAACAGGGCGGCCCAACTCGACCCATTTCTCCTGGCCATTCGAGGAAAAGCAATCGGCCCGACAAAAGCCGACCGATTTATTTCAAACGTTTGGGACATTTATGTAACCTACGATGCCGTTATATAACAGAGATGCGAGAGAGAGAGAGAGAGAGAGAGAGAGAGAGAGAGAGAGAGAGAGAGAGAGAGAGAGAGAGAGAGAGAGAGAG